>VXAB01012937.1:0-16135 GCA_013399175.1 Odontophorus gujanensis
TATTTATTTATTTTTGCTTCTGGGTACACTTTTGAATTGATTAAAAGGTATGACTTGCTCATAGGTCATAGAGAATTCTGAACTAAGTGCAGCTTAATTTTGAGGTTAAGTTCTTGGTATCCTCAGTATAGAAGAGACATGGAGCAGTTGGAATGCATCCTGAGGAGGGCCAGAAAAATATTCCACAGGGTGGAACACCTCTCCTATGAGGACAGGCTGAGATAACTGGAGCTGTTTGGTCTGGACAGGAGAAGGCTTCAGGGAGATCTGAGAGCAGCCTTACAGTATCTTCAGGGGGCTGTATGAAAGAAGGGGACAGACTCTTTATCAGGGTCTGTCGTGATAGGAGAAGTGGTTTCAAATTAAAAGAGAGAAGAGTGAGAGATTGGTTGTAAGAGGAAGTTCTTTACAATAGAGGTGTTGAGGCAGTGGCACAGGTTGCACCTGGTAGATGCCCCATTCCTGAAGGTCAGACTGGATGGGCTCTGGGCATCTGATGTAGATATAGGTGTCTCTGTTCATTTCAGGGGATTAAACTAGATGGCCTTTAAAGATCCTTCCAACTCAAACGTGATTGCAACTCAAACACTCATTCTATGATTCTGTGTCCTGAACAATATTTTCCAGGTGCTGACCAAGTCCAGGATTGCCACCATTCAGAGAATAATTTTACTACCAAACTGCAAGGTATCCAAGTTTTCCATCAGCAAGTGTATCAGTAGGACATGGGAGAATTCACACTGTCCAGTGCATTTTCAAGAGCTGCAATGTAAATACTTCCCCTTTCTCTAGCTAAATTACCCGCTGATAGAAAGATTCTTAGAGAACTGCATTCTACAACAAATGTAAGAATATGTTTTACTTTTTCTTCAGAAAGTGACAGCATCACCACTGAGAGTTTTTGCGTTATACCCAAGTGGCTGGAGCATTAGCTAAGGTACTGGAGAGTGAAAGGCATATTCTCCCTTCTGTATGTCCCAGGGCACTGTACCACCTAATCAGCTGTGGATGCCCCATCCCTGGAGTCATTCAAGGCCAGGTTGGATGGGCAGCCTGATCTGGTGGGTGGCAACCAACCCACAGCAGGGGGGTTAGAAATGGATAGGCTTTAAGATCCTTTCCCATCCAAACTGTTCTATAATTCTCTGACTCTATGGTCCTGTGATTGCTCATCTAACCTTACCTACTTAATTTCTTAGAAATAGGACCCTGTTAAATCTTCTTCATCTAGACTGAAAAGCTTTCTATTATCCAATTTTGTTCCAAATAAATAATATGACATGGTCATGCCTTTGTTTTCTTAGCCATCAACTATTTACCTGAGACCTCAAGTCCTTCACTAGAAAGTGTAATTTTTAATCCTTACATTGATCTTGCGGCTTCTGCTAGAACTCTGCTAAAACTTCTGCTTTTTTTCCTTCTGAGTAAGGAAAACAGCATTCCATCTGCATTTCGAAGCACGGAGTTAATGCAGCCTCCCTTCTCTATATGAATGTATTATTTTAGTACCCAATGACTGTTTGCCATTTATAGCAGAGAAACATACTTGAAACTGGAACTCAGTTGACAATTCATGGATATTTCTCTCCATTTTTAAATTTTTAATTATTGAGACTGTTTGAGGTTGTATCATGGAAGTGCTGATTATTCTAGAAGACACTACAACCAATGCTCACAAATATATTTAAGATCAGAGTTTATAGTCAGATTATGAGGTGTCTCGGTCCACTTTGTTTTCTCCATTAGTTACTAACTCTGATGGACATACATATGTCATTATGTAAAAGTGCAAATTATGTGGAAGATGCAAAAAGAAAGAAAAATACCCCACAAAACCAACAAACAAAATTCCACCCCACTTTCTCAAAGATGCAGGCCTACTTACAAGTAAGTCTGGGGTCCTATCCGTCAGATAGTTTTACTGATATGTCCTGTGCTATTCTTACATCACCATCATTCTTAGCTAATGAATAAATAAATCAGGGATCATCAAATTAATGTGATTTAGAGGTCTAAATATATGAATTCTCTTTTGTTCTTTTTTAACTAAACTTATAATTTCATCATAAAAGATACCACTTTAACTTGACACAAACCCATGTTGATTGGCATTAATTATATTAACCTCTTTTAATTTATTAATCAAGTCTTGTATCAGCCAGCTGTTTTGCTTCGGATCAATATCAGTGTGACAGGGTTATAATTACCTAGGTCATTGTATTTGCACTTTTAAAATATTAGCACAAAATTAGCTGGCTTTCAGCTCTTTCCAATGTTTCTAGTGTTCTACATTGGATTGGAAATCAACACTAATCGCCCAGAGACTTATTTTTTTCAAGTTGTCTTCAAAACTTTGAATGTAAGTTATCTGGACACAATTTTTAAAATGTCTGCTTTTGATAGCTGCTTTTTAATATCCTCTTGATTTACTATAGGAAACTATTTTGTCCTCATCAGCTGAACATGCTGGAAGGTTATTAATGTGTTTTGAAAATATTTGTGTAAATGTCAGGCTTTTCACTACTATGTCATCTAATTCCCATCTAATAGACCTTTTGTGGAACAATTAAGATAGAAGTTTGTAAACTCTACTGCTGAAAATTTTTGGTGCTCTTTTGTCAGGGTTGACTCCAAAATTCTTTATCTCACTGCAAAACCAACCTGAAAGTTCTTGGCATGTTTACATGCAGGTTATGTTTGCTCATTGGTCCCTCTTGGAGTAGCAGAGCCCTTGCAATGCTGCAATGGTGACATCACATCCTGCTTCAGAGCATTTTTGCTGCAAACCACTCTGTTTCATAAACACCCTGCTCTGGTGACCATGCTGTAGCAGGATTTGGACCAGTTGAACCCAGAGGTCCCTGCTAACCTCAGCCATTTTGTCATTCTATGGTTTTGTGAGCAGTTAGGCCAGATTTTAGACCAGGCTTTGTTAGGCCAGGCTCTATTTGTGCATTATTGAATTAGTCAAACTGAACATTCACTGGCAAGGATGGCTTTCAGACATGTACATTTTTTGCTACATACAACAAAAAGAGAATGATAAATACTAATTATTTCCTTTAGTTTTCAATAAACGTTTGTATCAGGACAAAATGGTTTCTAAATGTTCACGATATATTTTACCTGTAAGGAAGAATTCCTGATCCAGTCTGTAGGTGAGTCTTCTCATACTACCCTAGACTATATGATAAGTTGTTTGTAATGCTGCAATTTATATACATATATAAACCTTTTGATATAGTTTTTCTGATTCCCAGTCTCTTTCACATGATCAACCAAATCTCATTTGTGTTTGACATCCATTTGCCATAAAAAAGTTTGGAATATCTCTGGCTTAGCACTAGGGCTACGATGTCAGAGGACGAGAGTGGAAGAGGACAAGAGTGGAAGAGGATGGAAGAGTTTTTGAGGTAAAACTTATTTGCAGTGCTATTATGTCATCTGCAAACCACAGTCGAGAAATAAGTTTTTGTATGTTTTCAGACTCAGATAATATACAACCGAAGTATGAGGTAAGAGGCTCTGGACAGAGCTAAAAATGGGACACAGAATGACACAACAATTTTTGTTAGTGTAACAAGGGGGATAAATGTTAGTTTGTGGTGTAGCAGTTTATAAGCCTATAGTAGCACCGTTCTAGCGTCAACATCACCAATGAACTCTTGGAACCACTGATCCCATTCAAACTTCATGTTTTTTTTGTTGAGCAAAAAAAAAAATCAGAAAAGACAATATTTCAGTTACATTCTCCACGATAAAAAAGGGCCTCTTTAAAACCAAGTCATGAGCAATAAACATGATCGAGAGGATGCTTGATAGACTCGCAGCCCCAGTGCTGTGAACAGCTTCATTGTCAATTGTACCAATTCCTCCTCACGGCACTTCTGGTTCACTGGGGCAGCAGGTCTCCGCACCAGTGGGGTCCTGCAATACATAAACACCATCAGACTGCTGCTCAGTAGTGGTAAAATCAGGAAACACTTCTCGTGCTGCAGCAGCGGCTGATGACCTGGAAAAGGAATGCCTTTGAAATTGGCTGCAGTGTGAGCTGCTCCACTTGATTGTTTCCATCACTGCATCAATCCCCAGTTCATCACAGTGCGAGCTCGCTGTGGGTGAAGGTGGGTGTCAGTTTAACAAGCAATGAAAAGAAAGCCTCAAGACATCTTTTGTACAGAATGAACAATGGTTTTCAATTTATAAATTTTATAATTTTATTTTTCAAAGCAAAAGTGCATGTTGAATGAACCTAGCATCAGAAATAAGGCTTACTTGCACCCTTTACCACTCTCTGGCAGGGTCTCTCACTATTGGCTCCAGCTGGTCAAACAACTCTCTTTCAGTCCTTTCCTCAGCTCCTTTTTAGTTGGATTCAGTTAAAGGTGAACCCAAAAATTCAGCACATCCTATTGCTCAACTTCAACAGTTACCCCTGTATAGACCATTATAGAACCTGGGTTAAAACCAAGTTACCAGGGGTTTGGTTTTACCAGAAATACATGTCATGCAGTATCCAACTTCAGTAACTTCCCAGTGAAAATAATCCCCATCACTCTGTGCAGTGTAATAGCATTTCATAAGAAGAGAGATCCAAAGCTTGGTACAGCCAGGAGACATTTCTTATTCTGGCAATGAAACCTCCAAATACCACAATTCTTACTTAGCTTTTGTCTTCACTTCAGTCATCATGGAAAGTGCAGTCATAGGAAACAAACAACAAATATTTATATAGTGCTTTTCATGAAGTAAAAGGATATTGCAAAGCATAGAGAAGTTAGCATTGTCAGGGAAAGTCTCTGAGATGGAAAAATCACTTCTTTTACAAATCTGTTAAAATCACTTTTTAAAATTTTAAACTCCCTGTGTTTCACACCTTTCAATCTCATGTTAATCTGTAAAGGGTGTATAAATTAATTACAGAAGTAATAGATCACAAATCTATTTTTCCCATGCCTTCTAACACATGAATAGAATGACCTCTTACTGAAAATGAAATAAACTTGCATCCTGGGATGTCTACTGATGGATGAAACCCATTGTCCTTGGAAACATACAAGTCCATAATGGTCAGCCCCAGATATAGTCACGTAGATCGTTACAAGCAATTAGCTTTAGATAACAAAACTAAGATAAATAAAAATAAGATGAACAATGTCAGGGTACTAACAGTGCTAGTCCTGGAGAGACATTCTAACTGCTGCTGCTAATGTTAGTTAACGTAATTCATCACCACAGAAAATTCAAGTCATCACATGCATATATACAATATTTATATATGGTCAATAAACACAGATAAAGGGAAGTGATTGTTAATAACAAAAACATTGTGATGGATGCAACATTTTCTGCTTTCTATTGGGCTAGGAGGATCACTAATTTGATTATATAAGGCAGTGACTGTGCTCATATCTGTGCCATGGTGGAAAACAGACTGCTCATTTCAGGAAGCTCATGAAAGAACCAGAACTGAGTTGACAGGGCTGTTGTGTGTTTCTTGCAGAGGCTTAAAAGGGAAAGGTAATGAAAGGTAAAGGAAACACAGGAAACAATTCAGCAGGAAAGGCATCTGACCACCAATAAAATTCTGTATACAGTTAAGGTTGCTGCTTTTTGTCCATGGAGCCCTAAATCTAGTCTTTTTTTTAGCAGTCTCTTTCTCTCTTCTGGGTTATCACCACATTAGCAAATGCCAGTGATACTTGAATAGTAACCATAATATGAAAGAGAGTAAATTTCCAAAACTTTGTACTGAATAGTCTGTTATCAGTTAAATATTTCAGGGCATGTGGAGGAGCACATCTGTTTTTCTGGACATCTGGGGGGTGGTGGGTGAGAAAGTAAGGATGAATAGAGTCTGAGATAGAGTATTTCTTAATAACATATAAATATTTACAATTAAAAGACCTGTAAAGAAGGTGGCATAAGACCTTTATTTTGTTAATTAAAACAATTAATACAGTATTAATAACCATTGCCATTTTTTCTATCTTGTAGTTACAGTAGTTACAACTCATAAGACCACACCATTCCTCTGCCAACCATTTTCATATATTTCCTCAAACCAATGTATACTTGTTTATTTCCTTCAGCTCAATAAGAAACTAGCACATTTCAAGAGCTCCTGTAAGTTTATGAACTGCGTAACTATGGTTAGCACTTCAGGGGCTTGAAACCAGCCATTTGGTTTCCAAGGATAACAAGAAGTACTAAATTTAATCCTTTCATTAATAATATAACCCTGTTCTGTAAACCACAGAGACACAGTGCTCTGCACATGCATGGGGAGTCATGGAGGGAACTCTGGCTATTCTGTTAGAAAAGCATAACTCAAAATTTTCCCTTGATAACAGTAATAGACATATCGTTATGTGACTCCATCTTCATTCTTTCACTTTGTTTTATAATTCTACCATCAATTTGACTCGATCAGACATTCTCCTCTCTTCCAGAGCAGAAAAGAGACTTATTAATCTTCTGGTATATTTTTAAAAAGCAGTCACTTGGCATACATTCCTTGTCTCAGTAAACTGGATTGTAATGCTTAAGTGTTCATGGCTTATTGTTGGTTGTGGTTGCTTAATGTGCTCTTTGATTACTGGTGTACTTCATGCTCCCAGAATTCTCATATTGTGATCAACAGTTTTGCATGGCTTAAATTATAACCCTGATTTCTGTTTTCTACACACACACACACACACACACACACACACACAAAAATATATATATATATATAGAAATAGAAATAGGAAGCAAATTCTCCCTTACAGCACGACT
The DNA here is from genome assembly GCA_013399175.1 of Odontophorus gujanensis. Taxonomy (NCBI): domain Eukaryota; kingdom Metazoa; phylum Chordata; class Aves; order Galliformes; family Odontophoridae; genus Odontophorus; species Odontophorus gujanensis. The sequence goes on from VXAB01012937.1 coordinate 6,778, forward strand.
GGGGTTTCCTGAGCTGGGAAATAATGATTCCTATTAGCATCTTTTTTTTTTTTTTTCTTTTCTTCCCACGTTAAAGTCTCCAAATGTAGAAACAGGAGTTGTGCCAGGTTAACCAACTGGTTGTTAATGAAACCTCTGTGTGAAGACCCTCCCTAATCTGCTCAACCCTCCAGAGATCAAACAGAGAGTTAACAGAGCAGAGCAGGTTATATGTGATGGATGTGTGTATATAAATCACTTCCTCAAAGCTAAATTGTTCCAATTCACTCACTGGCAACAAACTGCAAAGGTTCTCACAGACGTATAACACTCCCTTGTCCTCCTCCTCCTTCTCCTCAGTAAGGATTATTCGCTTAGTGTTCGAAAACTCCTGGGAATCCAGGTACTATAGAAACAGCGCAGAAAACAGCTAGTCAAGTAAGGAATAAGAGCAAGCATGTAAAAGAAATAATCATGATTTTTGCCTTTCAATAAGCATTTTGTTGGAACCAAGGGAATTCATCCTACTGCTTCAGATTGGGTAGCTTTGAAGTTAGTTTTGCTTAGACGTTCTTAAAGAAGATAACATTAAAAGAGGCATAGTAGCAGAATTCATGATTCTTTAAAGAATAACTTATGAAATTACGGAATAAAATTCACCTGTAAATTACAAGCTCCAAAAAGACATTTCTGTAAACTGCCACCCACAACCCATAGTTTTTTCTACTTTCCTTTTTCTAATGTCCCACTCTCGATTATTTTTTGCTTTCTTCATGCTAGGAAAATTCTCCTGACAGCAAGTAATCTAATTAACACTTCTTATGGGAGAACTGACTTTCACTTGTTTCTTAACTAATCTCCATTAGGAGTTTCTTATGAGTACATGTTCTAGAGTAAAAAAAAATGCTGAATAGATCATGAACGTAAGTATGTGGGCAGCTAGATTTGTATATGTACACTGAGAAAAAAGTAATGGAATGAGAGGCTCATACTCATACCCCTGTTTGATATTTTAAGCTTACCATTTCCACTGAAGATTATTATAACTATTATATGTGCATTTCAAGACCATGATCATAGTTCCTAATGTGGTAAGTTTCATCTTTGACCAGAGATGGATTATTTCTATACTGATAAGATTAATGGAAACTATTAAAAGTCATTAACAACAGAAAAAAAAATCCTAAACACATAATTACTAAGATAAAGAAGTATCTTCAGAGCATTAAGATTCATGTAATTCTTGTCTATCATACCAGTGGGGATGAAATTCATCTCATCTCACTTTTGATTAGAACAACTTGGACACCCTTTACTCCCTTGGTATAGGTACTCTGATGTGTGCCAGTGACACTATTCATCTCATTAAGTAGATGATATCACTGGCTTAAAATGAATCATACTTCTTTGTCTATGTAGAGCATGTGATTGAAATATTGACATCTACATGCAGATTGACATATAGGAATATATGTGAACTAGATGTTCACATATGTTGGACTAGTTGATCTTGTAGGTCCTTTCCAACCTAATGCATCTATGAATCTATGAATCTATGAATCTATGTGAAGACAAATTCTGCCCAAAACAATACATTCTTCCCTAAAGCTCTCCAGGTGAAAATTTCTAAAGATATTCAAAATATAAGGTTTCCATTTCAGAGTGGCATGTATAAGCTGAGAAACTTTGAGACTTCAGTCAAATATCATTTGCAACAGCTGAGCTTAGAAACAAAAAAGCCCCATTACAATGGACAGACCGACAAATCCTCTGTGTTTTAATAAGTGTGTAGATGAATACGATAAATTACAGTTGAGAGCAAATAAATGTCATTTCCTTCCCTGCATTGTGGAAAACCTAAGTGTGCCTTTGCACATGCTACAAGAACTGGTTTGGCTCAATTTATTTTGAGGGTACATCTGAATCTTTACTCAAATCCCTGCTTAGTCTCACTGCCAACTTTTGCTTCTAACTTTGAAGATTTCATTCCAGAGGTTCAGACAAGTCAGTTCGTAGTGTTACGTACTTCTTGCACTTGATCAGCTGGGTCATCTACATCTAGAGGAAAGGGTGGTGGTGCTAGGAAGTCAAACAACAGTATAAAATAATTGCTCTTTTTCTTTTTCTATATGAAAAAGGAATTCTGTTGAAATAGCTAAGTCTTCAAAAGGCCATTTTGAAAAACAGAAATACACTTAAAAGCATATAATCCTTAGCTGGAGGCCAGACTCAGTATGTTTCTGATTATGCTAGTGACCCTCACCCTAAAATCCCTTTGTAGAAATGCCTTTATTCAAGACAACATACTGACTAGCAAATGATCTAACAGATTTCACAGCACATAAATTAAGACCTAATAAATTATTTCAAATTTAGACTCCTTAATTACAGAATCAGTCAAACATTCCATTTACAATTCCAATTATTTAAACAATTAATAAATACAACTAAAATGTTGCATCGAAGAAAATTATTTGATAACTATTTACCATCGAAAAAGTAGGTTAAATTTTAAGCACTGGCTAAAACTGGTGAAGATTGGCTAAAACCTGTTATTTATGGTTGGCCTAGATATCAGAATAGGGACATTTTGTTATGTTAGCTTAGCTTAGTGTGAATATTGGGATATTAACCTGTGTTACTAATTAGTTTCAACACTTATTTAGAAATGTTCAATTCTTCTATTAGTTTTCCAGTGCAATAGTGTACTCAACAGGAAAGCATTTGGAGATATCTAATATGTATTATGTATAGAATATATAATTTCAATGTATTTCTTGGAAACTATAAATATATAAAGAAAAATTGTACAGTTAAAAATGTGCTTTGTTTATAGGTATGGCAATGACTGTGTGTGTATGGTTCCAGTACATACAAATGTTAGATGCTGTACTGAGGGACAGAGTTTAGTGGGAAATATTGATGATAGGTGGACAGTTGGACTGGATGATCTTAGAGGTCTTTTCCAACCTTGGTGTTTCTATGATTCTCATGTGAAGGATGTGGAAATGTTTCCTGTTCCTTCCCCATCTGAATCTAATAGTGGGAAGGCATTTCACTTACAAAAAAATAGAAATCTCTCCCCATTCACATCTTTTGTCTGTTTTTAACCCATTTCCAGATCAAACAGAATGAAAAACAAAGGAATGTATCAGTTGCTGCTATCAAGAGATTAATTTAAGCTGTTCAGATCCCTACAATGAGAAAGTTAAGGCAATATATAGACAAACGACAAATTAATCTACATATCCTGTAGACATAAGGTGCTTCAGTCTCAATGTTCTGTGTTGTCTCAAACATAGTTAGTAAGAAATAACAGCACCACTGTCCCAAATGGCATTCAGTACAGTGGGACTTTATTTATTTCTGCACTGCCATCAGAGCAAAATACATTAAGATGTAGAAATGCAGCACTGAGGTTGTGAGAGTGATCCCTGCTGCTCACCCATGACCCAGGTCAACAGAAGGCTATTCATCAGAGATGGGACTTGAATGCTGCTGTCTTCCCAATGACCATGCAAAAAAAAAAAAAAAAGGAAGATGGAAACAAGTTAATAGGTGCTGCTGTTTATTGGTTGACATGTGTAGGAGTGTCTAGAGCCAGACAATGCATTTATTAAAAAAATGCTGGGATATCAGAAAATGTGGAGCTGATTGTCTTGGGAGCAGATGGGATGAGGCATTATTTCAGAGGGCTTAGGAACTCTTAAGATTTCAGTGACTTCTGTTCAAAAAATGTCCTCAAGCTCAGTCAAGGAATCATCATCTAATGACTCCGAATTATTCCTTAGGAGAAAGGTTTCCAATTGTGTTAATTTTTGTTTTATGAGAGGAAAACTCTGTCCTTTCCAGAATATGTAGTTTGAGATAACTCATATGTCAACACATTCAACATTGAGAGTTAATTATGAACCTGTTACATAGTTTTCAGGGTTTAGTTAAAGAACTGGAACTGATGAGGTAGGTTCTAGTTTCTTTTCTGATTGCTGCACATAGGGCAAAAGAAGCTCTTGTGGCCTTGAACAGTCAAGTTGTGTCATGTGACACAAGTCAGACTTCCATCTTTTGCTTGTGTTCGATGTAACTGGCTGTGTAGCAATGATCAACATTGCTGTGACAAAGCACAACTAATTCTAAATGCTAAATGAAAAATGAAATCTTCTGATGAAGAGCTTCCCTTTTATTTTTTCTTTTCTTCTTCTTTACAGTGGCCATTGTTCTTTCCCAAATCCTTGGTATTTTCTAAGATCCTGGACTTCTGGTAGGAATGATAAAATAATCCTTTCAGTTCTCTGAAATAGAGAAAAAAGATCCTTCTTTTACACTACTGTTAGTCCAGCACAGTAACCTTTCATATCTCAAATACAGTGTTCTTGTTCATGCAAAGTCTGTATGTTTTTGTAGGCACAGAGATTGCTTCATCTAAAACTTGAAATAACATGTTTTCTTTGTACCATGAATAACATGTCATACTTTATACATTTGTCCTTAACATAGTCCTTAACTATGTTAAGCCATGTGCTATATATCAATCACATCTGAAGGATTCCATAGGAATATTAGGAATCCCTGCTGCTCACACTTAGGTCTCTCAGGACCTCATACAATGTCTCTGATGCTGCACATCAGCTGTGTCCACTCATCTTCTCTACTTCAAACATCCCCTACTTCCTCCCTCCCTCTCTTCTTTTCAAACTGTAGGTGGTAGATGTCTCTTACTGTCAAATTTAGAGCAGTGGCTTATCACAAGTGCAAAATAACTCCTATGGTCAAAGGACTTAGAAATGTGAGTTTTGCAGCACAACACCTATCCGAAAGAAAACCTTCCACTGTATTTACATCAGTGTTTTCCTGGAGATCATATTCTCTTCAAAGTTCACTTGATTCAATGCATTTGAGTAATGTTATTCCTAGTGCAGCTGAATATAGAATCATAGAGCATCTTAGAAGGTTGGAAGGGACCTTAAAGATCATTGAGTTCCAATCACACATACCTTTTTATTCCACATAGTAGCAAATTGTAATCATATAATCCCTTTCTAGAGCCAAATCCTGGAATCTGTACTGAGTCAAAGCTTCACCCTGGGACAAATGGAAATTTAGCCTCAGTAATAACAAGAGCAGTTCTGACGTTAGTCCCTTTGAGAGTTAATCTGCAGCTTTTCACTTACCAATGTAAAATACATTCCTTTCTCTATTTACCCTTAGACTACACTGGAAGCAGTTTATGTATTTCTATGGAATGCCAAGAGAACAATCACAAGTGATCTGTTAACAACTGAATTTCAGAGTCTTCTGAAGGTGGTTGTATTTTCTATGCCAAATATATTCTAATTCTTTTAATTCAGCTCGATAGGAAAAAAGAATCATAATCAAGCTGCTATATGTGTTGCTTTTTCATTTTAAATTTTGGCATTTTATAAAGAATGTGCTCCAGACCTAATTTGAAGATTAGTATACATTTTTTTCCTTATATCAAATTCCATGTCTTGTTGAAAATGATATTTGCAATTATGCTTTTACCATGAAGTTAAAGCATATTAAGCATATTATTTATCATACAGTCTTTATCTTACTACATTCAGTTATTGAACTCAGTTTTAGCAGACTGGAACAGGAAGAGGAGAATCATTCATGGTGAAAACCAAGTAGAATCAGGGTTATTTGTCAGGGAGAATTCCCTGCTTGTTCAGGGAAGGTGGACATGCTGCCTCAATTGGACCTAGGAAGCAAGATCCTCGTTTTTGACTGAATCCAACAAAACTTTCTTGAAATGTCAATATCAGTAGGGACAGGAGCTGTTCAGAATCTTTGAAATTGGATTCTTCAAACATCCAGCTATGAGAGAATGGCCTCAAGCTGTGCCAGGGGACATTCAGGTTGGTTGTTAGGAAATACTACTTTTCTGAAAGAGTGATCAGGTGCTGGAATGGGCTTCCCAGGGAGGTGGGAGTGTCACCGACACTGGAGGTGTTCAAGGAACATTTAGACATTGTGCTGAGGAAAATGGGTTAGTGAAAACTATTAGTGATAGGTGGGTGGTTGGACTGGACGATCTTGTAGGTCTTCTCCAGCCTTGGTGATTTTACGATTAAATGAATCTATGTATGTCGTAGAGTGGCACAGTAATATTGGCTGTCAAATCCGGCAGTCTAGGCCTTTGGAAGTAAACTATACTGCGTGGATATTTCGCTGGAGAGCTGGGACAGGTAGAGTTGCAACACAAAACTTCTTCTCAGCTATTTCTGTGGAATATTGATTGTTGCTATTTCAATTGATGATCATTAACAGAAAATTAACAAAAGTGCAATAGTTTTTGGTTGTGCTGCCAGAAAACTATGTGAAGTACTACATACTATTACTGGCCCTTTCATATAAATTTCAATCTTAAGACTTGTTCCTACTACTGTGTCTGCTCATTCTTCCTAGGAACTTAATTTAGTTTTCTGCAAGATAGCTAGAAAAGCTATGAAATGAGAGAAAATCAGAGTCCATCTCAAGACAACATCTTGCTTGAACTGTTAAGCAGTTTAGTACACTATGTAAGAAAATGGAATGATGAACCTAAAAGCCAAACTTGTGACATAAAGTCCTCTGAAGTTCCTGTGTTGCAGAATCTTTACTTATTTTTCATGTTTCATTCCAGTAGCATGTGCTGTGAACAAGATACTGTCTCTAAACATAAAAAAGTCTGTAAGAAAGATGAGGGGGAGCTATTCATAGACATACTTAATCAAATACACAGACTGAGATGTTGAATGTGGAGCTATATTTGAACTGAAAGAATATTGGCTAAATTTGCTTTGCCAATTTTATATAACCATTTAATTGAACAGCAAAGTTCACCCATTGAAAAAACAATATATCCACCAGAAAAATCAAATGTCCTTAGACTGTGTATCTAACTTCCCCAAGACGGATGGAGCATGTTTATTTGTCTTAAAATGTCATTCACAGGCATAATTCTAATAATTCTCACACATCTACAGCAATTGTTGAAAACAGCAAAAGCTTTGTATTTGCAAAGAAAAGGGGTACCTGGACTTTGTAATTGTTACTCTTCTTTTATCATATTTAAAGTATATGTTAGTAAGGTTGCTCTACATTCAGCAGACTTCATGATTTATATATATACTTTTCCACAGAAGATATCTATACCAAAAATAATAATAATAAAAAAAGCCCAGATAAATAAATTCTCTGCATTAACTTCACTGTTGTTTAATAGAGTTAAACAAGGAAGAAAATTGAGTATTGATTTTCTTTGTGATCAGACTATGGAGTGATAAACTGTAGAAAAAAAGAAGCAATTGTAATGTAAGCTACTAGAAATACCTAACATACAATTTGATCTTCTACTTCTGTTATTTTCCCTGAGTTCACAATAAAGTAGCATTTCTGCTTGACTAACTCCTACTGTGTATTACTGCAAATAATTACCTCTAGTAGCACAGGAGCATTGAGGAAAGGCATATATCATAATTCCTTCTGAAAAATTTAAATTGTTTTAAAGAACTAATCATTCTGGGGTTTTTTGTTCTAGAAAACCATGTTCTTTTCCCCCAGAAAATTGCATGCCCTGATTGCTGACATCACGGTGATTTGTCAACTATGACATTCAACGAGATGAGAGCTTAGGTTTTTCTGTACACAGTCTCCCCCAAAAATTTACAAAGAAAGGACAGAAAATGTTTATGAAAAGCCTGAAAAGAAACAAATGCCTACTGCAGTGTACAGTTTAAGGTTAAGCTGAAAATCAATTAGATTATTATATATGATGTTTGCCTCCAGACACCCCACCCTTGAGATTACAAGACAATGGGAGAGATGCCTGAGAACTGGAAAAAAGAGAGCATCACTCTAGTCTTCAAAAAGAGCAAGGAGATGCCAAGAAACTCCAGGGCAGCCAGCCTCACCTCCACACCTTGAAAGGTGTTGGAGCAACTTGTTCTGGATCTCATCTCTAAGTATGTGGAAGACACTGTCTCCCATAACATCCTCGTAGGTAAGCTTAGGAAGTTTGGGATAGAGTGAACAGTTAGGCAAACTGAGAACTGGATGACTGGCAGAGCTCATTGAGTTGTGATTTGTGTCACAGAGTCTAGTGGGAGGCCTGAAACTAGCAATGTTTCCCGGGTCAGTGCTTGTTCAACATCTTCATCAGTGACCTGGATGAAGGGGCAGAGTGCACTCTCAGCAAGTTTGCTGATGATACAAAGTTGGCAGGAGTGACTGACATGCCAGAAGGCTGTGCTGCCATTCAGTGAGACCTGGACAGAGTGGAGATTTGGGTGGAGAGGAATCTGATGAGGTTCAAGAAGACCAAGAGTAGGGTCAATCACCTGGGGAGCAATAACAGTATGCACCTTTACAGGTTAGGGGCTGATATGCTGGAAATGAGCTCTGAGGAGAAGGACTTAAGAGTCCTGGTGGGAAACAGGTTGTTCTATTTCTGGGCTCCTCAATTCAAGAAATTGCTGGATAGAGTTCAGCAGAGGGGCACAAAGATGATTAGGATCCTGGAGTATCTCCTTTATTAGGAAAAGCTGAGAGATTTAGTTCTGTTCAGTCTGGAAAAGAGAAGATTGTGGGATTATATTATAAATGCTTATAAATATCTAAAGGGTGGGAGTCAAGTGAATGAGGCCAGGCTCTTTTCAGTGGTGCCCATGGACAGAACAAGGTGCAATGCGGACAAACTGGATCATAGAAAGTTCCATAAAAACATAAGGAAAAACTTTTTTACAGTGAGGATGTCAGAGTGCTGGAAGAAGCTGCCCAGAAAGGTTGTGGTGATGCCTACAGTAGGGAGAACTGGATCTTTAAGGTCCCTTCCAATCAAAGTCACTGTATTATTCTATGTTTCTGTAGCCCTGACTTAGACATGTCTAGGCACAGCCTGAGGAAGTAGAGCTGCTGAGGATCTGAGATGAATGGCTTTGATATGGTACAGGACTAGAAGGATGTAAGAAGGGAGTTAAGTAAGAAGAGGAAGTAAGAGGCAGATTGTAGTTCTGCGAGTAAACAATTAGGTTACTCTACTGATGGACAGTTTTGGGGTTCTTTTCATTCCCTCTATTTCTGGATTACCCTATGCTGTTCTAATGTGAAATATGTAAACAGCTGAGGTACTTGCAAATTCTTAAGTGATTAAGTGGCCAAATGTGGATTTTGTGGTTCACTCTCCTAAACTGCTTTTCCCATGTTTCACACTTTGTGTCTGCAGGAGATCTCATCTGGCTTCAATTTACTGTGTGTAATAATAAGATCTTTACAGCACTTCTGTATGGGAAATCTAGCTCATAGAGGTAATACCAGTACTTTCAGACATGGTTGTAATAGTCTACCACACATACGAAAAAAACAAAAAACAAACAAA
>VXAB01012937.1:16189-31604 GCA_013399175.1 Odontophorus gujanensis
TTGTAATAGTCTACCACACATACGAAAAAAAAAAAAAAAAAAAAAAAAAAAAAAACCGGAGCTAAGTACCCCTAGAATGTCTTTTTTTATTTTTATTTTTATTTTATTTTTTTCCCCTCTGTTGTCTGTCCCAGGAGGGCTTTCCTGGTCTGTTAGCACTTTTCCAGCAAGCAATTAATCGCCTTCTAACCTTCGGGTGAATCCTATGATATTTTACTAGCTGAGGATCTCAGATCCTAACGCCCTCGTTTGGCCACGGGGTTCCACCCTTTTGTGCCTAGCTGAAGTGACAGCTTTAAATGACTGAGCAAATGACTGCTATTACCCTGTGCACATCTGGAGGGAGAGGTGGTAAGGGGAAGGGGTTGTGGGCCCTTTCCTCTCCATCAAAACCCTCAGATGCTTCATGCATGCTCAGGATCGTTAGAAAACAGTAAAGACTGTGCTGTCCTATCATCCAGATCCACATCACTGTACTCACATCACGTCATGTGAAAGTTCAGAATACTGTTCTTTTCAGATACTTTGATATCATCTACATCTCTGTAATGCACTGACCAGCCTCCAGAGCTCTGATTTATTCTGTATCCAATTCCAGCTTTTTGGTCTGTGTCAAGAGTCTGTTTGTAGCACCTAAAGAAGTAGCCAAATTCACCAAAAAAAATAAATAAAGAGGGAAAATAAAACAAAAATTTGGTTCACCCTCTCCAGACACATCCACAATTTTCTCTGAATGTGTTATTCCATTTTTCAGCCTTGAAATCACTTTAAATTGTAAATAAATCTTTTATCCAACTCCAGCTGGGTCTTCAGTGCTCTTAGTGTACTCATATGTGTGGATGTGTTTTGGAAGTAAAGGAAATATTTAAAAGATTCTGGAATTGCAGTAGTTAAAACCGCTGTTTGCTTTCTGTCTTCAGCTGTCTCTTTTTGAGTGCAGCACAATATTGATGCTCTCAGTTAATACAGCAAGCTACATCAGCAACCAGATAAGCGTTCTTCACAAATAGCAGCACTGTTTGAAAGCATCTATGTATGTAATCTACATTTCTGCTTTGACACATTTGTAATGCAAAACCAAACAATTTTCTCTCAGCATTTGTTAAATAGATTATTCCCAGTGTAAAACTACCAAAAGACAAATATTGCCACTCTGAAATCACATAACTAACATTTACGCCTGCAGGTTTATACTGACCTTTTCCTTTTTATTCCAAATGAAACCATCACAATTACATAATTTGAAGCACTTTCTTTAAATTGCAACTTGTTATCTACCATCTGTAATATCATGATTTAAAATTATATTGATTCAGTGCTTTTAAATCTGACTCTCTGCCCTGCTAGCACAGGGACCCTATGTTAGGTGTCAGTGGTATTCCATGGTGGCAAAGGAATTTTACTAATGAACCTGAAGAGACAAGGTTCATCATTAATGTTTGACTGTGTATTTACAGAGGGTGGTTTGATGGGGAGTATGGTCAAAGGTAATAGATCTCCCAACATGCTTCCTTGGCTGTAAACACTACTTGAAAAGAGGGATTTGTGCTTGGATATACACTTGTTTAGTGTATTAGTAAGCTGTCAAGATTAGTAAGAAACTATCACTTTATCTCCACAGGCAGTGGATTTTAAAAAAGCTTTTTTTTTCCCTTTTATTCCTGAATAATGCGGAGGTTTTTTGAACCTGATGGAACCAAAATTGGATCACAAGACATGTCACAAACCAGCAGCAGGGAAGGAGTATCTTTCACAGACTGGTGATTGAGAAGGCAAGTTCATGTGAATTCGGCAGAATTCCTGCAGCACAGCAAGCCCACCACGCTGCCATCTCAAGTATCTCAGCATAAGGGCAGGAAATCAGCCCAATGACTTCAGCTGGATTTAGATCAATTCCACCTCCTTACTACAAATCCATGAAACCACTACAAAAGGCTTTAAGACATGTTGCTGGAGATCTCATTTCAATGTTGTGCAGAAAGGCAATTATTTGGCAAAGCAATTGCCAAGTTAGTATTACTTCTGTAAAACGGTTCTCCTTAGCTTTGGTACACTTTCTTCTTTGTCTTTTAGTATTTTTGTAATCAAGGTGACAGTGATGCAAAGGTATTCACTGGAACTGCTACTAGTGCTACTGTCAGTAGTCACTTAAGAGCACATTAATACTCTTTCCTATTGAATATTATTACTTCTGAAATCAGGTTTTATTTATGCAGTATAAAATCAAACATGTCATGAAGCACAGGTGATAAATATGCTTGAATTCTAATTATGCTTTATTTTTCATTGTGAGTGCCAGCAGTCAAATTGGATGATGGAGAACCAGTGTCAGTGCAGACACTGGCACAGGCAATTCACAAATAAATAATAGGCTCCACGTGGTGGTGGTGAGCACTGAGCTGGGGGGTGAGGTGGGAGGACATGACTGTGTGTGTTCATGGGGTTGGAAGGGCCATTGTGTTTCACAGATTCCAAACAACAAATTCTGACAAATGAAAAATGTTTGATTTTTAAAAGTCATACAGCTAGCCTTTTTTTAAACACTTTCAGTATTTATTTAACCTAGTAAATAGGTTTATTAGCAAGGTTCCATTCTTTGTAGTTTAGGTAATGGATTTACCATATGTTTATGCTTTAAGGACTTGTGTAAGACTGCTAACACCTATTTCCCCACCTCCTGTCTCAGAGGTTAAGACCTTGGTATGTTGCCAGTTTACTGCTGTGGTCCTTTCCCCTTGTATAATTACAGTCATTCCCAGAGTGAAGGAAATTCCCTGAGCTTTTACTCTAACTAGCCACAGTGTTTCACTACAAAAAGGCACTTCTTTAAAAGAAGAAAAGTAATAAAACTTTCACATTATTAACTTTTTCCCTTTTAAAAGAGGCTGGAAAATGCCATTGTACCACATTAAAGGCCTTTATATAAGACTCGCCATTGGGTAATGAGCCTTGTTGTACAATCTACCACATGCAACTGCCTTCAAGTGCTGCTTTTAACTTAACCTTGATGTAGTGCCAGGAATGTGCAAAGGATATACTTTGATGGTGGAGGCAGTCTACTTCTCTCCCTCTCTCCCCCCCATCTCTCTCTCTTTTTTTTTTTTTTTCCTTTTTCTCTTTTTCTGAATCAACACACAGCAAAATATATCTAAGATTTAAATTTTATTGTTTGACTGAGCAATTAGAATGTATTCCATAAAGAAGGAATAAGGACTTATATGTCCTATGGAAATAAGCAAGTAGATCAGTTATTTATAATAGAAATGATAATAAGTTGCTACTTTGTACTTATGCAGTGACTTTCTTCCTGCAGACATACAGAATTTCATAAACATCCTCACAGCTCCCCTGTGAAGGTAGTATCATAATCTCTGCTTTACCATTATTAAGACTAGTTAAGTGACTTTTCTGAAGATGACACAAAATATCAGTATCAGAAAAAGGATCTGAAGAATTTTTACTTTCAGTTCCCTCTTTGATTATGAGCCATTTCCTCCCATCACTAGGGTGAATTATTTTGGTAACAGTGCTACTGGAATTTGTTTAAATTCCATGTTATGACCAGATGCATTCTACCTAGAAACATGTATTCAATTTATGTTATAATACGCACAAGGTATGTAATAAAATATGATTTTAGAAACACTTGACATTACTCTTTTCTTGAATAAAATAAACATGATATTGAAATGGAGTCTCAAATTTTCCATGAAGACTGTTAATAGAAATGTCACAATTCTTGAGATTTGTGGAGCTGATTGACTTATTTTGTCTGCTATTTCTTTGAATGCATTCTTAAAATATACCAGAGTTAATATCTAATTATTTTCAGTTTTCAGTATTTCAAAATTTTCTGATTTAAAAGAGCATCTGATACTGAAACAAGAAAATATGTCTTTTTTACAAAAAAAAAATCATATTTTGAAATAAAAAGATCTATCAATTTTAAAATATCAAAAAGCTCTGCTGCATGATAACTTGTGGTTTAAAACAAATTCTCTGATCAGTTGCTAATTACAGTAGATATAGGGTGAAAGTGAAAGTTATGAAGATGGTAGAGTCATGAGAGGAGCACATATATTTTGGAGGAAGGCATATTGACTGGATGTTGGTTAAGAATCCCTATGAGCACTGCTTATGTTACAGTCTGCTTATAAGGGCAGAATTGTTTTATTTTCTATTTTATTATACCCAAAGCAGTATAAAATCTCTGTAAAATTCTTCACATCATGATTGCTAATTAACTGTTCAAGTACTCATACGGAGTTACAAATTAAGTCAAATATAATCTGCTTCGTTAATATCTTTATGGAGAAGAGATCAGATATTTCAGTGTAATCATGCATGCTATCTTTCTGAGACAGATGTTCATGTAATTCCATTTGTGATATATTTAAAATAGAAGTCTTCTCTTAATGACTGAGGAATTCAGGAATTTCTGAGAACACTAAGATTTTCAGGGGTCTTATAGTTAACATAGAGAACTGTTGATGAACTACTATGTAGTAAATAATTTGTCTGGAAAGTCTATTACTACTAAATGGATGAAAACTCTGGAGACTAGTGAATAATTAATATCAAGATTTCTTCTTACTCCTCTTTTTTTTTTTTTTTCTCTCTCTCTTTTTTTTTTCTCTTTTTTCTTTTTTTTCCCCCCCCATAGAATGGTGTTTGTGTGTTAGGAATCTCTGGCTGAAAAGACAGAGATAACTTTAATACCAATGGTATTTGACTGGTTCAGTAAAGCTGTTTTTGTTTATCTGATAATTTCTTACTGGAAAACTATTTCTTCCGTGATTCTATTAAAACAAGACAATAAAAAGAACACAACTTTTTATTCTGCATTGGTATCTGGTAGGCTTCAACCACTACAGTGCATTGCTTTGTAAATGCAATCCTGACCAAACTCTCACCTTTGCACATTAATTTCTGTAGTGTAACTTCAAGGTGCACCTTATGGTATCTGTAATGGTACATAGTAAAAAGATGGTAAAGTGAAAAATTGGAAAATAGCTGGTCTTTGATATCCTGTATGAACTAATAGTGTAGGAAGAGATAGAAAAAAAAATAAACAAAAACAAAACAAAAAAAAACAAATAACAAGTTAGAAGGAGCCTCTTGAGTTCCAAGCTACCAACTCAGAGCAGGGTCAGCTAGAGAGATTTGCTCTGGGCCATATCTGGTTGGTTTCTGAACATTTCCAAGAATCAAGACACAACGAGAGACAACATCTATGGACAATCTGTATCTTAATGAATATATTAAATGGTATTGGTCCCAGCATCAACCTCTGGGGCACATTACTGGTGACTGACCAATAGTTGGATGTTGTGCTCTTGATCACAACCTCAAACAGTGTTGGAAGTGTACTGCAAATACTAAACTTGAAGGGAAGAATCTTTGTAAAATGGACACAGAGAAAAAAAAAAAAGAGAACTAGAACTTTAAAATGCCAGTCATCCTATTTGCAATGACAGCCTGACACTGAAATATTTTGACAGCATCCTGAAAGTGTGTTCTACAGGCAATCACAGAAATCTTTGGAGTTAATGGATGTGCTTACCACATTAGGTGGGAATAAATCATAGAAAGATTAAATATGCACTGGAATGTAAGGGAAGTTGTAGTTCAGAACAAAGTAAGAGAGGACAGTGGAGTTGTCCTTGATCATTCCACTGGCTTGCATATTCACTGGAAAAGTTGTGTAAACCTGTATGTAACAGAAGGACATGACTGGAGTCACATGTTACAAGAGAAAGAGGGCAGTGTCTGGAACTACTAAGAACACAAGACTGAAAGAGGGATTTTTAATTTCTTTTTCTTCTGCTTTGGGAAAAGCATGGAGAAGGGAACATGACTATGAGAAAAACAAGAATGGGATTTTAAATGAGGAAATATAGTAATGTTGTTTGCTCTTGTACTCAGGTAGCCAGAAATGGTCTATTTTTCTGCAAACAATTTTGACTCAACGTCTGGCAAATTTACCAGTTGCTTGCACCGACAGGGCCCATCCCTGGCCAGAAAGGAGGACCATCATCTTTCCAGAAATACAGATATACTTACTGGATTTTGCCTCCTCCTGTCTCAACAGTCACTGTGCATTGGCACAAGTAAGGATCATTCAGTATTGTCAAGAAAGCTGCTAGGTTTCAGTGGAAAATGCTGCTCAGCCAATGTACTCAGCGTTGGAACAGAACACAATGGCAGGCAGGACTTGCCTCTCATCATGTGCCTTACAACTTTCAGAGCAAACTACTGAGAGCTACTGCACATCCACCAGTCCTTGGAGCCTTTTGGAATGACAGCCTGGATGAGAATCCACATAAAAACTGTACCACTGCAATGTCTGCACTGTCAGTATTAATTCTGTAATTCATGTCTTTATACTCTGTATCCTACTATAAATATTTTAAAAAATCTATTGAATCCTACGTTTACCTTTTGCTTTAGCTTTTCTCTTTTGTCATCATTCTGTGGATTAATGCTCTTAACAGTTGTATTGCATGCACAAGCTCCCTAGGTTGTCTATTACAGACAAGGATAACTTGTTTACACAGTTTTCCGCTTCCCTTTTACATCATATCAACAGGTTGAGTTCTCTTCTCTTGACTCACAAGAAGAATTAGAATTTACTCACCAGACAAAAGGTAAAGGCATAATGATTTTGTATCTCTTTACTTCTGGGCCCCCCAATAAGGATGAGAAAGATTCCACACACCTCATGTTGCCAGACTGTCTGCTCGCAGGTGATTTCACAGATAATGACAGTAATTGCTCGCATAGCACATTTATATCTATATTTAAGAGTTATAAAACTGCTACACAAAGCCAAATTCTCTCCTTAACTCATGGTTTCTCCCATCATAATCTGAGAACTTCAAGTTCCTGCAGTTACAGTGTGAGTACAATTAAGAGGTTGGGACTAGGAATTGCTGCAGAAGGACTGATGCTTACATGCTATACATAAATTAGCCAGAGAAATTACATCCTCCCGGGGCTTGCTGTTGACTGAATCTCAGACATCACTGTTGTCAGACAAGTTACCCTGGGAATTGTGTATCACTTTGCAACTCACTGGAGAACAGTGTTCAGTATGAGGATGATTTCCTCCCATTGCCCATAGCACTTCCCAGCACAGAGCACATTGAGCTCTGCCTGGTAGTGAAGTCATTCCTGTCTTGGTGTTTTATCTTATAATATCAGATTGCAGCAGATCTTTTGAGTTCATGATGATGAGACCTTGAATGCGGTGGCTCCAGGCACTACAGAACACACTGGAGAACTTCTGAAATTCTATTCAGAAATGAATCCCAGAAATTCTGGGAAAATCATGTTGCAAGATCTACACCTAATTTATATAGCAGGTCTTCTAGCTGGTCCTATATCTTCTTTGGAATCTACAATGCTGAAGCTCCATTTTCTTAGGAAAGCACAGTCCTAAAAAGCAGATGGTGCAAGAAAAAATTAGTGTACGGGTATTTTGAAAGAGGTTGTGCTTCAGGGGGTCATACTGCTCTCAAAGTTCACTGAGGGATTCCTGTAGGTGTAATATTAATAGTAAGCATTGTTCATATAGATGTTGATGTGCTACTTAATGCATTATGGCTGAACAGTAGTTTGAAATGCTTCAAATAACAGCTATTTTACACCATTTTCAACTGACAGTAAAGGCAAAATGTCTTGCAAAAGTATCCTGGCAACAGTGCTTATAGCATCAGTGTAATTCTTGTACATGTATTAGCGTGCAGGAGAACATCGCTGTATTCAGAGAGGAGCTGCCAATGCATTTTTTCATCCTGAAAGTGTCAGTTTTCCTGATCTAGAGTAGTAACAATTAACTAACGCTCCAAACCAGGGTATTTGTGTAGAAAAGGCAATACAAAAGTCAAATACAACCAGGCTGCAAAGGCATTTTCTACAATTTGAGCATGATTTGCATTAAAAATCTCTCCTCTTCAGCAATTCTCAGACACACTGCTGTGAATCTGAACCCTCTGTATCCAGATATTCATAT
The DNA here is from genome assembly GCA_013399175.1 of Odontophorus gujanensis. Classification (NCBI taxonomy): domain Eukaryota; kingdom Metazoa; phylum Chordata; class Aves; order Galliformes; family Odontophoridae; genus Odontophorus; species Odontophorus gujanensis. The sequence goes on from VXAB01012937.1 coordinate 24,204, forward strand.
AGTGCTATGGATCTTGAAATGCTTGAGTGATTTGGAAGTATTTATAGGAAACATTAAGTGGTGAAACACGGAGCTTTGTGAGAGAGCTGGTAATCATAGAGCTGTCTGAGCATTGCAAAGGGGATTTAAAGGTCATCTAGTCCAACATCCTGCAGTGAACAGGGACATCCACAGCTAGATCAGGTTGCTGATCCAGCCTGACTTTGAGTGTCTCCATCTTCACAAAACCCTTCTACCTGAAATGAATAACAGTCTGAGCCCAACCAATGGTGTTAATTCAGTCACAGGCAAAATAAACAGTACCCCACAATGGCTGTCTTCCTGAGATGGCAGATGAGAACATGCAGTGCACTGCATGAATAACTAGTTTCTGCCTCCTATCTGCACAGCCTTCTGCTCTTTCAGTGCTGTCACAGAGCACAGGATCATGTATTTACAGCCAGAAGAGAGAAGAAGTGGGCGTAGGAAGCCTAACTTGCCTGAGTTCTTCCCAGTTCTCTGGCTTGGCATTGCTCCCTCCTTTCCAAAGCACCGCATCCCCATTTCTGAAGTAAAAATATCAGTTATGAGTGTGCTGCCAGGAAACCTTGAAATCAAGAAAGAAATTGTCCCAGATCACCCCAAGCGTGGAATGAGTTTCAAAAAGCAGAGTGCTACAGAATGCCTGGGATCTGCTAAATTGGATTTCTGGTAAACAAGGTTCAGTTACAATGGTAAAAGGTACAGATATGAAACATAAAAGGATAACATGTTGAATACTTCCAAGTACCTCTTAAATGTTTCTTCTAGGCAGCAAGTTTTTTGTAGAACAGGAGAGAAGAGGAGGTACAACACATGATTTCCACAACTATGAGAAGTATTTGAAAAAGAATCTCTGAAGTATCGAACCAAACAATTTCTTTTTCCCTTTCAGAGGGGGCAGGGGGAGCAGAATATTGTTTGTGCAGAATCAATCCCAGATCAAATAGAACCTGCATAATCTTCTTACTTCAGCAACAGCAGGTATCAACTCTTTTCATATACTAAACATAAAATAAATATAATCATTGTGTTATTTACTCTGGCTAATTATTCAAAACCCACCTAGATGCCCACCTCTGCAAACTGCTGAAGGTAACCTGCTTTAGCAGAGGGTTGGATCTCCAGAGGTCCCTTCCAACCCCCACGACTCTGATCCTGTGGTTCTAAGATTCTGTGGTTCTTCATCATTCTGATTCCATAAAACTCAGCAACCATTGATGGATGTCAATGGGTGCCATTTTTTTCTTTATGGAGGAATTCAATGACACATCTTTTGTTCCATATACATGTCCATGTCAGATGCCATTTTGACAGACTGCCCCTCTCTGCCTCTGTCACATGGCAACAAAATGTAGTGGAATATTGGTGGGAAGGTTCAGCCTCTACTGCCATACCACCAACAGCTGCCTTTGATGTCATGGCTCAACATTATATAGTGGAAGGTATTACCTTTGAAGCAGCCCTCATATATAGGGCTAATGGTAGCAGTACAGAAATAAGATGAGAACTCTGAACTCTTTTCATTAATTAGAATTTTATCTATAATAAGCTTGTAAACTGTCAAATGGAATAAATATTTCCTAGCTCTTAAAAATCCCTCTAAGTGCAACTGGTTAAAATGTTGTTCTTCTCACCCTGACCTATAATAACATATAATTTTATACAGCTGCAGCACAGCATACTGCTGGTAGTTACAGCATTTCAGGTACTGATGAACTACTTCTCACTGAACTGGTTTTTCAGGTGAGTCAGAGATTCTGATGATTCGATACTTTTGGTGTTTCATGTTCCACTGCATTTTGGCAGGATTCTTGTATGTGAGGAATGCTTGAAAATGAAAGGAATAGGAAAGAGTAAGTTCTTTTGGATTTATGCACTGATTCACCACACACTTCTACACTGTATCTGTGAATGAGAAATGGAAAGTACCATAGGTTTGAAGACCTAATATTAATGATGTTTAAAAGTCTTGAGGAAATTGGCTGATGCATTCACCAAGCCACTCTCAATGATACTTGAAAAGTCATGACAGTCAGGTGAAGCACCTGGTAACTGGAAAAAGGGAGCATCACACCCATTTTTAAGATGGATAGTAAGGATGACCCAGGAATCTACTGACATGTAATCATCACTTCAGTGCCAGGGAAGATCATGGAGTAAATTCTCCTGGAAGCTATGCTAAGGCATGTGGGAGAGAGGAAGTTGATATGGGATAACCAGCATGGCTTCCTGCCTGACCAACCTTGTTGCTTTCTATGATGGTGTAACTGCAATCAGTATACAAGACATGTCATCTATCTGGACTCCAGAAAGGTCTCTGACACAGTTGTCCATTCAAGGTCAGGTTGGACAGGGCTCTAAGCACTCTGATCTAGCTGTAGGTGCCCCTACTCATGGAAGGGGAGTTTGACTAGATGACCTTTAAGTGTTCCTTCCAACTCAAACAATTCTGTGATTCTGTGAAATTGTCTCCTGATGCAGAATAGTAGCAAGAAGTTCATATATCATATAAATTTACTTGAGCTATCCATTTACCTGTTTTAATTTTTATAAAAATAAAGCAACAGATTGCCTTTTACATAAGAAAGAAAATGATTACAAACAGTTCTGACTACCTCAATCCAATTTTAAAAGAACAAACAAAAGTTATTGTGGGAAAAATGACTGGCAACAGCATTTCAGCATACAAGTATACAACTTTTAAAACATTTCTTTTCCTGTTTTCTGTATCAGTAAAAAAAAAATGTAGTTAACAGTCATTGAAGAAAACATTCAGTGTTCAGCAAGCTGAACGACTCCATGGTGACTTCCCATCTTTCACTCAAATTATTGCAATGACTCAGTAAAAAGAAACAAAATAAACTGTCAACAAAAAAGATGTATTTCCACTAACCACCTGAAATGCTCTTTGTGGTAGACAAAGACAGATGAGTGAGACAGGTAAGCATGAAAACTAGAAAGATAACTCCTCCAACCATATGAGAATCACATCCTCCACTCTGAAATGGTAAGAGAAGAAAGGGAAAAAACCTTGGCAAGAGTTCTGAAATCTTCCCAAGGATGGCAGTGACCTAAGAGAAAGGGACATGTGGCTAATTCAGTTCCTGACATTAAGAAATTAATAGGTGTGACATGTCCATAAAGTTAATTTATGCTATGAGGAAGCAAAATTTTTTTATCATTCTCACTCCTGCTGTATACATACTATTACGATTGCTAGAAAGTATGGTGGAGTAGGTGATCTCTTGGTGCCTTCCAAACTCCTACACTTTTAAATTTTCTGATTTCAAATAACTTGGCAATGTCAATTATATATTTTGCAGAAAAGGAATGTAAGAAATATAGATTTCTTTTCTTCATTCTCTTTTATGCAAGGCCACATAAAACTCCATTAGGGGGAAAAAGTCTGAAAAGAAATGATATAAAATATGTTAATTATCATGTTGTAAGTAACAAAGACAAGATAACAGTATATATTGTACGTTGCTCTGATGGACTCTGAAACATGTTGGAAGGGTGATGGCAGAGGACCAGCAGTCTGTTTGATGACTTCTACACGTTCCAGTATGAGTTGTTGCTTCCTCTGTGATTCTGTTTTGAAAGTCATCTATTTAACTCATACAGGAATTATTACCTGCTCAGATCCAGATCCAAATACAGGTTAGTTTATATTATCGTATTTAGCATCACTAAAACAAACAGTATTCAGGATCGAAGGACAACTTTGTTAAAAGCTCTTCTTATCTAAGGAATTGCTCTCAAGTATCAATCAAGATTCCTTTCACTCAATGGAATGAAATATTCCATTCTTTGTGCCTGACAAATCAGCCTGCAGAAACTGCCTCCCAAGATTGCGTTTGATCACTTTGGTTCCCCTCAATAAAAAATGAGACAGACTTTAAAATTAGCAAGCAAAGATGTAGTATAAGAAAACAATTGTTACTGACTGGACAAGCATAAATATCACATCTCACAGAAAATTACATTTCCCAAAATACCTCTATACATACAGACTCTTAGTTCAGTCATGGCCAATTGATTTTCAGTAGTAAATTTTTGAAAGGCTTAGTAGTAATGGTCTCATAAAAATGAGGAAGAAGGAAAACATATTGAACTCCATCTTCCTGCATTAATATGCTGTGAGGTTATTTACTGCTAAAAAGCAGAAGACAATGAATATTCCTGCAGAACAGAAAACAATATCTCGTAACTGAGATTGTTTTTTTTTACATTCTTTCTTTCTTTTCTGATATTACACTGTTGTAGTGATGTTGAATCAAGTCATTCATACTAAATAAGTTCACTTCCAAACTTTTTCCTTGCTAAGGGGAAAAAAGAAATCTTTTAATGTTTAACTTTCTTTTCAGGGCAATTGCCTAACTTCACCAAGTCAATTGCAGAATGCCATTTCTACCCAGTGAAGTGTTACAATAACTGTCCCTTTCCAGGAGGAAACTGCCAACTCCAGTGGAAACTATAAATTTAAAACTTCTCAAACCGAGAACAGCATCTGTCTCCCACACATCCTCTTGTCTGAATACTATAATCACCTTTTTCTTTCAGAATAACCTGAGTGGTGACACGCCTTCTCATCGTGTGTTTAACATAATGTGATTAATTACTTTTAGAGGTACCTGGTATTTCTCCAGAGAAAATCCTTGTCTTTGGTTCCAGATATATAGGGGGATCTCTTGGAGTTGGTCTTGATCTTGAAACAGGCTGGAGTTTCAGGAAAAGGGATTTCTAAGTAACTCCAGACTCTGCATGTGGTATTTCTCATTGTCATTCTGAGGTGTGTGACTCCTCTCGATCACGCACAAGGAAGGGAAGGTATCTAATCCTGTGTCCTTAGTTCAACATATTAGAAGTTGCAGTGCCTATTGTATTGTTCTAAGTTTCTTTTATTTGAATTACCTCTTAGCTGGAGCAGGTACACTAAATCATCCACAAAAAAAATTATGAGAAACTGCTGGATTATAAATGAATTAATCAGTACTCTGGATTTTCGAATACTCCAAACTTTGTAATTCTGACAATTCTGTCTATGTGCATCAGCCTGCCTTCTAGTGGATCTTTAAGTACAGAACAAACAGTGACTTTTTTTTAACTTTGCCTTCTTGTTCTTTGTAAGATTTTCTTGCTTCAACGTGTATATTTATGCAGAGAATCTGACTGACAGGCAATAAAATTACCCACTGGAAAGAAATAAACAAGTTCCAGAAAAATGTTGCTAAAAGCTCAGTGAAATCACCAGTACAGAGTTGGTACGTCAGCATCAGCTCTTCCTTGAAAATAAGAGAAGGTTGAGTGCAGGTAATTCATCATTCATATTCTTTATCTGGTACTTGTAACCTTGAGATAGTATTTCTGACCCTGACTGCACAGAATTCAAATCCAATCTGTAACAATAAGCTACGACTTTGAGTGAATCAATCGCAATTTGTTCTCTTTGTTACTTTAATGGAACCACCTTGCAATTATTTAAGTATTTACTTTTAATTATCAGTTCTCAATCATTCTGAATGTCTTCATTCTGCTTCATTCCTTCAAGAACAATCTAGAAATGTAATATGGAAACCTCCATAGCTTCCACTGTGGAAAAAATAATAAATTTAAGAAGTGAATAAAGGATAATGATCATCCCAGATATATAGTTGTTAAAATATCATGGAAAATTATATTTCCAGAGTGAAGTATTACTTTTCACAGTTTTATAAAAGTGATGTCAGCATCAGATCATGAATATCCTTAGCAGCATTAATGAATCAAAGATGACTTCTGTCTTTATCTGTCCTAATTTAGATAGTCAGATGCACTGATCTGTTTCCAAGTTGACATCTAAGGTCTCTTATTCCTCTATTTACAAGTTAGTGATTATTTCAAAAATAAGTCCATTATCTTTTTTATTTAAGTTCCATTAATTTTTTAATGTTAGTTCAAAGAAAAGAGAGAAATACACTGGTTGGTCACTACAGGAAAATTTCAAGGTATTATGACTATAGCTACATTTGCAATATGGAAAACTTGTCTTAAGATTTTACCACAGCTGTTTTCCTTACTACCAACTTCTGAAGCAAGGAATGAACGTGTCCAGAACAAACGTTATTCCAAGAAAGGATGTGTACAGATATATATGTTCCTCCTTCAGATCCATATGGAAATGTCTGTCAATAGACAGAATAGCTTATTCCTCTGGAAGATGTTCACAAGGTGTTAGATGAACATAAATACTTTCAGATGTGTTAAGTGGTGTCCTTTCAATGGGCACTGAGATGTCGTAGTCTTCATCAGAGCACCCAGTTTCCCAGAACTGTATGTTGATACCCATTTGCTGCTTGGCCACATTTAAAATAGCTGTAATACAATGTTATGGGGAAGGACAGACACCAGCAGTTGTAATACTTTAGCAAATCTGAAGTGTCTGCTTCTATTGCTAGTTTAAATGAGACATTAGAAGTCATCACATGAAATGTCAGTAGTACCAGTATGGGAGGAATAACACCACTGTGTTGTGTTTTTTTTTTCATTCAATTTTCTGCCTATGGAAATTGCCAGAACTCCTCTTTAAAGTTTCAGTAAGTCACATTTGACTGTTCCAATGCTTTCATCAAAAGCGTGGAACATTAAACTTGCTGCGAATCAGTACTCATCCACAGTATTTCTTTACTGATTTGGGATTTTTGGAGACAGCAAACTTTACAGCATTACATTCTTGTTTTCACAGGCACAGAATTTAAAGCTGTGACTTTTGTAATGCCCTGAAGTTTCTCAGTCAAATATAGACTGACCTGATAGGAAATCCTACTTCTTGGGTCATCACATAGTGCTTGACTTCCCTCTGTCACAGTACACAGAGGGAACAAGGGGACAAGGTACTGCCATGTATTTTCTGAGCAGAGAAAGCAGTTCTCCTTCTGGCAAAACTGCACAACAGTGCTTTCAGTCATAAGATTCTGAAGGCATTTGATTTAGTGTCACTAAAATTATCCTAGGGTAGTTTACATGTGAAGCAGGACAGGCTAACGTAGATGTAATCCCTCTGTGCTGCAGTTGCAGAACAGATGATCCAAGTCTGTCAGGTCTTTTACAGTGCTGTTATGTATAATTAGTTCAGGAAAATAATTTTCCTCCCCTCTACAGCTAACTTGTTTTCTGGGGGCCCTATATTTCCCATCCTCTGTTAGGTCATTAATTGTTTTCTTTTCCCTATGCACATGTTTAATTCCATTGATGTTGATGGAAAATACATGTGCAAGGGACAATAAACATCTAAACATTTGGATTCTGCTAGCGCTTCTCCTTTGGGCATTGGGGATTATCATAAAAATATTATAGGAAAATATAATTATGCAGAAGCACCAGTGTAGGGAAACTACTGAA
>VXAB01012939.1:0-15590 GCA_013399175.1 Odontophorus gujanensis
CCCTACAATTCTGTGACTCTTCCTAACTCTACATAATCTTGATATTTAGAATCACGGAATCATAGAACCACAGAATATCCTGAATTGGAGGAGACCACTGAGTATAGTTCCTGGCTCCACGCAGGAACCCCAGAATTCAAACCCTATATCTGAGAGCATTATTCAAATGTTCCTTAAACTCTGGCAGCTATGGCCGTTGCTCTGAGCAGCGTATTCCATTCCCACTGTCCTTTGTGGAAGACAAAAGCGGTTCTTTTTTTCTCTCAACGCCTTCGTGAGGCCTTTCTGGTGATAAGACTCTAACTGACAACTGCAAATTATTTAGGGGGTGTCATTGTGCCAGAGAGCCTCTGCTTATGGTTGTTAAGATAAGCAGAAAAAGGGGCAAGCAGTCTTTTTCAGGGTATGGCTTGGAGATCACTGATCACTGCAAAAGACAATAATGCTTGTACATGGCAACGAAGGCACCAGTCCCTGCTGGCTTATCTGTCAGACCAGAGATGTCACACTAACAGAGAGAAAAGAAAAAAAAAAACACAAAAACTGAGAAATGGGGGACTATGAATGACTATGGAGAAGAACTCACAAAGAAAAAAAACCTTCGATGGAGAATTCCCTGAGGGGAAAACCTCTTTGGAAGAACCCCCTGAGGCCTGCTTGCTGTGAAGCTTCCTGGCTTTCTTCCATCCCCCATGGTGACCAGACAAGTTCCTGAGATCAATGGACCTACTATGAACCTCACTGGATCCATGGTGGTGATTATAACTCTCTTGCTTTCTACCAAGGCTCCTTGCTTTTTTATCTCTTTTGTATCACTCATCTTCCCTTCCCCATATCCCTGAGCAATTAGATTTGTAATGAATGGTTGGGCTAACATTTGATCCATTGTGTCTTAATCTTGCCATCAGGTACACATATATTGAAAAGAACCTCTTCTCCCTCCTACAAATTGGAGTGGGACATCCTCTAATCAAGAGTCTTTTCCTAATGACCCACCTGACCTTCCCTGATGCAGCTCCATGCCTTTCCCTTGGGTCTCATTCCTGTTACCAGAGATAAGAGATTAGTCCCTACACCTTCACTACCCTTATGAGGAACATTTCAGACTAGATGGCTCAGATACTTAGCATGAATTGGCCCTAGCCTGTCTAATAAACAGATGTGAGTTCAGATAGTCAGTCTCTTTCTGGTCATCATAATCCACACACATACCTGTATTGGACTGTTACCAGTGACTGCTTAAAATTCATGCAGTGCAAGTACAAACTGAGAGAACTTGAGCACAGTTTTGGTAGCCCCATTAATTTTTTACCACTTCTGAAGCCCTGTGATGATTTTCATATTCCAGCCCAATTTCTTTCCTTGGGATCAAAACAAATACAGTGTAAATTATCTTCAGTTTCTCTCAGATATTTATCCTTTGATGTTTCTCAGCAGAATGGCAACCCATTGTTTGCTGAAATCAATCTTTTTATCAGTAATTTCTGCTGTATCATGAACTGCCCTCCTGTGTTTGGCTCTTCCTTCTTTGGCTCTTACCACTGCTGAAAACTGAAAAAAATTAATTGTTGTCCCCTGAAAGCCTTAGAATTTTTCTTAGTGTTTTGCAACACTAAATGTAGCCTGACATGCTTCTTTTATTTGTACATACCTTTTGTTATTTATAAATAGTTTTTTGTAGAAAAGCAAACTGTAAATTAGCAATAAATAGCAATTTACTTTCATTTTCATTCTCTGTTTTCTAAGAACTTTCTAAATATCTGTGTCTTTTCTACTGAAAATTGAAAGGAAAAAAAATACCAGAGATTAATCATCAGAATCATTGATTATATCTAGGTACGGGCCAGACAGTTCTCAGAAGAAAAAAAAAAACAACCCTTAAATCAGTAGGATGTTTGATAACACTAATTTAATGTAGGATATTGGTGAGACTTAAAGAATGTAATGCAAATGGAGCACTCTGGTGTCAGTACAGTTGAAAAAGTATCTTTTTCAAATTACTCATAGTAATTTCCATAGAATGTGCATAATATGTCATGGACGGAATATTAGAAATGAAACGTTAGAAAAAGACCCTTAAATGAAACTCCAGTGCTGGCACCTCCAGTGAGACAGAGATAAATCTGCATTTTGTGTTTCTGTTAGTCATCTTTCTCACCTTCTTTTGCAGAGAACCAGGAAAGGATGTTCCACAATCTCCCTGATTGTGAATATACACCCTGGATCTTCTTTTCTAATAATTAGACATACTTCCCTTTTCTTTCCTTCAGCTGACATGGAAAAAAAACTGATCAGCAGACTGTTTACAACGTTACTTAGTGTCATATTGTTATGCCCTTCATACTCCTGACTGAACAAAGTTCATTCAGTCTATGTATGCATTCTTTTATCAGACTTGGTCTCTCCCCTCTGGATTTTCTCCAGGTTGTCTTGGTAGTTCTTATCCTACTTTCAGTCTTATCAGTTTCTCAAACATCCCCTAAAAATGATAGTCTTTTCTTCATAATAAAGTCCTATTTTTAAAGTGTCCTGTAATAATATCTAACTTCCTCAGATTTTCATAGAAGTCTCAGATTATTGAGTCATATTGAGATATTTCACCTTCATTCATATTACACTATACCGACTTTTTAAATTACTAATAATTTCTTCAGCAGAATTTTTCACCCTGATCCTGTAAACTGTAGTATTTATAACCCTCCCAAAGGTGAAGTGCAGTTATTCTGCTTATTTTATTTCCTTCAGATAAAATTATGCTAGTTGTTTACTTCAGCTTAAAGTTCACAACATTGTATCTTCCTAGTGAACTGACCAGACAACCTCTACTATTACTTTCTCCTTTCCTGCTTCTTCCCTGCCCTCAAACAAACATCTATCACTGTCAATCAAGTTGAACTTTGGGCCATACACTTGGGTAGATTAAATAGTGGTAAAGAATAAGGCTACAAGCCTCATCTACCTTACCTCAATCTCTCTTCTTTTTTCTCAGTTGTTCAGTCTTAGGTCTGGGAGTCAAAAGAAGGAATAAATTTCATCGGGACTCCAACATCTGACTGAAGTCACAGCTCATAGGTTTCAGTTCTGAGTAAGGGCAGAGTAGCGTGGAGCAGTGTTCGACTCAAGGTGACTGTTCTAACCAAACATAGCTAGTTTTATTTATACAAAAGTAAAAGAAGCACAGCTTCCCAAATGACATATATAGTGGCTACTAAGCACATTCCTTGGCTATATTAGTCATGTCATAGACTTCAAAACAGAGTCCAATATAATTTTTTTTAGGAGACCATGCACCCTGCTCAGTTATCTCGTTTAACCAGTCTTCTAACTTTAGGAGACATTTAAGTATTTGAAGGTACAGAATGCTTGTTCTACAGTATGCTCCTGACAGAGTGCAAAGAGGTCAAGCCCTTCTAAATCCCTAAACCCACATTTGTAGGATCACTTTACAAGCAATGTCTTTTTATGAGCAGCACACTCCCAGTTTGCTGTTACATGGCTCTCTCAAAACTGTTCTGATTTCAGGGCTTGACACAACATCTACCTTAAGAATTATCTTTAATTTCTTTGCACAGTCCTGTAGATTTGTGCATTCCATAATTCTATGCCTCGTTGTATTCAGAGAGTGTAACTATAGCTGCCAGAGAAAGACTTAAACACATCTTCGCAAGTATTCATCTAGCTTTCTAAGAAACAATAGTCAAATCATGAAGTCAGTGCAACTAAAATCTGGGAAAGTTTTTCTTTTATTATTGATAGGAAAAAGAAAAAAGGAAAAAGAAAAAAGGAAAAAGAAAAAAGAAAAAGAAAAAGAAAAAGAAAAAGAAAAAGAAAAAGAAAAAGAAAAAGAAAAAGAAAAAGAAAAAGAAAAAGAAAAAGAAAAAGAAAAAGAAAAAGAAAAAGAAAAAGAAAAAGAAAAAGAAAAAGAAAAAGAAAAAGAAAAAGAAAAAGAAAAAGGTTAAATTCACTGTTTCCAACGGAACTCCAAATATGGAGTTGGTCAGATGTGGTTTCTTGATCTCGGACAAGGGATTTATTTTACATGGTTAATATTCTTAATTAGGAAAAAATGTTTATCAATAGATCTCTGCCTAAATCACAATGATGTACTAGGGACTAATCTCTTCAAGGCATTTATAAACATCTATGAGATCATTAGAAAAAGCCTGCTTAACTACTAGTATCATATTGTTACCTGAAGGCTCATTGGAGAAATTGCAAGTACTTTTAATAACAAGTTTATTTAAAAGTAGCATATTGACTTCTAAATTCAAAGTCTAAAGGATGATAGACATAAGTAGGCCACAGAATGAAAGATCAGTTCAAGAGGGAAATGGTTATACACGTTGCAGCTGTGCGTCACAAGCAATTAGATGATGATGGCCACACGTCTCTAATTACATGGGAAAACTGTTTACGTCAGATGGTCAGCTTGAACACCATTCCCAAGTGATGAGAATATCTCTTCAGCAGGTGTTCAGCTTGTGACTGTTGCAATTCAGAACTGAAAAGAACAGCTTCACTTGGGCAGCAAAGGATTCCTGTGCAGGAACACCAAAGCATCTCGTCTGCAACAAAAGATATTCTAGAATTCTAGTCCAATACACAGATACAGAAAAAAAGTACTTGAATATTCATTTCTTCCCTGATTGTGTTATTTTAGGGATTCCTTACCTGTCACCACATAGCTGGTCTTAGCCCTCATCTGTCCCTTCTGTTGTGGCATTTCAACCAAAATTTTTTCTCCTGGTTTAGTTTCCTGCTGGATATATGCCCTAATACTATGAACCATGAGGTAGTACAAATGAATCAGGGAGAGCTCATAGGATGTATAGGACCTACTTAATTACTGTAAACACATACCTAAGTTTTATACCAAACATGGTTTCAGGCAGCTGGACACTGAATTTAACCCCATCCTCACAGTCCAGTTTACAAGAAACAGATGACTGTAGGGCTTCCTCAGTCAGAGGAAGCAGAGTCAATGTGTATTTCTAGATATCTGCTAGAAGGTTACTCATATTTCAACAATTCATTTTAAATAAGATTTCTTCACTTATTATTGATTAAACTCTAGTTCTATCACAGTTCATATAAAGGGTAGTGTTTTGCAGCTAAGAATCAGATCTAAAAAGATTTAAGGTATCACCATATTGCTACTAGTTCGACCCAGAGAACTGCAAAAAGAGTGATAAACCATTTTCACATGCCCAAACCCTTGCGCTTGTATTTCCAATACTTCAAGATCTGAGCAATAATTTCTGTCAGGTGGAATACAGTTCCATAATCCAGAGTCAAAGTTTGATATAGTAAAAATAACAGCCCAAGAGAGCGTGCTCTCTGCACAGCATGAAGTATTATAGCAAAAAATAAAATGAAGTAAAGTATTATTGTAAGTTAGAGAACTTACAGGAGAGCTCAAAAGCAAAGACTGAAATAGTCTTGGACTGAATTGCTAATTATATATACTGTGGTCTCATTTAAATTTAAATATTACTGGTAATGCTCCCCACCTCCTTAACTACAGTGGCAGGATCCTAGATGAGAAATACTTTTCATTCACAGTTTTGAAAGAACATATATGTTTACATATGCATAGAAGAAATTTGTGCAAGTACTGAGCAACCGTGCTTAAACTTGCTACTTGGTCATGGCTCAATATTTGTTTGCTGGCAGCAAGTGATGAGTCATAATCATATCATGCTATCTAATGCATCTTAGAGTTCAGTGTTTTATTGCCAACATCAGGCACACAGAGATGTCATAGGTCTAAACAGGAGGAGGTTCCCTCTGCTGTTTTCTGACTAACTTAAAATATGTAGGCTGTTCTGAAAGTAATGCCTCTTATTATTTCCATGGAAACTACAACAGGTACAAAGAGCACAACAGCACCATTTGATAGAACAAATTCTTAGCTACAAAGCACCATTTTTCAACTCAATCACCACCATTAACTATACATTTTAACCAGCAACTAACAACAGCCTGCATGCTGTCCTCAGTAAAATCTGCACCAGTGGGGGTGATCCAAGTCACTCTGCCAAGCAATCACATGGAATTCTGTGTCTTGCAATATGCCAGGAGCCAGCTATTTGGATAACCACAGCTCAGGCTTGCCAGGGTGTCTCGTCTTCAACTATGGTGAACCAAAACCCAAACAGCTGGTACTAGAATCAATGACAAATCTCCAAACTCTACACTTAGCTGTGAAACCAGCCAACCTCAATCTCACCCCACCATGGAAATGACATGAAAATTGTCTATTAAAAAAAAAGGAATCTTGAAGTCATAGCTTATCTTGATTTTTGGCACATTATAAGTATTGTTAAATGAATGAAAAACAAGCATTTTTCATTTATATTGTGGCACAGAACATGCTAGCTAATGTTTTATCATTAGCCTGGTAAGGAGAATTTCAAATAAATCATTTTTAATATTTAACTAAGCTTATCATAAATAGTGAAATAAGAAGGAATAAGGTACACTTGCAATATTGCTTGTTATTTTTATGTAACCTTTATTGTTTAATCACCTAATGACATGTCAGTATTGATCAAGAAAAGATAAGTGAGACCATTTATGAGGAAAGAAGTTACTTACATTCTATTATTAAATATTTTATGACACTCATATAGTGTGTATCCACTCGGTAATGTGTATAAAATACATTTTACATTAACCATGACTGAAAAATAAAGATAACTGGTATGTTATTTTTTGTCAACAACCACGTATACTGTATAAAATGTTATGCTTTATTTGACACTATTGCGAAAAAAATATATACATATTCCAAGTCATCAATTTAGATGTATTTCTAATATATCATTAATATATCATTATAATCATCATTAAAGTGAATGATAAAATATTCATACATAAAATTGATATGTATGTAATACATGCCTAAAAAACATCTTATAAGAGAAATGGACAAGAATCATTGCAAACAATAGCTGATCTGTGAGTGAGGCAGCCTGCAAGCTGAGCAGCCTGAGCACTCACAACCAGCAAGTAAAGTCATCTACCTACTTGCTAGGTGCCTGGAGAGCATTTCATTTTATAGCATCAGCATTTTTCTTTTTTTTTTTTCTTTTTGTTTTGCTACAGCAGAAACTTATCAACTGCTATGAACACAGTACTTTTCTAGATTATTAATCCAGTACACTGTTTGCTCTACAAAGTGACGTGTATAGTCAAGAGCACTCAAAGGTTTGTCTTTAGATGTTTTGTTGGCAGTAACAAGACAAGGCCAGAAAGAACCCTTTGCATAATAAAGGGCAGAACTGATTTCATGCTGCTATGTAGACCAAAATACCCTAAACTGGAGTGATATAATCACAAAAGTTCCAGGTTAAAAATTTCAGTTCTTCCATCCTCCAAGATTCATAACCTTCTGTGGCCTTCCTTCAAAACCAGCAATGAGAGGGAATGACCTCAAGTTGAATCAGGGGAGATTCAGGTTGGATATTAGCAAAAATAACTTCTCTGAAAGAGTGGTCAGGCACTGGAACAGGCTACTGAGGGAGGTGGTAGAGTCACTGACTTGGAGGTGTTCAAGTGTGGAGATGTAGTACTTAGGGATGTAGTTTAGTGGGCAATATTGGTGGTAAGTGGATGGTTGGATTGGATGATCTTAAAAATCTTTTCCAACCTTAACGTGTTTATGATTCTGTGATTCTATTAGGAAAGCCTGTCCAATGACTGAGATTTGCCCATGAATTTTCTGCTGGCTGCAGTGGGTTGTAGCTGGTAAATATTACTGTTTCCATGAGAAACCATGGAGAAAGTAACACGGATTTATTGCTGAGACGGAGGTTTAGAATTGTGTTACCAACAACTGCGAGAGTAAACTTTATTAATATAAAGTAAGAACTAGTTTAAAGGAACTCTAGACTGAAATTCCTCTCACAAAATGATACTGACTTCTAAGAAAGCAGAAGTGGCTGTTGTAGTGATCAAAGCAGCTTGCTTCCTCTGAGGTACTTGATAGAAATACATTCTCTTTAAGATGTCTCCAGCTGTGCCTTTTTGAGCAGTACAGAACTGCCAGCCAGCCAGCTGCATTTTGCTTAGTGTTGCTGGGAACAACATGCTAACATTTGTACAAACAGTTTGTTCTCTTTATTTCACCGGGAAAAAAGCCATACAGTTTCCAACTGCCTCTAAATTTGAGCCTTCCTGCATCTTGAAGGACAATCACAAGTTAAGTAAGCAGGAAGTTGAAGCTAATGGCTGAGTTATCAGGGGAAGGACCTATGCTCTAGTGACTTGCCTGAGTTTTGCTGAGCCATAGCTGTGAGAAGTGCAGGAATACCAAAATAACTGTTCCTCAAAAACTGTGAGATCATATGATAGCTACAAAGAATGAACTGCTCAACAGTAAAGAAATTAACATCAGAACTGACACTTATTCAACTCATTTATAGAGCAATAAATTTCTCAAGTCAATTCTTACAGTTACAGAACTTTAGAGAAAAAACAGACACAACTGAGTACTCAGTTTATTACGTATACATCAAGGATAATTAAATACTCTGCAGTTCTTGTAGTTTCAGCATTGCAGGTGCCTGGCAACCCCACCAGTGTTCTTGTTCCTTAAGTTAAATACACAGAAGGACATTCGACTGTGATACAGAGCAGATTTAGAATAAATCCCCTAACTCCAGTAGAATAATATCAGTATAGCATTAATACAAATATCAGGACCAGGCTCCCATTTTTCAACTTGGGCAAACAACTGACATTATTTCCTTCTGTGTCTGTTTACATTTGGATTTCATGGCTTGGATTTCTTGCGGGTATCATAAACTGAGGTCACAGGAATACATGCTTGCAAAGTAGAAGTTTCATGTCAGTTGCTATTTGAAATATTTCAGATTTTAAATGTACTCCTTTTGTGTGTAAAACTGCTGTCATATAATGTGATGAGTTGCCAAAGCTTAAGAATCATCTCAAAGGTACCTAGCTGTCACTGTCTCACCTTTCAGAAAGATTCTTAAAAACCTTAATAATACATAATTCTTTTCCAAAGCTTTCTGTTCCCCTGAAAAATTTTAAGCATTTCCTGAAATAGTACGGCCCACTTCTAAAGAAAAAATTTTTGCAAAATCTGTCAGATCCATTTGTTAAGGGTCTGATTAATGTTTATAAATACATAAGGGGAAGTGAGAGGCAAATGGATGAGGCCAGGCTCTTAGTGATATATAGTGACAGGACAAGGACTAATAGCCTAAAACTTGAACAAAGGAATTTCCACACTAACATGCATAAGAACTTCTTTATGGTAAGAGTGACAGAGCACTGGATCAGGATGTCCACAGAGGTTGTGTAGTCTCCTTCAATGTAGATATACAAAACCCATCTGGACACCTACCTGTGTGAGCTATTGTAGGGTACCTGCTTTTGCAGCAGGGGTTGGACTTAATGACCTCTTAAGGTCCCTTCCAACCCCTGCAATACTGTGATTCTGTGGTTCTGCTTTTCAAAGGAAATGTTGTGCAACAGCAAAAAAAAAGCAAACAAACAAACAAAAGAAGAACAACAATGGGACAGTGGGAATTGAAAAGATGCAGATTGTGCAGAGCAGACAGTCATCTTATTGAATAGCAAAATGCTGAGTGGCTACAAGTCAGAGGGCTTCTGAGGAATGCTGAGAGGCATAATTGCATGTATCTTGAGTCATATAAGAAGAGTAGTTTTATTTTAGCAGTTCCAGTAAGCACCATTCAATAAACTGAATGATCAACATCTCACAGCAGTAACAGCAAGCAAATCTGGGAAAGTATAACTTGGGAGCCTCCCCTGACAATTGAGAATAAATGTTTGTTTCATTTTTACCAATTCACAGCAGTAATAGGACTGAGATAATGTGACAGAAGAAAAATTCACGATTACAGTAATGAAAATTCTTTAAATTACACTTGGCAACTTAATAGATAAAAAAATAAAACACATATGCCCTTCAACATCTGTTACAGCTATTAAGAAGATTTCAAGACTCCAAACCAGTTAATACTAAAAAAGATCTTGAACAGTGATCTGAAACATCAAAAGGAAAATAATCTTTAAAAATATCTTCAGAAGATATTATAACAATATCAAAGTTCAAAATATATTTTGAAGACAACTGCAAAACTATATCCCTCATTCAAGAGAGCTCCTAAAAGCACATTCTCATGAAATAAAATTCTAATAATCATTTCCACACTAAGTGGAAATGGAAGTAATCACTTCCACCAAGTGTGGAAGTGCCTAAGTTCCCCAGAAATTTCAAATGACTTTGCTGGTTTTCATGACAGAAAACAATACAGATAGATAGGCATGTCAACACTAAATATTATTCTGTTCTTCTTTATAGCTGATTTCTATACAGCTAAAATATTAATGCTTACTAAAAATTATATACTTGCACCATTTCAGAAAAGTTTCTGAAAATTTTTCTCATTTTTATACTTTTTACTCAAAGTAAAAGCACCTTAATGTGTTTTGTTTTTTTTTTTTTAAGGGAAAAAATATATATATGTGAAGACGTTTAGCTTCTTTCAAAAAACATTTCAAGATCTCAGTCAGAAATTGCATTCCTAATACAAGATGTAGCCACTGTTCAAGTGAAGTAGTACAATGAAGTATTCAGATAAGCACTGGAAATCTCAAAGCATCTCAGGAAATACCTAAAATTATTTACTATGCCAGCTTGAAAACCCTAATGAAAAGGAACAGCCAGAGAAGTTATTTGGACCGTTCAAGGAAACTACCTAGTCATGATCCTCCTTAGAAAGCTACCTCCAACAGTTATGTAAAACATGCAAAACAAATTAGAAGCAGTGATAACTGAGTGAATCACAACCATGGAAACAGAAAATCATCTACGAGAAGTGGAAGTCCTTGAGCTTAGTTGCAATTTCCAAGAACTAGACGCAGTACAAAAAGGGTATTCAAGTTATTGAGAAAATTTATTATTAAAAAGATTATTGAGCATTCCTGAAAAAATAGATGTATAACAGCCATGGATGAATGCCTATGGGTGCCAACCATGGCCATGAATATAGTCACTATAGCCAAGACTACATTATTGAGTCTTACTAAAGTCCAGCTGAGCTTTAAAACAATGGCGGAGAAGTTCATTCTGGTTTTGAGAAATGTGGAGTGATGTGGTAAATCAGTAACAGCAATGAGACAGCAAGTAGATAATGGATGGCCATTTGTTCATTTCTGCTGAGAAAAGGAAAGAGACACATCTACCAGAATTATTGTTGAAGTCTGCAAAAAACTCTAAGGAAAACCAAGTACAAAAGTGAGGTCTGCTATACTGGAATAGAATAGGAATCTTCTTACCATTTCTGGATACCAACTTTTCTAGCCAGAAGTGTGTTTCTCTTGGAGTTTGCTAATCAACAAAGGGACACATTATCTCCATGAACTCTTATACCTCTTTCTTGTAATATACATAAATCTTAAACTCAGATTTTGAATATTAATGCCAGAAGTTGCAGAGCATTTGCATAGACAAGAGAGAAGAGGCGTCTTTACATTTTTGGAGATAATCACTGAAAAGAGGTGTAGCAGGAACAGGTTCTGGACAGGGACCCCGCAGTACTAAATGTACCAAATGAAGCACAATAGTTTGTGGTTTTTATAGAAGCACCTGATACATTTCCCAACAGGAAACTCTCATCAGATTGGACTAATACCAATAAACATGTTATCAATTTAGAGCTTGGCAAGTTAGCTCACACAGCACTTCACTATACCAGAAATAGATTAAAATAAACAAAAGATAGCTTGAGTACTTGCAACAGTCATTTCTGTCAGTACTGTTCTGAGAAACTAGATTCTCTTATTCTTTTCTCTGACTGGGAGACTTAGCAATGGCAGATAAGGTATACAGTAGTATCAGTTTGCTCCTAGAGATGATTGACTTAGCCACAGCAATGTAGGCAGTTACTTTTGAAAGCAGATCTTAAAACTAATAATAATTATTAAAAAAACTGCTGTCCTTATCATACAGTAGCCCTGCAAAGATGATTTATCTTTCTCTCGTGAGTGGACTAACTCAAGGTACTGAAGGGAGGAAGAACAGTAATTCATCCCATCAGGACACTATCCTTATTTCCATATCTCCAAGCGACATCAGAAACAGCCAGACCAGCTTGGCTCATTTTCACACTAGCTTCCTTTTCCTTGTAGAGAGATTTACTCAGCTTCAGCCGATCTCCCAGGTCTATTTCTAGGATTAGTAAAATTTATTGTTTTCTTCAAGGCTTAAGCTGTCTCTGTTGAATATATTCTAAGTGGAGAATTGCTGTAAGGGGTAAGTCTAGGTTCTAGAAAGTCACTGTGAGATAACCCTAAGGAAAATATTTTTGTCCCAGAACAGACAAAGATGAACATCCTTCTTATGAAACTTAGAAAGTGTGGGATAGATGAGCATATGATGAGGTGGATTGAGAACTGGCTGATTGGCAGAGCACAGAGGGTTGTCATCAGCAGCACGAAGTCTGGTTTGAGGTCTGTAACTAGTGGTGTTTCTCAGAGGTCAGTGCTGGATCTGATCTTGTTCAACACCTTCATCAGTGACCTGGATAAGTGTCATGGTTTTATGATTTTTGTTATATTATTGATATTCCACATCATAACATCATGTGGTATATTGGGAGTTAAAGAGTTAATGCTCTAGCTCTATGGATCATCGATAGTTCTGGGTATACCTGTCTCAGAAGAGANGGTTGGGCTACCATTCAGTAAGACCTGGAGTGAAGGGAGAGTTCGCAGGAAGGAACAGGATGACATTTAACAAAAGCAAGTGTAGTCTTGCATCTGGGGAGGAATAACTATATGCATAATTACAGGTTAGGGGATGACCTGTTGGAGAGGAGCTCTGTGGAGAAGGACCTGGCTGTTCTGATGGACAACAGGCTGGTCATGAACTAGTAGTGTACCCTTGTGGCCAAGAAGGCCAATGGGATCCTGGGGGCATTAAAAGAGCGTGGCCAGAAGGTGGAGGGAGGTGATCCTCCCCTCTACTCTGCCCTGGTGAGACCACATCTGGAACACTGTGTCCAGTTCTAGGCTCCCCAGTTCAAAAAAGACAGCCATTTCCAAGAAGGAATTCAGTGAAATGACACAGTGATGATTAAGGGGCTGAAGCATCTTCCATACAAAGAAAGGATGAGTAACCTGGCTTTGTTCAACCTAGGTAAAAGAAGACCAAGAGGGGATCTGATTAATATTTATAAATATCTAAAGGAAGGTAGTAGGCAAATGAATGAGGCCAGACTCTTCTCATTCATGTGTAGTGATATGACAAGGAGCAGTGACCAAAAATTTGAACAAAGGAAGTTCCATACAAATATGCAGAAGAATTTCTTTATGGTAAGGGTGATAGAGTACTGGTACTGGTTGACCAGAGGTAAAGTGGGGGAAGGAGAATCTTTTCCAGCCTCCAGAGAGGAAGAGAGAGAGAGAGATTTTATCTGTTTGCGGTTGGGGGAAGAGTGGTGACTATGGCTTCAAGTATGGATATTGTTGTATATACTCTTCATATTATTAGGCTGCTACCTCAGTGATGTCACAGGAGGACCTACACAACACATCCTCTCAAGAACCTAGTAATAAATAAACATTGTATTTATCATCGTTCCTGACACGGAGTGGCTCCATGCTGAATTCATCTAAGCAAGCCACCAAGGAGGATGTGAGGAGCCCAAAACCAAGATGACAATAACATCTTAAATTCTGCTGCTGCATTGGAGCTCTCTAGTGGAATACATGCTGCAAGGCAGCCTCCTCACTTCCATCAGTTTCCAGAACACAATTACATTCTGGCATTCTCAATCTGTGAATAATCACCAGGGCCAAGACTATAACTTTACTTTGTGCTCCTTAAGAGGTAGAAGTTGAGGAAAAGAGGCAATACACACAAAAACAAACAAGCAAACAAACAAACAAAATAAAAACAGAGGCGGCATGCATTTCTACCGCATCTATACACTTAGGAAGAAACAAGACAGCAAAAGATTCCTGTTTATCCAATCCTTTGTGCAGGCAAAAATCCTGTCAGTCAATGACATCTAATTCTAAATACTATATAATGCTTTGATTGTCTAACAATACACACCATAATAATGGTCTTACTTGTCATTCTAAGAATATAAGGGATGTACAGAAATGTTGGCATGTCTTACAGCATCCTCTTCTACAAAGTTTGTCATACTTTCGACCTAACTCCATAAATAATAAAGTACAGACACCTACGCTTTGGCTGGGTTAGAAGATAGGCATTCTAAATGGCCAGTATATAATTTAATTTTACTTATCATAGACTCATAGAATGACTAGGGTTGGAAGGGAACGTAAGGATCATCAGGTTTCAACTCCCCTACCACAGGCAGTGCTACCAGCCCCTAGATCAAGTACTAGATAAGACTGCCCAGAGCCCCATCCAGCATGGCCTTAAACATCTCCAGGCATGGACATTCACAACCTGTTCTAGCACCTCACCACTCTCAGTAAAAAACTTCCCCCTGACATCTAATTTAAATCTCCCTTCCTTTAGTTTAAAATCATCCCCCCTTGTCCTATCACTATCTACCTGTGTAAAAAAGTTGATTTCCCTCATGTTTATAAGCTCTCTTTAAATATTGGAAAGCTGCAATGAGGTCTCCCAGAAGCATTCTCTTTCCCAGGCTGAACAACCCCAGTTCCTTCAGTCTGTCTTCATAGTAGACACAATCCCACCCTTGGCTCATCCTCATGGCCCTCCTCTGGACCCTCTCCAAAAACTCCACATCATTCCTATGTTGGGGGTCCCAGACTTGGACACAGTACTCCATCTGGGGTCTCACAGGGGCAGAACAGAGGGGGACAATCACCTACCTCACCTTGCTGGCCACCCCGCTTCTGATGCAGCCCAGAGTACCACAGGCCTTAACTGCTGACTTGTGTTAAGTTTTTCATCAGTCACAACCCCAAAGTCCTTCTCAGCAGGTCTTCTCTCAAGGAGTTCTTCTCCCACATTGTATACGTACCTGGGATTACCTGAACCCAAGTACAAAACCTTGTACTTTGCTCTGTTGAGGGCACACAAGGACCCTCCTTATTCAAGGTCCTTCTGGATGGCATTCCTTCCTTCTGCTACATCAACTGCGCCACTCAGCTTGATGTCATCAGCAAACTTGCTGAGGGCACACTCAGTCTCATTTTCTAGGTTAATGATAAGGATGTTCAAGAGTACCGGACCAAAGACAGACCCCTGGGGGACACCATTTGCACCTGGCCTCCACCTGAACATGGAGCCATTGACTACAGTCCTCTGGTTGTGACATTCTGATCAATTCCTTATCCACTAAATAGTCCACACTTCAAATCCATATTACTCCAATTAAGAGATAAGGATTTGGTGGGGGATCATGTCAAAGACCTTGCAGAAGTCCAGGTAGATGATATCGTTTGCCTTCCCTTTGTCCACATAAACAGGGCTTTTGAGGGAACCACAACTCATTCTCTGTCTTCTTTCCTTCCTCACTGCTGTTTGACCACATCAGAGGCCCTGAGATAGAGCTGTATGCAAGGTATCACAGCATTCAGAGTCA
>VXAB01012939.1:25771-84674 GCA_013399175.1 Odontophorus gujanensis
CTAAATAGATATCGGAAAGCAAAATAACATAATATAATACAATATAATTGGAATTAAAGCTAATAAATCAAATAAAATGAGCAAGAGAGAGTGTCCAATAAACCAAAGGCCTTACACTAACGCTGTAGGCGAGACGGCAGCGAGCACCCACTGCTGAGTGGATCCCAAAGGGAAGAGTGTCCCGTGACCGCAGACAGCTTTTTTCTCCCCCTCTGAGTGTAAATACGTAAAAACGCAAAGCATCGCAAAGTCCTCTGGGGAATGTAATTCTTCTTCTCTTCTGAGACAGATATACCTGGAACTATCGATGATCCATGGAGCTGGAACATTGACTCTTTAACTCTAAATGCACTACATGTTGTTATGATGTGGAATACCAGTACCAAAAATCATAAAACCATGACACAATCTCACTCAACTTTCTGAATACTACACTGCCTGGAGAACTAGCAGTTTGCTCAAGATATTCATCCAGTTGCGCACACTTGTACTCATGAAACCTATCTCTTCCTTCAGGCCCTAGGGGGACATCGAGACTCTCTATGTGTAGATATCTACCTGGGGAGGTTGTGGCCCCTCTGTCTGTGTTCCTCACACATGAGTATCCAACACAGATTGTGCTTTAAAACAAATAGGATTCAGCAGCCATATGAAGAGAAATGCATTCTAGTCTGCCATTTATTGACTAATTTGCTCTAACACTTGATGCTAATGAAATCACATGCCAAATAATGTGTCTATTATCATTTTGTTCTCTGAATGCACTACTTAATGCTACAAGTAGTAATAATTCTAGGTGTTACAGCACACAGGGAGAGACAAAATTTGGCTATAGGGAAGATTAAAAAATCCAGGAAGATAAAGTGTCTTGGCAGCCAGCATACTGACATAAAGGAGAAAATGATTCAACAATATTATGTTAGACTCACATAACGTGTACTGGAAAATACATGTACTGATCCAAAATTTGGATCGGATCTACAAAGTATTTTTGTAAACAAAAGTCCTATCTCCAGTGTTTGACCTCTGTGCATGTTGTGGGCAAAGAAACCATCTCAGCCTCACTCTAACTTAGGAACACAGGAACTCTAACTCACACCCTAACTTAAGAAGCATCGGAAGGTGCCATGCAGAACACACCAAATTCTCCTCTGGAACAACTCTAGTGGTCCCATTCCAATATAATAGTCCGGCATTCTCTCGAATATACAAATATAGCTGCTGCCTATAAATTCAATACATAACAGTATAAAGGGCAAACACTGAGTAAGTAGACTTACTCCATTCTGTCGCATACGTCAAGATGATCCAACAGAGCTGGTCATCTGATAAGGTAAATGGCATTTCTAAGCCATTTGTAGGGAGTGGTTGAACTGCAAACTGAAAATCTGAACAGAATATAGGGCTGAATATGTATGAGGAATCAGATTTCAACTGCTGGAATCCAGCCCTGCAGCATCTGCAAGTCAGAGGGACTTAAAAACTGAGCAGGCGCAAATGAAATCTAAGACCCAAGCAGAGTACTACACTGAAGCATGAAGCATGACTCCTCAGCAATCAGAACTGTGACTGTTATGTGACCCTCCTCTTCCTTGGAAATGGAAGGCAGGGTATGGCACCCATCCAACCCAGAGATGACTTTCCATCAAGGTGACTCTGGAGCAACAGAGCACGTGCAGATAAGTGAACAGTCTGACGAATATGTGTGAAGCATCAGTAACACAGCTTACCAGCCACACAACACTAACTTTAAAATAAGGGATGGGTGCTACAAGGAATTCTGGAGGAAATTTTACTCTGCATCACATGAAAGTACTTCCACAACAAACCGTATAATAAATATGAAACCACCAAATTAATTGCAAAAGCAAACAGAACATTTGGAACATGGGACATGATAACATCGGATAACTCAAGATATTCCACAGAATACAGTAAACTGATACAGCCCGATGAGAAAAATGAGCAAACAGGAAAACGCAGTCAATGTCCAAAGAACCTGTAGATTCTGTTCTGCAGTTCAGCACGGATAGACTTAGATAAACTTTGAGATACAATATATACTGGGAAGAAAAGAAATTAAGGAGGCATTTGCCTACAGCATCTGCAGATGCCAAGAGAATAAGTCCTCTGGAAGCTAGAAAACAATTTTACTTAAAGTTACATGTTTCAGAATAAAATCAGAAGGATAATATTTAATTTGGGAAGTGCAACTGTGGGTTTGAATAACAAAAATGTCACTCTTAAAGGCATAAACTAACGTGCTGCCTAATGGAGGCATTCCCCATCTGAATATGCTGTTCTCTAATTAAAAGTGAGGTTTGCACTTCCTTCTACTCATTTGATGTTGGATGCCGCTGAGGATAGAGATCCACTCCCAACTGTGATCTGTTGTGGAACAACGCTATTAGACACTACTGGTATGCATAGAATGTCTGGCTAGTCTTGCAGACTCTTCCATTTCCTTTACACCTAAGTCCTGAAGTCATATCTTATGAGACCTGAGGGATTTTTTCCCATCAACTTATTGCATGTAGGTGGAGTTCTTAACATATGTGCTTAGGATCTCCTTTCCCAAATATCCAGGGAGAGGCTGAGACGTACTCATTACATTCAGGAGAGTAGTAAAAATATTTTGTTTTTGTTTTTCCTTTCCTCTCTAAGAACAGAACATTTCTGGGGTGGAGGCCCAGCTCCGGAAGAAATGGTCAGCCCTTAAGTAATTATTTAAGACTAGTGGGAGCTGAGAAGAATGAGATAATTTCCATTTTCCCTTAAATTCTTCCCAGGACAATGCACATTTTTCTAGGGGAAGTGTCATCTCAAGTTGCATTAATTAGAACACTGCTTTATAAGCAGCATAAATGAATACAAACACCAATTTTTAAAGTTCCCAAAGAGAGAAAAAATCCAGTACTTCCTCTAAGTGCTACACATGTCAGGATGAGGCATATCATGCTGCTACTAAACACTAGGTCAGGATATCATTATTTGGGCATCTTGATTGAAGGCATTTGAAAGTTAAGCCAACCTGACCACAGAAGAAAATGAGAATTTGTAGGGCTCAATCAGGGGTTCAAATATTTGCAGGCTACAAAGATAATGATAGACAGCTTATGTTGTCTGGAGATGTAACATTTCTTACAGAAGTTAAACTGAGCAGGAAACAACTTTTACAGAATAAATTCAGTATTATAGGTTGACTTTCCCAGGTAATCTCCCTCTCTCACCTTACCACAGCTGACTACCATGCTCCGTTCTTTGAATTCATCACGTCTAATGCAATGTAATGTTAGAGTGAAATGTGTTCAGAAACAAAATATTCCTCTGTGTCACCATCCTCTAACATAAAAATCATATTTATTTAATATCATGGCCTGGATTCTGAAGGAGGAAACAAATATCATTCAGAAGTCAACTTCCGTAATGCCGTGCTCGATACAGTTAGGATACAATTGGCCTTCCTGGCTGCCTGGACACACTGTTGACTCATGTTCAACTTTCTGTAAATTAAGATCCCCAAATCTCTTTCAGCAGGGCTGCTCTCCAGCATCTCATCCCCCAGTCTCTAAGTATAGTCAAGGTTGCCCATTCCCAGGTGCAGAATCTGGTGTTAATTCTTGTAAGGAAGAATACCAGGAGGCAGAGAAAAATGCATTTTTGCCCTTTTCTTATTTTTTCCATCATGATAGTTTAACAACAAAAGGAAAGGTTAAAATGTTTGTTATTCAAAGAGTTCTACATTTCAAATTAGAATTCTGTCTGTTCTTACTCTTGCTTCATTCTCAAGGCACTGTGGGATTTGGCAGATATATGGCTCTGCGGGGAATTGGAAATGTTCAGTCGGATGTTGACAAAATATCTCTCCATTGTTTTAAGATTTTTTTAATGTTCTGTGTTGACTGTTCACCCTGTACTAGAAGCTACATCACACACATGGTGTGGTCTGCAGTTAGGGCATTGACTTCAGACAAACTGGGCAGCTCGGGGTTCTTTATGACTTTTCACTGGTAAACCAAATCTTAAGAGTAAGTTTCACATTTTTGGAATGACTGCTTCTTTACCTGAATATAGAAGCTTAGCCACATGTCTACTGTCACAAATTTGGCACAGATTCACTCATTTCAGAGCATATGTCCAACTAAAATATTTGTAAACACATGAGAATTATGTGACTCTTATCTGGACTGATACTCAGTTGGCTGGCCCCCACTCAGAACACACAATGTCACATATTCCATTGCATCAGCATGTGTGGCAAATATAGAACTGAGGATAATGAGAGTACTGAAGCCAGCACAATTCATGTATCTCATGGTGAGCTTAAGATTTTCACATAAAGGTAAACAAATTATTGGGTATGTCAATATTTTGGAAAAAAAAATCTGTCAGGATTAAAAACTGAACAGCTCATTATTATTTTTAAATACATTTTTATTAACATGGTTAAAGTTATTTCTTTCCTTCTTCTAGTTCCTTTTTTTTTTTCCTCTGTAATAAATAAATATCAACAACTACACCATTACTTTTTCCTACTATTATAAAACTAAGGGACAAGCTTCCCTTTTCTGTCCTGCTATTTGGCATTATTTCCTAGAAAGGAGATGACAAATTAGGAAAAAGAAATTCTTAGATTTCATTTACTTATTTATAACTAAATGGAAGGAGAAAAACAAACTAAAAAACCAAACATCTAATTTTTCATTTTTTTTTATAGCTAAAGGGGAAAAAGGGCAAATCTCCAGCTTGAATTTAACTACTGATATATTCACTGCATTTCATCGTTTTACACTGAAAAAAAAAATTCCTTTCCTATGAAAAACTGAGAAGTATTTGGATTTCATTTTTGCTTTGTCTGTTTGCTTGATGTGGGATTGTTTTTTGGTTGTTTAAGTCAGTGCTTGGCTTTTTTTGTTTTCCAGTTGGAAAAGTTCAAGAGTCTGAAGTTTAAGAATAATACTGTTTAAAGAGAGAAACAAATACCTGCCAATCATCATTTCCCCACTTATCTACAGTTAACATAAATATTAAATCTGCAAACCCTTCTTGATTTCTAAAAATGTGGAACTCATATAAAAATAAAGAAGCAAGAAGAAATTTTGAGAATTAGGTATAAGAGTCTCTAGTGAGAGTAAGCACATTTGTATTTTCTTACACGTTACCTGAATATTAGCTAACCATACTTTATTAAAGGTGTTTCCCATAGCATGGAAAATACAGAGAATAGTTCACCATGCAAATATCCTGGACAATACTGAGACTCCATTCAGTTATGTCCATAATCTTTCATATGCAACACTACTGAAACAGATATGCTAGAGTTATTCTAATTTACGAAAAATCATGAGAAAAGTAATTTAGATCTGTTGTTTTTTTTATTATTTTTTTCTTGTCGTGCTTTTTGTGTTGTACACTTTTCCTTTCTCCTCTCCTCTCCTCTCCTCTTCTCTCCTATCCTCTCCTCTCCTCTCTCTCCTCTCCCCTCCCCTTTCCTTTCCTTCCCCTCTCCTTCTTATTTTTTTGATTGAACCAAGAGAATAAACAGCAGGATTTATCAATAAGTGGGAGCAATTCCTAAGAGGACCTAATTGGACAGCTTTTTGAGATCTTCATATCATACTCAAGCTTCAACTGTTTCGGTTTTATGACTAAATCACAACATCTTGGAAGACAATTAGAGTGGCAAAGGGAGATAACTTAGGAATTTAAAGGCTAAACTACTACTCAAAGGTTCTCCACCTGTTACTTGCTACTACTATGCTGGATTGTCGGTTCAAAGTTAACCCCACTACCTTCTTTCATGTCTATCTTACACTACTGCTCTTGTGAGTATGGGAGATGAAAAGCTCACATAAGCATTAATATCCTGAGATATCTGGTATCTCATTGCTTCTCACAGTCAAACAATATGGGTATGTCTACCTAATACATTGCAGATGACAAGCCAAACTAAATATACCATATTGAAACACAGCTTATGTGGAGATAGTACCTCAGATCCACAAACATTTAAGTCTCATGACTTTGGCCAAGTGCCAAAGGTAATAAACATTAATTCTTAACAAGCATTAAAAGTTCTAACTTTGTACAACTTTAATGTAGCTTGCCATGGATCTAAGCTAGTAGCAGAGCTGACTGGGAGTGTGCAAGGAGTATCTGTACTTGCTTTGATGTCTCTGTAATATCTGTCATTCAAAAAGGTATCTCTGCACACAAGTAGTTAGAAAAAGTCCAGATGGATTTGCCAACATTCTGGGTGTAAAGGAATTTTTTTTTTCTCCACTTACAAGGACAACATGTAACAGAAACAACTGAAAGAGATGAAGAGTTTCCCTTGATTGTAACAAGTATTGTACTGAGGACTTTTCAGGCTTCCTTATTTAGGAGTATAATGAAGGAAATGTATTGAAAGTTTCTATATTTAGAGAATTCTATTCTTACTAAAACTTCCTCTTTGTTTTCTTTTTCCTTTTTTTGTCAATGTCATTCTTGCAAATGTTATTAGGGAAAAGGGAAAACATTAGTTATACTGAAATGTGGAAAAGATGAACAGACTTCAGTTCATGAATGTGAAGAAATAAAATAAAGGAGAAAGAAACAAACAAACAAAATATCCTTGGGGTGTGCTGTAAGCTATGCTACAAGGTATTGCTTTTTCTTTGACTAAGAAGGATTTTTGTGTGTTTTTGTATGGTGCTTTTCTGAAGAAACTGAATTTAAAAAAAAAAATAAGTCAGTGGAAAGGGCATACAATGAGTACAGTCCACATTTACAAAGAAATATCCCAAGCCAGAACATCTTCAATTTAAATTCCAAAATCAGAATTTGGAATTGCAATCTAGAATTCCAAATCCATAACTTCGGAACTGATCATCTGAAAGAACTTTTCAGAAAGTCTCAGAATATCCCACAGTTGCTACATATCTCTTGTGATGTGTGTTCTAGATATCAGCACCATCTAGTGCATATCTAGTGCATCACTAGAAACAAGTCCAGTTATATAAAGTTAATACTTTTTACAAAGTGTGACTGTACTTCAGAGGAACTTTTTCCAGAAGTACTCTTTTTCAGTGAGTTCAGTTTCAACTATACGTGATTTATACAACAGAAGAGAGATATGAAGACAATATTTTTATTATTGGAAATAGAAGCGATGGAAAAAGAAAAGTTATTGCAGCACATTTCAGATTCATCTGAACCTATAAGCCAATGTTCATTGCTTCTGGCTTTATCATTAGCTGACAGTTCATCAATTAGAATACAGGGAGGGATAACAATGGTGATGATGATGATGTCCAAAGCAGATCAGAATCCTCTTTATATTTCCAAATCTGCTTTAATTCTCCAGATAAATAGAAGCAGATCATTGTAGTTTTCAGAAAACTAATTAGTTAACAGTTAGAAGCTATAGGCAAGGAAATCGATGGTAAAATGTTAAAGATACTGCATGTGTATGAAGTAACAGTTTTTATCTTTATTTCTATTGATGTTCTGTTTGCAGCCTGTTTCTATCAAATATCTAATTATGTAAAATCAGTTCCTATATGTAGTCATAACATAACAACAATAAGTCGTAACAGCAACAGAAGATGGTAGGAAATGTGTGATATGGAAATCACACTTGGTTTTCCATTGCTTTCCGTCTAGGCAAAATGATGTAAAGTTTTCTTTGTTATTTATTTACATTCATTTCCTTCCACTATAACTGGATAGGTTCTAGTTTAACATTGCATAATTTTGGTTTGATACTTTAAAAATTTAATGCAAAATTAACAAAGCTATACCAGTATAACTCAAACAAACCTGAATGCTTATACTTCCCTTAAACATTATTTACAGGCTAAGTCTTGTGAAGTCAGAGCAGTAATGACTACTACTAGTCAATAACTGTAAAACTTTAATAACATTTTATACAAATTTGTATATTTAATACAACTGAATATAACTGAATATAACTGAAATACTATGTATAAAGCAAATAAAATTGCAATTAATTTTAGTACTGCACGCCATCAATGCAATTTATTTTATTTCGATTCTTAATCTGAGAATAAGAGACCAAAGAGGAAGTATTTTCCATTTTTTAGTCTTGACAGTAATTCTACTCTTACCCACTACAGCCAGGTGTGGATTACAATATAGTGTATTTTCTCTGTATACTGCTGGCAGCACACACACCCATCATATTACATAAAATACTTCTATATTGCAACTGCAGTGAGCAAAAAAAGCTAGACAGAATAATTACATCAATGAGGAGAATCTGACCTCTTTCCTGTTTCACCTACTCATAAGAAGGTGTGCTACTCTCAGCTGAAACCAATAATATCATCACAGGGCAATGGAAAAGTTCTATGAACGGTCACACAAAACTATTACAAAAGATGTACAAACCACAGTGAAGAACTTACTATCATTACAAGTAAATAACTTGCCTTAACATGAAAATGTATCAAACATTCTGTATGCAGATTAAAAATGTGTTTACATGATAAACATATTCAGCTATGATCATTTAGAAGGATTAAAAATAAATTATACAAACGCTTCAAAGACATATAAATACTTTTTTCTTCAGAGCACAAATACTGATTCACATACTGAAAATTTTTCCCATGAGGTATTTCCAGCTTTTTTTTTTATTTAAAGCTATTCTGCATATTTCTTTGAAATGCACTGTGTGCTGTCCAAACAAGGACAGAGAACCATCTAGACCTTGTTTTAATTTGAATAGATCATTTTGATCTATGACATCACAACAGTACATTTTATGTCTCTATGCAAATCCTCGACGGTAGTGTCTTCAGATCATATGACATGAAGAGAGACAACTTGATTTGAAAGCTGAACACAGGGATCGAATGAGATTTTTAGATTTTATCAATGAACAGGCTATTGCCCTTCTGAAATAAAAGCAACAGGTCTCTCTAGAAATAAATCAGCTGGGACAAAGAAAGGACTGTGAACACCTCACAATGGGCGGTGGAGCCAGTTCTGAGAGCAAGGAGTCATCCAGGAGATCCAGAGAACTGGAAAAGAAACTCCAGGAAGATGCAGACAGGGAAGCCAGGACAGTCAAACTACTCCTGCTGGGTAAATAAAATAAAAATTGTTGATAATTTTCCTCCATTGATGTGTTATTTTGCTCTATAATTACATTTTAGAACAGTGAATTTCTCTGAATTTCCAAATTTACAGGAAGAAAATTGTCCCGTAACACATGTACAATGTGTTTTCTGGTTGTAGATATGTATGAAGCCAACAACTAAGACACAAGGAATGCACTGAAAATGATCATGCCATTATAGGAGGAATGTTTAATCTATATATCTTTAAGGTCCTTTCCATTCTATGATTCTATGTATTTAATTTAAAACTTTAGAAATCATTGAGAATGGAAAGATTTGAGAAACAAGAAGTTGCTGTTGAAATAAAAGTTCTGATGCTCACTTAAGCAGAATGTAATATATACATATACTTATACATATACATATCATATATATACACACTTTTTGTATGATACTATAGACATTCATTTACAGAAGTATTAAGTGATGTAAACGATTAAACAGAATAACCTCAGTTGTCACCACTTGTTGAAATTGTTTGTATTCCAAAATGTTCCACTGCATTTTTTGCAGAAGCCCTTAGGAGGGTTTTTTTTTTTTTTTTATGTATAGAAATGCAGATAGTAGAACAAAAGGTAGTAAAATTAAATAATGTTATTAAAAATAATATAACATAATATGAATAATATTGCCCCTGCTGAGTCAAATTCAAGTTAGTCAAAGACAGAATCATATTTAAACTTTCATAAAGTTTCAACAATTTTGTCATATTATTGAGCAAGGTAATTGAAAATCCATTTACTCCAGCATCGTGCCTCTGACCAACACTGACCCATGAAGAAATACATTAAATCCTTCAGAGGAATTTAGAGAATACAGAGAAATTTGTAAGATAAGCAGCTTGATGATATATTTTGACCTTCAATCTTTCACTTCTTGGCACTCATACTATAGGCTGTCTTACACTGGACACAAACTAATTCTAGAAAATATGTATATATTTAGTATTAAGAACATTAACACATAGTTTTCCTATATATATAGTATTTTTTTACGTTATTAATATCTCAGCATTACAATTCTTTCAGTAAAATGCTTTGAGATCAATTGCAAGCTGTATGAAAAAGACTCCAATTTAATTCAAGTTTGACATTTTTCAGTCTCAGCTATCCAAATTCTATTCATGAAACAAGAAAATCATCTGAACTTGATATATCATTATTGAAGTTTTTCTGTAGTATGTGTTTCTATGCTATCTACTTTTATTCATAATACACAGAATAAAACTTCAAATTTATATATGAGTGCTGTTCCGGAAGGCTTTTCTTCTGGGGAACTGTTGGGATGTAGATCACAAGGAACTAAACACTTGATGAATAAATAGATAAAGAGACAGACAGACACAGACAAACAGTTAACCTACATTTGCTTGATCTTAAAAAAAAAAAAAAAATGAGGTGAATAAAACTTAGGTCTGTTTTGAATTTAGTACAAAGTTACTGTGACAATGTTTCTGTTGAACAACTGATGAAGAAATGTGTATAATGGGCAACACATCGATTTTTCTATAGCCAACTTGTAAAATGAGCGGCCAGCTATCTATCTGGCCTTATCACCAGAGCTTTAAGCTAGATGAGCTAGATTCAATGCAGGAAGAGGATGTACTGCTGAGTGACAGAGAAGAGCCAGGGAACACTGTCATTTTAGGAAGAAATGGGAAAATCTCCAATTTGTCCCAAAGGAATTTGGGAGGTTCCTCCAAGAAGCTGTAGTGCCTGTACACCAATGCACTGAGTATGGGAAATAAGCAAGAGGAGATGGAAATTGTGCTGCAATTAGTAAACTATGACTAGTTGCTAATAATACTATATAATAATACTAATTGCAATCATGGAAACATAGTGGGACAAATGACATGACTGAAATGCCAAGATTGATGTCTACAAGCTTTTTAGAAGGGGTAGGCCAGGCTGAAGGGAAAGAGGAGTGGGCCTCTGTGTTAAGATGTGGACAGACTGCAAAGAGCTGCCTCTGAGAAACAGCCATGACCAGGCTGAGAGCTTGT
Source organism: Odontophorus gujanensis (assembly GCA_013399175.1). Classification (NCBI taxonomy): domain Eukaryota; kingdom Metazoa; phylum Chordata; class Aves; order Galliformes; family Odontophoridae; genus Odontophorus; species Odontophorus gujanensis. The sequence continues at coordinate 36,905 of VXAB01012939.1, forward strand.
TGTGTCCTCTGATACATCATTTTATACAAATCAAATGGCATATACAAACGAAAGACAACACAGACAATACAGAGCCAATAATATGCTGTTTATAAAACACAGGGAGAGGAAGCAACAGAAAACCAGTGTCCCTTTATCATGTTTCTGAGAAGCTACCTAGGAGCCAGAAGGGCTAAGCCCTCTGTGCTAAATGCTAATGTGCTACCAAGGCCATCTTTGCCAGAAGTTTACTGTCTGAATATTCATACTTTAAAAAATTATATCAGAACTCTAAGATGAAAGTTTTATTTCTTTTGCATCAAGAAATAGATATGATCAAGCCTTGTACCACACTGCGTGAAGTTTATATACTTTCTAGGCCAGCCTGTAATTTGTGTGTAAAGTGCAAAGCACACCACAACAGCTGGTACAGTATTAGGTATCAACAGTGACATTCCTAGAAATAGGAACTCACTTGTAGATTAGAAAACTATTACAACTTTGAAGTTGATTACAACTTTGAAGTTTATTAGTCCATGACAGTTTCTAGTGGTGAGCGCTGGTCACCTCCACCTCACACAGAAATATTTGTTTTCAGAGTATTCACAGAAATATTTGTTTTTAGAGTATTTAATCTACCACAGGGTGACAAAAATTCAGATTATTTTTTTTCCATTTTAGAAACAAACATTTGTCTCCATTGAATACAAGAGATCTCTGATAACAGGTCTGAGCACAGAGTTTCACAGTGCAGACGATTAAAACAAATCTAATCCTTCACAATTACCAGAGTTCTGGGGATGGGTTAAAATTACAGATATCAGTATCCGTTCTGAAAGCAAAGACTTAAGAGCAATAATCCTGTTGACTGGATGACACTGGTTTATTTATTTTTTTACTTTTTGGGGGGGATGAGGGGGAAGACATTTAAGGACTTCATTCCCTCGAGAGAGAAGAGGGCTAATGAAGAATTTAGATCTCTTTGCCAGTTTGTTTCTCCTGTGGAGAAATTTGCTCAGTTTGGTAAGAGGACCAGAAAAATATGATTTTCAGAGCTCTAAGCACCACAGATGAGGTTCAGGCAGAGGTGAGACACATATTCTGATCTTAACCTGAGGATTTTCTTTCCCCATGTTTTGCCATTCCATATGAAAGCCAGTGACTTTTGAGACAAATTTCAAACAAAATATTCAGGTGTTAGTACTTTCTTTTCTCTTACCTTCGCTTCTGGAAAATTTCCTAACCCAAACATTTATTATCACATAAATAATAACCATAAAGAGATAACAGCTATTTCTTCTGAGACAGAAAAGAAGCATAATATATTAAAAAAAAAAAAAATCTTCAACAGCATACCCATAAATATTCACAGAATCACAGAATCAAACAAATCTTTGAGTCATTAATAATCAGCGCAATGACATAGAGTGTGCCCTCAGCAAACTTTTTTATGACACAAAAACAAGGGGAGTGGCTGATACGCCGGACCTTGACATGCTGAATAAATGTACTGATAGAAACTTCGTGAAGTTCATGAACAAGAAGTGTAAAGTCCTGCATCTGGGGAGAAACAACTTCAGGCACCAGGACAATCCAGAGACATCAGATGGAAAGCAGTTCTGCAGAAAAGAACCTGGAGGTGCTGGTGGACACCATATTGAACACGAGCCAGCAGCACACCTTGCTGCTAAGAAGGCTAACCATATCCTGAACTTCATTAGGCAGAGTACTGGCATCAGGTTGAGGCTGATGATGCCTCCCCATGATTTAGCATTGCTGCTGTGTCTAGTTCTAGGCTTTCCAGAACAAGAGAGACATGGGCATTCTGGAAAGAATCCAGCATAGGGACACTAGGATGACAAAGGGACTGGAGAGCCTCTCCTGTGAGAAAAGGCTGAGGAAGCTAGCTAGTACTCTGCAGCCCAGAGGAGATTCAGAGGAATCTCATCAATATCCATAAATATCTGATGGGAGGGAGCAAAGAGGACAGAGCCAGGCTCCTTTAGTGGTGCCCAGTGACAGGACAAGAGGCAATGGGCACAAACTGTAACAAAGAACATTCTATCTGAACTCCAGGTTGTACTTCATTGCTGTGCAGGTGACAGAGCATTGCCACAGTGACCCAGAGGCTGTAGAATCATGTCCTTGGAGATCTCCAAAAGCCTCCAGGACCTGGTCCTAGGCACCTTGCTCTGGATGTCTCTGCCTGTACAGATGGACTCAGAGGTCCTTCACACCTCAACCAGTCTGCGATTCTGTGAAGTTCTTATGAAAGTAGTGGAGTCAAGATGCAGCTAAAGTCTTGGTTTTGGCTCTACTTCAAATTTGAGCAACCATCCCTAACTTTCATGGCGCCTCCAGATTTTGTTTTTTTCTATTCCTTTTCTATCCATATACTTCTGTGGTCTGTAGTGTAGAGGTTGAGCCTTCCCAGAGCAGAGGAAAAATTCATCATGCTGCTGGCTGAGGCTCGGTAGCAGCCCTGCACTTTCAACCATACCACAGTGAACTTCTTTTTGAGTCTTCCCTGAAGCCTCAGTGAGTCCAGAAGCACAAATCAGCAGTGGACATGGGAGGCCAAGTTCAAAACATCCCAGTGAAGGAGAGAAGCAGTAGCAGGCTGCCAGATTGCTGATTGTGAAGAATAGTGCTAAAGGTGAATATAAAACACCTCGGGGCACAGCAAGTATCTTTTAGCTCATAAGAGCACAGCCAGAATTTCAGGCACCGATTGATATATTTGTGCTTTTATTTTATGTATTTTTATCCATCTCAAGGAAACCTGGCATCCAAATAGAGATATAGAAATCAAAGTTAAATTTGAGAACAACTAGAAGTATGTGAAATGCAGGCTATGGCATGTTACTGGTGGTTCCTGTCAGACAGAGCTATAAATCTTCACGGAGTTATTCAAAAGCCAGTTAAACTTTCCAAGCTTTAAGACAAGACTGACTTCAGCCTAAGCCCTACTATTTTATGTGGAAATTTTGGGCTAGATTACAATTTCCCTCTGCATTGCTTCCTAAAGGAAAGCTACCCTCAGCTCCCCCTGCAGTCTTGCAAGGGCTACCACAATGTTTTGGCACTGTGTGTGAGCAGAAGATCCTGCGGTGGTTGGAAATGCAGCTCTTGCCCTGCTCTCCCATCCTGAGGATCAAGCTGTACAGGAAGGGGAAGGAAGAGAGGAAGCAGGTGCAAAGTGAATTGTTTCTGACCCATCTCCTGGGGTACAAATGNCCAGGACCTGGTCCTAGGCACCTTGCTCTGGATGTCTCTGCCTGTACAGATGGACTCAGAGGTCCTTCACACCTCAACCAGTCTGCGATTCTGTGAAGTTCTTATGAAAGTAGTGGAGTCAAGATGCAGCTAAAGTCTTGGTTTTGGCTCTACTTCAAATTTGAGCAACCATCCCTAACTTTCATGGCGCCTCCAGATTTTGTTTTTTTCTATTCCTTTTCTATCCATATACTTCTGTGGTCTGTAGTGTAGAGGTTGAGCCTTCCCAGAGCAGAGGAAAAATTCATCATGCTGCTGGCTGAGGCTCGGTAGCAGCCCTGCACTTTCAACCATACCACAGTGAACTTCTTTTTGAGTCTTCCCTGAAGCCTCAGTGAGTCCAGAAGCACAAATCAGCAGTGGACATGGGAGGCCAAGTTCAAAACATCCCAGTGAAGGAGAGAAGCAGTAGCAGGCTGCCAGATTGCTGATTGTGAAGAATAGTGCTAAAGGTGAATATAAAACACCTCGGGGCACAGCAAGTATCTTTTAGCTCATAAGAGCACAGCCAGAATTTCAGGCACCGATTGATATATTTGTGCTTTTATTTTATGTATTTTTATCCATCTCAAGGAAACCTGGCATCCAAATAGAGATATAGAAATCAAAGTTAAATTTGAGAACAACTAGAAGTATGTGAAATGCAGGCTATGGCATGTTACTGGTGGTTCCTGTCAGACAGAGCTATAAATCTTCACGGAGTTATTCAAAAGCCAGTTAAACTTTCCAAGCTTTAAGACAAGACTGACTTCAGCCTAAGCCCTACTATTTTATGTGGAAATTTTGGGCTAGATTACAATTTCCCTCTGCATTGCTTCCTAAAGGAAAGCTACCCTCAGCTCCCCCTGCAGTCTTGCAAGTGCTACCACAATGTTTTGGCACTGTGTGTGAGCAGAAGATCCTGCGGTGGTTGGAAATGCAGCTCTTGCCCTGCTCTCCCATCCTGAGGATCAAGCTGTACAGGAAGGGGAAGGAAGAGAGGAAGCAGGTGCAAAGTGAATTGTTTCTGACCCATCTCCTGGGGTACAAATGCTGCTACGACTAAAGGATACTCCAGAGCAAAGCAAATGTCTGTGAGTCATTTGTTATTTCAGAGGGCTGGAGCACCCCCCATATGAGGCTAGATTAAGAGAGCTTGGGCTCTTCAGCCTGGAGAAGGCTCCAGGGGGACCTTAAGCAGCATTCCAGTACCTGAAGGGGGCCTACAGGAAAGCTGGGGAAGGATTTTCTATAAGGACACGTAGTGATGGGAAATGTTTTTAAACTGGAAGACGGCAGATTTAGACTAGATATTAGGAAGAAATTCTTTACTGTGAGAGAGGTGAGACACTGAAAGGTTGTCTAGTGAGGCTGTGGATGTCCCCTCCCTGGAAGCATTCAAAGCTAGGTTGGATGGGGCTGTGAGCAACCCAGACTAGAGGAGGGTGTCCCTGTTTATAGCAGGAGAGTTGGAACAGAGTTAGAGAAATGCTTCCATAAAATATGAATTATGCTGCCTGCTCTATTTTAACCTTGTCTTCCAGAAATGGAAGGGAGATTCATTTCTATGTTATGCTTCCTGACATCTTTCCATGAGTTGAATGTAGAAATTCACAGTGCAGGTGATAGAACACTGGCACAGGTTGCCCAGAGAAATTGTGGAGTCTCCTTCTCTGGAGACGTTCAAGACCTGCCTGGACGCCCACCTGTGCAACCTGGGCTAGGGAGCTGATTTGGCAGAGGGGTTGGACTAGATATCCCCTACAATTCTGTGATTCTGAGACTCTGTGAATTCCTAGAACTGCTCACTTGTTTCTCTACAGAAAGTGCAGCAAATGCTGCCTTGCTTGATAGGGTTTTACCAAGTTCTTCAGAGAGGAATTGAAGAGATGAAAAATGATCTATAGCAGATTTGCATTTTGTTCAAACTGTGGCAGATGGCAGCATCAGATCATTTTGCATAGGCTTGGTGTTTTCTCTCACACTTTCTGCTGTTCCCATTGTGGGCATTAGAGAATGTTTTGTGTATGGTTTGCTGTCTTAGGTAAATTAACTAAGTAAATTGATCTCTGCCATTTTCATGTTACTGGATTTACAAAATCTCTTTGGAAAATCTGTAACTCATTTGTTCCGTTCATTGAGGAGCCCCTAATCACAGCTGCTATGTCTCAGATTTCCTCTTTTGTCAAAAGCATTCAGCACTGTCCAATGAGGTAAATGATAACCTGCAAAAAGAGCAATGATGAATCTTGTCCCGAGGATTCATATGCAAAATTAAATCCTCTCTTCATGTGCTTTTAAAACCTAGCTCTTGTTTGGCAGGTGTGGCCAAGTCCTGTTTCTGTTTCACTGACAGAAATTAAAATCAGTTAAAATCACACTGATTTCCAATGAAAAGGTTTCTATTGTGATCAGTAACTTTGCATGAGATAAGGCCAAGTTCATCAGAATAATCTAAACAAAAGTTAGCCCCACTTCTGAGAAATGGCTGTGCAACCAAGTGCCTGCATCTCCCTGACAGCTGTGGAGTTTTACTGCTGAATCGTTTCCAAGCTGCATCTGCTACATGGCTGGGTAGGACTCCCTCCTGTAGCAGTAGAACATGGGACAGAGTCAATGTAGCACTATCAAGACATTTGTTCATGTGCTTCTCTGCACCATGAAATAAACCGCGCAAATGCTCCACTTTTCCAATTATTTAAACACACTGGAGGGTTTGGCTTATAAAGTCATGAAACACTTTTGATGCGAAACTACAAATCATACAACGTCCAACACACTGTCAGGAGATGTAGCTTTTTGCCCATATATCCAGCTGATGGGGACAAAATCAAAATACGATCCTCATCTTACATCTTTAATGACTGAAGAGACTATGTTTTTGAATTAAATGACTGCATGTTCTTTTCCTTTTAAATATCCATCTCCTTTTTGAGAATTAACACTTTCTCCAATGTTTTGTCATTTTTAATCACTGGAGAAGATTATAGTTAGTGAAATGAGGATCTGGAATATCTGTATGTCTCTTCATAGATAAAAGTTCTGTTCTAGGGTGGTATTTTTAATGCTTGCTACTTATTTATGTATTGATCACGCCTTAAAATTCCCCTTCTACAGGTGCTGGAGAGTCAGGAAAGAGCACTATTGTAAAGCAAATGAAGTAAGTACATGAATATTCGTATCAGCTGTTGAAATTGGTATCTGTAGCATAAGTTATCTAGCTAATGTCTTTATACAGTATTTATGCTCATTTGAATTATATGCAACGAAACATCATTAAAATCAAGTTCTCATTCAGTCACATAAAGACAAAGTGACTAAGGCACACAGATGGATTGGTAACCAACTCTACCTGCTCAAATCATGCACATCTTCTTGCTGAAGAGCAGGGAAGCTTTAGAACTGTCTTTGGTAGGAGTTATAGCACTGTGGTGAGATCACAGAGTTATAAGACAACAGGCCATAGCAGATCTACCTACCCTGGTATCCTGTCTCCTCCACTATCTACTGGAGGATGTTTCTAGGAGATTATCAGACCAAAAATGGAAGCACACTGTAATACTTTCACTGAATGCCCTGCCAGTATCTGGCAATCTGTGAGCCAGACAGCATCCTGAAGCAGAGAACCAGTGGTGATATCATTATGTTTAATACTCCTCAGTTTTCATGCCCAGTTTCTCATGAATCTCTTCTGAACCAGAGTAAACATCTACAATATTCAGTAACAAGTAGTTCCGTGGTTTAATTTCACATGATGTCAATCATTTCCCTTTGCTCAATTTTAATTTACTCTTTATTAATTTCATTTGATTTCATTGTATTTCAAATGAAAATATTGAAGAATTCGTATTACATAAGAATAGTGCTAAGTAATTGTTTTCCAAACTGAGTTGTCTAGAACACTGTTGGTTTCCATGTTATTATTCCAGATTCTGACAGCAGCCAGAATGATTGTTCTCAGGTCTTTCACAGTTCAGATCAGAAAATATTTAGTTGTAAACCCATACAGTGAGTATGAATAAGTAGCATGAATAAGAACAGTTGAGAGCACTGCTTTTAGCAACAACAGGTTAATCATACAATAACCAAAAGGTAGGAAAATAGACTGTACAAGCTCAAATACAGAAATCCCTATTCAAATTTGGATTAACTGGTATAGAAGAACTTGTGACTGTGCATAAATCTACCACAAGAATATTTGAGTTCCACAAATATTGTGCCACAAGAATATTTATCTACATGATGCTGCATGGATTGAAGTCAGTAGTGCTATTGCTCTGTAAATGTTCAGCAAATATCGATGAATGTCAATGAGTGCTATTTTTTCCACCTGGAAACTGAATTCAGTTCCACACGTTTGTTTCAGGCACACTTCCATGTCAGATGCCATTTTGTCAGACTGCTCCTCTGCTGTTGTCTGTCACACAGCAAAAAACTGCAAGAGAATATTAGTGTAAAGATTCAACCTCCACTGTCACACCACCAAAATTTCCCTCTGACATCATAAGCCAACATCATAAAATAGGAGCCATTACTTCCAAAGCAGCTCTTGTACAGAAAAAATATTACATAGGCATTGTAACTATTAAGTCATGATCCCACTCTCTTCCTGTGTAAGAAAAAATTGTTTTACTAAAACAGAAATATTATTTCTACTTTAAGTTTTCCTAAATACTGTTTTCCTTGATTTTTAATATCTTCACCAACATATTTTAAAAAGTGAAGTAAAAACTGTTCTGTCATAAAACCAATCTGCTACTTAAGCACCTAATTTTCTAATTGTACAGATTTAAGACCATGCATACAGTAGTTTACTAATTACTTTTTGTTCCAGTTCAGTGGTGGATAACTTCATTTTTGTTTAGAGTTGCCGTTAGGAAACAGTCGCTATGAAGCAAACCATTGAAATTTATTGGACTGAAAACTTCACAGAGTAGGAGCAGATTGAAGATGTTTCTCTGAATCAACACTTTCATACGGCAGATAACCCTAAATAGCTTTGAAGAGAAGGCAGAAAATTACAAAGCTATCTTGAAGATTTGTGCATATATGAACCTGAGCACAAATAAGAGGTGTTTTCCAAGTTTTCTTGGAATGTTGATGAAAACTATCGTTTTTCACTCAAAATGTCAACTTTCTGTAATAACCATTTATTTATTTTTTTCTAAAAAGGGAAAAAAGTTTTAAATAAGTTGATTTTTTTTGGTGAGGAATTTTTCAGAGAAGACATTCTCCAGAGAAGACTGATAAGTGCTTACAAAGGAATTCATTTCTGAAAAAACAAATTCACACTCAAATCAGGTTTATTTTTACTCTAATTAATATAACTTTTTAATTCATAAACCTTATTCCTTCCAGAGTGAAGATTTCAATCAAAGTTAAATCATTACACTTAGCTGTACACTCAGTACCTTCTGATGCTCCGAATATAAATATGTTGCAAGACCCTAAAAAATCTAGGATGGTTAGGAAACAAAACAAAAAAGAGAAATAAAAATGCTTTTCTAGAGCTCCTCTCCTGATTCTCTCATTTCCAATATGTGAGACAACTTGTTTAAAACCAAACTGAGTCTTTCTGTGTTTTGTCCATGCAAATCTACTTTGTAAGACTCAGAATTTTAACAGTGCCGTAAACAAAAAGCAGGAAACAAAATATATGGTAACTCATCAAGCCTGCTGAGACTGAACCAATGCCACCCATCTGGTAAGAAGCCCATCCTGTGTGAAAAGATAAAATAAAATGTTGAGATTTAAATCTTTCATCTGGTAGAAACATAATCTAGATATTACGACTAGCAAAATACTTTGCAGATTCAGCATCCTGCGTGGTTTTTTTTATAGGTTGTTTATTTTATCCAAGGAAAATTTTCTGTTCAATAGAAAGTTCCTTCTGGCTATACAAGGTGTCACCTTCTTTTAAAATCCTTTCTTAAGAATGATGGATGTTTAATAAAAGAAGCAAAATTCACTACTGATTTAACAGGCTGGCTAACATATCTTCTGCCAGAGGATATAAATATATATACATTGGAAAAAAATATAGCACATAAAAAGCCATGAGCGAAAACAAGTTTTTGTTCTGTAATTATATATTCTAGTTTTATTTCAGGATCTTAAATGTTCTTCCTCTCTTTGTTCTTCAACGGAAAGCATGAAAACAACTTATAAAATAGTCATTTGGGGACTGCATTAAGGTCTTGCCTTCACTCTTATCCTGGATTTTTGCAGCCGCAGGCAAAACCCTCATCTTCTCCACACATCCTGTTCTGGGCACTACTGTGAGGGGATCAAAGCAGTCAAATGAAGCTTATGTGCTTCATGAGGTTTTGGCTGCTTTGTATTTCATTATAGAAAAGCACCTGCTTTCACAGCTAGCAAGTGGAAAGGTGGGGAAAATATGCTTAAATACAGTGTTTCATATTTTGCATATCTTGTGATGAGAGTTCAAATAATTTTGATTTTAAGGTGATCTGACCTATTAAAGGAGCCCACCTACAGCAGTTGAGAGCTCTGGAATACATGGTGTTTTGTACACAGGCCATGGCATAGGCCATTCCCTATCCACTGTACTGCCATTGAGCTGTATCAGACTCCTCCAGCTGAACAAATCTTCCCACTCAATGAGACTTCCTGTCATTTAAATCACCACGTTCACACAGGGATATATGGACACATCATGTGCTGGCAAAAGCACAGTGAGATTCCTTTGAATCTTGCAGATTCACATGAATTCATGGTGAATACACCGTACCAAATAAAAAGGCTTCAAAATTGGGTATATAGATCTGCCTGTTCAAAAAGTGATTGTGGAAACAGAACCAGTGCCTCCTACGGTGCTACAGATGCAAAGAGGGAATTTTTGAATTCCATAATATAAATGACATGTTAAGATTCCTGAACATTCCGTTGTGATCTGGGATGTGTGTGTGCAAGTGAACTACTTTCTGACAGCACTGACCTTTCCCCTTGCAGGGAAAGTGTCCCCAAGGTACACACCCATAGCCATTCTGGGCTAGACTGTCAGATCCTTTCACATCACCCCTTCCTGCTTGTATAGGTCTGCTAAGTCTATCTCTGGCAAGAAAGGAGGAAAGAAAATGGTTATTTAATAACCTGGCCTTCATCTCTGAACGCCTGAGGTGAGAAAGAACAATCTAGCAGCAGGCAAAGGACTTTGCAGTCTGGTCACTGAGAGTATACGACACCAAAACAAATTAAGGTTATATCCTTTACACAGCTAGCAGAAAAATGTTTTTTGTTTTTTGTTTTTTTTTCCATCAAGACACAATCTGCACACCGATCTTGGAGAATTTTAACCCCACACCATAGTTAAGTCAGGGAGCATTATGAAATTACAATTCCTCTCTCAGAATCACAGTAATTAAATTTGACAGTTAAGGTTCCTTGACCTTTATAATACAGGGCAAATAGTCCTGAATAATACCTATCTTCCCAAAGATATTATTATAAATAATGATATTAACATATTTCATGAATTGGAAGTTGTAATCAATGTAAAAAGAAATATATGTTTGTTTGTTTGTTCGTTTCTTGAGAAGCATCTTACAGGGCATTAATATAATTACATTTTTTTGTAATTATATTACACTCAGAGAAGATTTGGGCTAAAAACAATAGTGACTCAACAAGCACTGTGACAGCCAAAGTCTAAAACTGCAGACTCTAATAGTAAAATATTTGAGATCTAAGTCCAGCTATGCATCCTGCCTTGAATCCACAGGTGTGGGCTGAAGATCTGTACTGGAGACATACAGCATTACTTTATGTTGAGTCATAGGTTATCTATTCACTAAAACTGGGAAGTCAAAACCTAGCTTTGTGTCATTTCAGAAACCACTGTTAACCCATTCCACCAGAATAGGCAGATTAATCATTAACAGATGCTTCTCCACGCTTTTTAATGCAACCTGTACACTTTTTTTGTTTGTTTTTACTCCAGGATCATCCACAAAGATGGTTTCACATACCAAGAACGCATGGAGTTCAGACCTATCATTTACAGTAACACAGTGCAGTCTATCCTGTCTATCGTGAAAGCAATGGCTAAGTTAGGGATCAGTTACGAAAACCCAGCTAGAATTGTGAGTATGAAGTTCTTTCTCTTAAGTAGGCATCAAAATACATTCTTTTGAAAGAAATAGTAGATTCTAATAGAATAAAGTAAGAGAGTTCATTATTCATTTGACTGTAATATAACTGTAAAGCAATAGAATTTAGTATTTGATTTATGATAGTGAAAGCTAAGTACTGTTTGTGTTATGGATGCAACAAGGTGTCCTTTGTATGTTAAAATGCACAGCAAAGAAAGAAAAAAATTAAACTTTTCTTGATTTTTTGATACTGGAAATGCGATAAGTATTTCCCTTTAAAGAATAAAACCTGGGGGTCAACTCCTTCAAGTAAGGAAATGTCATCTAGACCTGTTGGGAATATTTTGGTTGTGTCTTTCTCCTGAGGTAGAGATGTCTGCTGTGTACCGAAGCAGAGAAGTGGACTTTGATTTTTCTGGTGTGGTTTGCAGTCTTATACACATGAACATAGAGGAAAAGCAACACATTCCAGATTGTCCAGTCTCTTTAAAGGATCCTGTAACACTGATTTCAGAGCCTTGTGGACTTCATCGAGGGACTTAAAATTAGATTCATGAAGTCATCAGGAAGTAGTTTTGGTCAAAAGTTTGATTAGAGAGACAAAAAAAAAAAACACAGAAAACTCAATTCTTTTTTATGTGCCCTAAAGCAAAGACTAGCAATACCATACTTCCGTTCAGTATGTGTGCTCCAAATCAGAAAAATTTGGGCTTCTTTTGACAAGTAAATTGACAATACTTATTTACAGTAAGAAGACCTGCACTCTTCCGTCAATCTTGCATAATTTTCAGGAAAAGCACTAAAAGGAAAACACATGCCTTTCTTCTTAGTGCAATGATTAGTATGATGTTTGTAATTCAGATCTTGCTGAGAATTTCTCAAAGGTCTATCAGAATATCAGTTGGTTCCAATTTCAGAAAATTCTGCACATTCTCTAGAGATTCATCTTAGAGAGAATTGCATATGCTTATCAGAAAGGAGCTCCAGAAGTCCATATCTCATTAGAGTGACATATGGTAGTTTGACCTAAAATCTGATAAAGGACATACAGTCATTTGAAAAAAAAAAAAAAGTCTTTCTTCTAACGCTTTCTTCTTGTATTTTTTTTAAGAGTTCACATCCACAAATCATGCAAACAATTGTAAAAGTGCCCGACACTAGCATTCAGAATATAGGCCCATGTGAATATGCTTCATTATGGCCCAGACTCAATTGTAATAGACAAATGTAATAGACACTCCATAAGGATACATGTGCCAGCTTACATGGCCTAAATCTGTTGAACGGTATAAAATCCATACTTGAAATCTGTACTTGAGATAAGTTCTGTCCACACTCCATAATTCAGCCTATTTCCCTACTTCTACCAAACTTTCTGATAAGTTTGTACAAGTTCACTCATTATTCTTCCCACTTGCAAACCTGAAGGCCAATGGTATCCTGAATTCCATCAGAAGAGAGGTGGTAAGCAGGGTGGGGGAGATTGTTGTTCCTCTCTATTCTGCCCTTGTGAGGCCCCAGAAGGACCGTGTACAAGTCCGAGGACTCCAACATAGGAATGATGTGGAACTTTTGGAGAAGTTCTAGAAGAGGGCCATGAAAGCTCCAATGACTGAAGCACATCTCGTATGAAGACCGACTGAAGGAACTGAGGTTGCTCAGTCTGGAAAAGAGAAGGCTGCAAGGAGACCTCATTGCAGTCTATCAGTATTTAAAGGGAGTTTGTATACATGAGGGAACTTTTAAAATGGTGGATAGTGATAGGACAAGTGGAATGGTTTTAAGCTAAGGGAAGGAAGATTTAGAATAGGTGTCAGGGAAATTTTTTTTACTGAGGGAGTGGGGAGGTGCTGGAGCAGGCTGCCCAGATAGGTTGTGGATGCCCCATCCCTGAAGGTGTTAAAGATCAGGTTTAAGGGAGTTTATAAATTGATGATCCTTGAGGTCCCTTTCAACCTAAACCATTATATTATTCTATGACAAAATACAAATGTAGGGAATACAGTACAGCAAATTAATTTAATTTTTAAGCCACAGGAGCCATAAAAGCATTGAAATATTGAGGCTGGAAATGACGTTCTTATGTCACTCTGTGCCACCCTGCTAAAATATATACAGGCGTAGTTGACTAGAGGCCTGTTCTGCCAGTGTCAGTGAAAATAAGGGTGGACTTACAGTGCTGCAAGTTATGAACTTAGAATATCTGTATTTTCTGCATTTGCTTTGTGTGATGCTAAGAAATGAACTGTGCCTATTTAATTAAAAAAAAAAAATCAATTATTGGTTCTCAGAAATGAACATATGCCAAGTACCAGCTGCTTCTAGGACACTACTGCAATCTACATTGTAAGCAACAATACGAAGATTCAGCTTTCAACAAGAAAACTAAAATATGAAAGGAAGCCCAAAGCTAGTTTTATTCTTTTCCTTTGCGTGCATTTACTTTAACAAAATTGAAGTTAGAAGAATCACTGCAAGCAGATTCTATAAAGCTTCATCCAAAAATCTATACCAGTTCCATAGAAATTATTTCCAAGGGATTTCACAGATTGGGGAACCAATAATTTATTGATTTTTATTTATTTAATTGTTTCTAGTCAACTACACCCGTATAAAGCATTTGCAGTGCCTTGTTTCTTTTCCCACAGAATCACAGAAGAACAATCTGGCTCTAAGTTTTAAAGATTCTGGAAATTTCAGTCACATTTTATAAACATTACCCCTTCTTCCAAAGCTAGCTTGCTTTTCATGTAAAATCATTACACATACGTAAGTTTGAACTGTTCAGGTATAAAGCTTGATTTCAGCTGGACTTTGTTCTTGGTGAGTTCTGGTCTAGAATTATCTGACTAAAGTCATTTTGGTGCTGACTGAGCTTATCTTGAGCCCTGAAAACCATGGGTTTACCATGTTCCAGGACTGCCTACAAAAACCACTCTGTGATACTGAAAGTGCCTAAACAAGCAATTTTGAACAGCACCTGATCTGGGGAGAGAGAGGTTTGGGGTTATTTTTTTGCTTCTTTTCTTTTTCATTGCTTTGTTGGTAATTTCATTTGCTTCATTTCTTTGTTTTGTTTGTTGTTTTTTTTTCCCCACTGTAATATATTTTTATTATTTAAATCATATTGTCTAAACAGCAGAGACAAGCAAAACATTATATAAATCAGGGCTACAATAAACTCCGTCTGCTGCTATCTTCCTCTTTGACGTAAGAAACAAAATCCATGGTTGCCACCTTTATGCATAATAGCCAGTGAGCTCAAGGCTTCCCATTATGCACTACTCAACCAACAGTTACAGCATTGCAGGAGAAGAGTTATAAACATTAAATGATTTGTGATATCATCAAGTTGAGAACTTTCCGATTCTTATCTCGAAGCTCAACATGTGTGCAGTCCAGACAGCAGCCCTAAAGACGAATGAAGTTGCATATACAAGAAATGATGAGTCAGGTCTGCTCTCCCAGCACTGACCTGCAGGGTGGGGCTGTAGAATGAAACTGTTAGTGGGGTTTTGAAAGTGAAAGGAAGTACTGTTCTCTTTTTTTCTTTTAAGCAAAACTTCAGTTTCTATTTTTCCATCTTATATCTTCATGTTAACTTAATTTCACCAATATTTTACGAAACTTTTGATCTTTTCTTTTGATTGGTCTCTGATTTTCACATTTCTACAGAATGCAATTTCTAGTGAAATGTAAAAAAATATATCACATCCCTGAAATAATTTGTTACAAAATGCTGTGAAGATGTTTTCCACTTTTGAATAAAATGCACTCCCTGACAAAATGGGGTCTGTCAGAATTAATATGTACTTTTGTAACTGTTGACTGCAAGTAGCTTCAGTTGTCTACTTTACAGCTGGGAAGGAATTATGCTCTGTAACTGCCCTCTGTTTGATCCTATTTTAGCCATGTTGTTTGTTTGTTTTTTTGATTTATAGTGCATTCCTAAGTCATTAACTACTGAAAAGAAAGATTTTTAATGTAACAGACTGCTTGAAGACTTTTTGGAATGTCTGCAAAAGAAAGAATTTAGAGAATATATAAAATATTTGGAATTTTTCAGGTTTCTTCTCCTAGGGAGAAAAAATAAAAGAAAAACCATCAAACAAACAAAACAACAAAAAGTAGGAAATGCATTCACTATTTCTATTTCCTTGCCTCCTTTCTCATGGTGTTGTAGAACTCAAAAAATTTTCTCCCATATATTTCTACCCTAGTATAGTCATAATACACTTACTCTTTTACATTTAGTTTTAGATAATGTGCTATTCTGTCTTAAAATATAAGTCTTCCTTCAAAGTTGGACCTCTTGTGAACACCTACAGAGAGATGAAACTGAGCCCTTTTATGAATACAAGAAAACAGAAAAAAGCAAAATACTCCATATTACGATTTGAATCTAACTGTTGCACTAACTAATGGAAAGTGAGCCTGTAAAAGGATGCTCGTGTGCAGAGGTGAGTATAGCTACATGGAAAATACTATGAAAATGAGAAATTTCCCTGACACTGCAATTCCTAGTAAGCCAAGCACATCCTCAAGGAGAGTACAGTATGCTTGCAGATTATTTACTCAAATTTCTTACTAGGAAGATGAAAGGAAACTCCGTGATATGGAATCAAATCTGGATGATAGCAATATGTCTTCTGAGCTGGTTGAACTCATCAAACAACTGTGGAAAGACGGTGGGATCCAGGCATGCTTTGCAAGGGCATCAGAGTATGAGCTCAATGACTCGGCAGCCTAGTAAGTGACACAACCTGCACATGTTGGGCATCTAGCTATTACTGCAACAGCACAGGATCCTTGCAATCAGAACTTTTTCACAAATGTAGAGTAATCTATGAAAATTATTGCTTATTAACCTGAGAAAGAATGAGGGTTTTGCTGATTTGTTAATAATGTATCAGAGACATTCAACTGAGGAAAGCAAGCAAAACCAAATAACCCAATTCTATGAGTCTTCTTAACTTCTTTTTTTAAAAAATGTCTATTACCTCTAGGTAATCTAGGATTGAAAAACAGAGGAAAAAGTTAATTGAAACAGCCTGGGTTTTACCTAAAGTTGTATTTTAATACATTCAAGATTTCAAGCAGCTAAACATAAGTCCAGCAGAAACCATACGCTTCCTATAAGGGAATCTGGCTGCAAGCCCTGGTGGTCCCTGGGCTGTTAGCATCTCAGCATCCGTCTCAGTCTGTGGTACTGCAGCTGCCCAGTGTCTCCATTCCCTTTCTGTGACCTGGGAAATGGCAGACACTAGCGCTGCTCAGCTTGGACTTCACCGAGGGGCAGAATCCAGCTGGGGATCAGTAATCCTCTATGGAGTTAGACGATTGCACAGATGATTGCACAGATTATTGCATGATGATTGTAAGATAACAGTCAGATGATTGTACTAGAGTGCAGAAATCTGACCCTGGACCTGGAGAAGAGGGGTGTTCCAGCTCAGGTCCATTTTATTCCCAAGAGCTGCATCTTGAGCCTTCGTTGCTCCTACAGCTCCTCCTGCTGGATGAGGGCACCTCCACAGGAAAACTTAGTAAGGTGTTAAGTGCCGCTTCCACCTGGCAGAAAATGGCATGGTCAGAGTCTGCCTGATTCAGGTTAGTAATAACTCGCCAATTTTAGACAATAGGAGATATATCACGGAAAAGAAAAAAGTTTTCAGTATTCATATCTTCAGATATTTAAGCAAGACATCTATACATGGAAAACGTGCTAATTTGAGTCTAAATTGGCATTATTTTAGGTCAGTTCTCTCTTTGGCCTTGTATTTTGGCAGTAATAACTGACGGAAGTGCACAGCAATCTTCTGTTTCTTTTTCTGCCCTTTCTGATAAGTCATTGTGCAGTTATCAGCACTAAAAGTATATAACAAGTCAGTAATTGTAATTAAAAGTAAAAACACTTCTTAAAATAAAATAAAATAAAATAAAATAAAATAAAATAAAAACATGCAGAGAAATGAAAACAATTACCTGTTTAACAGCTAACATTACTGTGTGCATTGTGACTGGTAGATTAGGATAGTTTGAAGCAATAAATATCAGTATTTATAGAAGCCAATACATACTGTAAAGGAGAAAATAATTATTTATTGCCATAGTTATATTTAACAACAACAAATAGATATATGTTGTCTCTTTTTGGATATAACTGAATATCCCACAAATCCTTCATCTCCATCTTCAAGTTCCTAACATTTTTGAAAATCCCATCTTTGGCCCTGCCATTAAAGCCAATTTACATTTTTGCTCTTGCTGCTAGGCTTCTAATGATCAGTTTGATCAGTCATCTACTACATTTTAATTTGTTTTGAAACCAAAAGCCCATTTCTCAACAGAGTAAGGATTTATACTGTATAAACTCTGACTTTCTGAAGTTCTTTATGTTAATGAATTTTGATCTCTCTACTTTCTCTGTGTTTTAATCAGTAAAACAACTGAGATGTGAACAATGTAAAATTCCCTTTGTATCAGACTTAGCTGGAGTTTCTTCCCTGGACTCATCCGGATTTTCTCTTGTTTTAAGAAGGAGTGTTGGGTAAGGAAAGGGCAAAATTATGACCACAAATTTTGACACAATACTTAAGTGTCACTGAGTGGCACTTACTACATGTTTAGGCACTTACTTCTCAGGATAGGATTCACGTCTCCTATTTTAAGACAAGGAAAGATCAGGCTTTTAAACTAATCTACTGACCAGCTCCTCATTCTGCCAATGGAGAGTTGTCCAGAAGTGGCCTCCTGAGGCTATTTACAGTGGTGGAAAGAATCTAAAGATGTTTCTTGCTATATTAATTAAATAATTAACCTGCAATTGCACTTGGATCAGTTGAATTTTATGGTCTTTATGACCATGCACCACCAGATCTTTATAATAAGTATATAGAGAAGTGGTTTTGTTCTTGTGTTTTTGTTTTTTTTTAATCACAGATGTATTAAATATTGCAGGCGCAGTTTTCTGGTTAAGATGAACAGCAAAACTTTATGCTGGGCAGATTGTACTGTAGAAGAAAAAAGAATTGTGAACGCTAACAAACATAAGAGAGTTTGTGCTCTCTTTGCCAGAGCCAAGGCACATACTACAGAGAGAAAGGTGCCAAGTGAGACAGTGAAAAACCTTGAAAATGCTTCAACTGTTGTATGTGGTTTCTTGCTTTGATTTTAGTTCATTATTTGACTGTTAGTAGCTACAAAAGTTAGCAGTCAGGAAACTACTCACACATCGCTTCCTTTCCTTTTGTCAAATAAAAACCAACTTGCATTGCTTCCTAGACCACTCAGTAATATTTGTGAACTCTGTTCAGCATTTGTAGAAAGTTTCTTCTCCCTGGAAGAGAAAGGAGAAAGGTTGGGGGAAGGCCAAAAGCTAGCTTCAGAGATCTTGCTCAGATTCTCATTTCATGCTGGTTTTATCTCTGTATGCGAGACACAAAATGAGATAATTCACTCTTTTCCAGGGAGTTGTAAGACTGTTAACCTCATGAGTTCTCAACTTGGTTGAGACGTCTGTTTTTGATAACAAAATATTTATTTTTAAGTGTTTCTAAGAGAAAGTGAAGCTTTCTCTTGCAAACATGTCAAACAAACCACTAACTAGGGGGAAAACAGCCCCTAACTGTGAATTATTCCAAACTCTCCTGCCTTCTCTTTCACTTGGGAAGGAAGATACCATTTCAAGAGAATGGTTTCATATGCTACAATATTTCTAGTCACCGCTATGAAGATGCAGTGTTTCTTCCCCTGAGGTACTTATTTCCATTTATCGAGGTCAAATGGACAAAATCTCTTTCCTGACAAGGTGTTTTTTTAGCATCCTGAGAAAAACATGGGTTTTCCTGAACTTCAGAAGCATCAGACAGATGTTTATTATATGCAACTAGATTAATTACATTTAATATATGTAATATACAAAAAATCTAGATTGTGGATTAAGATTATATAAAAACAATAGTATTTTAAGTGTGTAATCTCAATACAAATGGACTAGTGAATATGTCATGCTCAGTTCACCTTTTGAATTCACCAATCACCATTTCTTTTTACTCTCCTCAGTTACCTCAATGATTTGGATAGGTTAGCAATGCCTGACTACGTGCCTAGTGAGCAAGATGTTTTGCACTCCCGAGTGAAAACAACTGGGATTATTGAGACTCAGTTTTCTTTCAAGGATTTGAACTTCAGGTACGAAAGATGCATCTGTCAGGCTTGTGTGGCTTTACCTTCATAAGGTATTTTTTTATTCAAAGACTTTGATTATATTATTATGAATCCAATTGTGATATTTTTGAATCTTCTGTTTGTAAGTCCCAGAGAAGATATTTTAGTATCAGCACTCCAACTGTAAGTATATAATGGACTGTTATTAGGAGATCTCAAAAGATCAGGTTCTAAAAGGACGTTTTACATATGTAAGTGTTTACAAAGCATTATTTGTATTCTGCCATTTGAATAATTGCTTGTGACATTTATGAAATTTGCGTAACTAAAAGTCCTTAACAGCATGCAAAACATTTGATGACTACTAATTTGCATGCATTCTCAACCTTTCACTCTCTTCTTTTGGGAACAGAAATAACTGCTCTTAACAATTGAATACATTACATTGTTGGCAAAAAAAAAAATAATGTGTCCCATGGGAAATTTCAGTATTAACATGCATGCCGTCATTCTCTTTTAAGATGAAAAGCAAAATGTTCAGAAAAAAAAAAATCCTCAAAAATAATGTCTCTTAATAAATTTGACTGAAAAAAAAAAAAGACATTTTCAGATACTCCAGATTTAATTACACTTGGTGAACAAACTGAAAACATAATTCCATGTTAAAATATATTTGAATGAATTATGATCACTTCAGTGTTCTATAACCCCAGTTCTCTCTCTGGATTGAATTCAGTTTAATTCTTACTTTAAAGGCCCCAGTGTGTATTAAGGAATGTAGCTGAGAGACGAAAATATCTGTAGAAACAGTTGTAGGAAGTATCAGGATTCTATTTTTTACAGTTTTCAAAGAGCTTACTTTTTTCTTTTGTGGCAATTAAATATCTCCCAAACCATCTATCCTAACCACACAGATGCTTTGATCTAACTGAGATTATACATACAAATAAGATTCTAAAATAGATGCCCAACAAGAAATCATTATCACCTATAAATAGACCACCTCTGGAAATTGCCATCATAAAATCATAGACTATCACAAGTCAAAGGGACCTACAACAATCACCAACTTCATGCAAGACTACACAAAAATCAAACTCTATGTCTGAGAATATCATCCTTGAACTCTGAGCTCCTAGAACTCTGGCAGCATGGGGCTGTGCCCACTGCCCTGGGCAGCCATTTCCATGCCCACTGCCTTCTAGTGAGGAATCTTTTCCTAATTCAGCACTTACTACCAAATGCTATAGTGTAAAGTCATAAACATAATGTTCTTTTTTCTCTGATAAACATATTTCAGACTGCTTTGCACACTGGAAATCTGACCATTGACACAGTTAACAACCATAGTTTATGCAAGAGAAAAAAAATCTCAATCAGGATGGAGAACAAAATTGTCAGTCTGCAAACCTTCTATGAGATGAATGCTACCAGTCATAGTAAAGTATTAGAATTAGGTCCAGATGAAATGTAGCACAACTGAAAATAAGATTTCTATCTGAATGTCTGTAAACAGGGAAGAGGTTCCTAGTGACATTGAAAACACACCAAAAAAGTCTATATTATTGTCTTTTATGCATCACAGTAGTGTTATGTCAGTAAATTAACTGATGGTTTTATGACTTAAGTAATATGAAGTCACTATAAAACAATGAGAACCGTGTTCATTGATAGGGATGCAGAACAGCAATAAATCCATCTTAACCAGACAGTTACAGCTAGTTTGCATTGCCAGAGCAATGCAAAACAGCTGGGAGATCCTGATGACTCTGCTCTTAGTTTTATAAGTGCCATAGAAACATCTATAAAGGGAGGGACACTTCAGTGTTCAGAATGAGTTTAGTTGATGTACTTAGAGGGGCTTGGGATCCCAAACCAAACGTGAATAAAAGGAAATCATGAACAGATGCCTTATTCACTGAAGTTTTTATCCTTTTCTGAATTGGATGAGGCAGAAAATACTTCGTGCTGTAGAAGTCTGAATATTGCAGTACTGCAGTTCCACAGGAAACACGACTTTTTATTTGCTATCTTCTTAGTCATTATGCTGCTGTTTTAAAATAATCTAGTTTTCTTGTTGTCATTAATTGACTTTGATTTCCAGAATTGAGAATACACTGAAATATTTTTCAAGGGAGATCCATCTCCAAAGGTGCTCTCATGCTGTAGTACCCAGTGAAGAGCTAGGAAGGGTCTCACTGAAATCAGGCAAGCTATATTTTAGCCTTCGGGTCTCACTATACACACTGCTGGCACAAATGAATACACAGCTAGTCTCATACATAGACTGGCTAGATTTTCCATGAGCAGTGCTAAGAAAATGCAGAGCTTTCAAGACTAACTTAGCCTATCTTGATAAAATAATATGTTAACAACAGCAATATACGCCTCATGACATGACTTCAGCTTTATATACACATATGTTCTGGACTGACAAGAGAAGAGCTAAGCAAGCTAAACTCAGTACAATAAAAACTGTCCATAAGCATTGCACCTAGCCTTGATCTTTTGCTATTTTAACTTGACTTCTTATGAATATTCACAGAGCCATATGCTAGAAGTTTGTAGGAAGTGAGTATAGATTTGTATGATAATTTATGTTTGTAAAACTTCAATGAAGATTAAATTTTGTAGGGTTTTTTTTTTTCCCATGTCCATGATTTCAGAGTTGCACACCACAAACCCAGGAAGACACATAACGTCAACTGATCTTTGGGCACCAATCAGAACCAAAAGTCAAGATGCTTTTATGCTGATCTCACTCAATTTATCTCACTGAACTCAGGGAAGATGTGGTTGGAAGAATGCCACTGGTATTAACCAAACCTTGTTCCACAACAACTTCCTGATTTCCTAATAATTCACATTTGTAGACACACAAAGATCAAGGAGCTGAAATTTACTAAAAGTATTGTTTTCTCTAATTGCTTCTCAGTTAACCAAGTTATTCATCACTAGAATTGGGAAGGATTTCATTTCTCCTAAGAAGGATAAAAAATGATAAACAATAAACTTTGTCTCAATCAGATGTATTGCTGATGGTGAAGAGGATTGATGTATTGCAAAAAGAGGTGTTTCAGTAACAAATTTCTCTTGCTCTAATTACTACTGACTTGATTTTCTCATACTGAATCAATTTTCATTGCTAGTAGAAATGAAATGTATTTAATTATAGATACCGCAGGAGATACACTTGAAGTGTTAGACCCAATACAGTTTCATGCAAGAGGGGATTAGGTTTTACAATTTAAGCTCAACAACACACTGAACAGGGAAAAAAACATAATGGTCACAAGGAATCAGACTTCTAACATATTTCTCCATGCCTATGCACTTGAAAAATGCTCATTTTGTACAGAGAAAAATAGTGAAGAGAGAGACTAATCCCTTGCCACTGTAAAACTGCAAATATAAGTAGCAATTTTAAAACCTAGTGCTAAGAAAAACAATAGTAATTTTGACAAAAGGTCCATCTATATTAGGCACTAAACTGTATTGTATTGAAGCTTACACTCAGTTAGTTTTGGAACCCATACAAAAATTCCATAAAAGGTTTATATTATTCTACCCAAAGGCCGTAATTTCTGGCAAAAAGCTGAAGGAAAATAATGCAGGGAAGGACAACTCTGCATTTTCCTCTCTACAAAAGACTGAATTTATGCTCCCCATGAATTACTGCTTAAACAGAAACTAAATGAGATGGATAAGGCAGAGACCTCTACATATAAATACAGGCTGCTGGTTATACAGTACCTAAATGATCATACATAGATGACTAAATATAAAATTACACCAGCCAATGAGGCATAACTGGAGGATCAGATAGTGGCTGGCTTCCAATCATACGCCTTACTGATGAGCATGTCAGCTCACCACAAGCAATACTACAAACACAGGATCGTTGCTTAGTGAATGTTTCATGTATGAATTCTGCCCTGAAAAATCCTTGCCTGCAGGAAGAGTCCCACTTCCTCAAGAGAGTGCTGCAAATATCTGCTTTGTGCAGATGATATTTAAGCCTTTACATATAGAGACATAAATAACACAGTTCTCCTTGACCTGTTGAGATGGAAATAGACCAATAAATATCTCTTTTGTCAAAATGGATGTTTGATTTTCATCCCTTTCCAGTTGCGCTCTGCACGTTAGCAGTGTGACTACATCCCTATTAGTTAGTGCTTCACATTGTGCATGTTATTTCTTCTTTTATGCATAGGATGTTTGATGTGGGTGGACAGCGATCGGAGAGAAAAAAGTGGATTCATTGCTTTGAGGGAGTTACCTGCATCATATTCTGTGCTGCACTCAGTGCCTATGACATGGTTCTGGTGGAAGATAAAGAAGTGGTGAGTCAGAAGAAACAAGCAATCCTTTTTGCTGCTTAGTTTTAATGCACTCTGTGATGGCTTGTCAGAACTGTTCCCGTTCCCTTAGAACAATTTAAAGGCTATTATGCTGTATGCATTCTTGTCAGTGAAGAACATTACAGTAAAAATGACATATGGGGTAAGATTTGTCAGTCTCTCATGTTCACCTTTTGCATCACAACAGAACAGAATGCATGAAAGCCTTCATCTGTTCAACAGCATCTGCAACCACAGGTGCTTTGCAACCACATCCATCGTGCTGTTTCTAAACAAAAAAGACCTCTTTCGAGAGAAAATAGCAAAAGTTCATCTGAATATCTGCTTTCCTGAATACAATGGTAAGTCTGGGGTTTTTCAAAAGAAAATACATTTGAATGATTGGGATTTTGATTCAGGTTGACTACAGATAGCCATTTAATGGATAAGCATCTTATCTGGACATCCAGCCATTCTCTCAAAAGAAAGGAAAGAATTCATCTCACCTACTCAGGGTACATAGCTAGGGGTCAGCTGTCTCTGGAGATGCTTATTTCTCTCCAGTGTAAGTAGAGGAATCTGTGACAACTATAATTGTCAAATGGCTGAAGTCTTATATGATAAAAAAACCTCACATTTCAGTAGAAGTCGGTGGTTTTTCACTCACATACTTAACCAGGTCTTCCTGTCCCCATTAGGAAAACCACTTCTGTAAAGGAATTCTGCCTCTTTTTGTATGTCACAATGGTATCTACTGGAAAAAGAGAATAACAGCTGTTAATGCAAGAGAATACATGAAGCTATGTCAGGATGTGCCAGAATAAAAACAAATGCTATCAACATTTTAGTATTAACGTCCTATATTTCAGATAGAGAGTGCCTGAAATAAAGCATACTTCAGTAAATTTTATTAATGGAAGATAGGTTGTGTGGACTTCCCGACAAACAGCTGCTTCACTTCTTTTCTGATAATCTATCAGCATAGGGACCTAAAATTGCACACTGCTTCACTGAGAGAATCACACACTGTGCTAGAGTTCGTGGAGCAATGCCACTTCACCTTCATAGACACAGACTGCTTCTAAATGTCTCATCTTTCTCTGGATCTACAATGAGTCC
The DNA here is from genome assembly GCA_013399175.1 of Odontophorus gujanensis. Taxonomy (NCBI): domain Eukaryota; kingdom Metazoa; phylum Chordata; class Aves; order Galliformes; family Odontophoridae; genus Odontophorus; species Odontophorus gujanensis. The sequence goes on from VXAB01012939.1 coordinate 61,881, forward strand.
CAGTACCAGTGTTTAAACCTGCAGGTGCTCTAACAAAGTACTGCCAAACAGCAGTAAATTATGTACCTAATTCTCTCAGAATTTATGGTCCCTCCTTTTTTCTCCCTTTCGTCTCACTTTTCTGCCCTCTTTCTAAAGTTCTTAACAGTTCCTTACCCACTTGTGAGCATTTCACTTAAGAAATGAGGAATTTTGGTTGGAATTGCAATTTAAATTTGGATGGGCAGTATAGACACAAGCTTCTAATAACTAATTCTTAATTCCCACATCACAAAAACAAACAAGAAAGTTGATATGTGTCTCCTATGTCTCTCACTGTCATCTCTACTAGGACTCAATACATTTGAAGATGCTGGGAATTACATCAAGCAACAATTCCTAGACTTGAATATAAGGAAAGAAGATAAGGAGATATACTGTCACCTGACCTGTGCCACAGACACACAGAATGTCAAGTTCGTTTTTGATGCAGTCACTGATATAATAATCAAAGAAAATCTGAAAGATTGTGGGCTTTTCTAGCCATTCATTCCCTGTCTTGTAGCCTACTTTTATGCCTGTACACTTTCTTCTCTTCATCCTGCTTGCTGACTGAAATAAAACACAGTAGGAATGAAACAATATCAGTTAGACTTTTGTTAGTTGTGAACTGAAGTCCTGGGTACAGCCTGAGCATTGCAAAACTATACTGACTTTCCAAGGATCATAAGAAGACCGAAAAACATGCTACAGAGATGCTAGCCATTGATAAATCCTACATGAATCAAAGGAATATTCCTATTCAATCAATATGTTTTGTAGGTAATCAGTAATTCTCAGGAAATTCATACTGTAGTGTCCTGTGTTTTCCAGTGAGAGGGCTTAAAAGGATAATATGAAACAACTGACAGATAACTGACACTTTTAAAGTCTTACAAAAGAAAATCCTAACATTAAAAAAGAATCAGCAGATAATTTCCACTCACTACTCATGTTTTCGTGTTGTATTAACAACAAAAAATGACATAAATGACATTCCATTAGCTTAACAGAACCAAACTCCCAGACTTAACTGGCGTATGACAAAGAGCAGTACAAATATGGATGTTCGGTGACAGTGTTCTGGTGAAACTGCTGACGGACACGCACCTAAAAATTGCATGTATGTGGAATTTGTAAATGCTGCTATCTGGTTGTTGGAAGACAGGAAAGTAAGGTGGAGGCAGAGAGCAGCTAAGTTTCTAGAGCCTCTGAGAGCGAAAAAAATACTGCAGTAACTGTCAGTTCCTGCATATGCCATAAAGGCAAGTTGAAACATTTTTTAACAATTTAATACTCAACTTTAAAATAAAAATAGAAGTAAAAATGAAAAACAAAACAAAACAAACAAAAAAATACCAACAGCAATTAATAGTCCTCCATCTGAGCACCTTTCCAGAGACATTTGCAATAGTCATTTCTACCAGGGCAGAGCAGATGAGATGCCCCTGTCCCTGGGGCAAAGCACATTTTTGAGACTTTGATGCAGAGATCTATTATCTATGCAAATTAATAGCTAACAAAGAACTGCTCCCATCTAGCTCCTGCTAATTTATTGTGACAGTAACTAGAAAAAAAGTAATAATAATTATGGTAAACAAAACCGGCATTCTTTCTAAACACGTGAAACATATTTTTGGAATTTTGTCTTGGAGCAACACTCTTTTGAAATATGATAAATTGTGTATTAAAAAAAGATAAAACACCTTCAGTTTAAGACGTTTCAAGAGTCATTGTTAGGCTTTGGTTCATAGAGTAGCATCTTGACAGTCACTTGCCAAGCTGAACATCAGTCTTTCTATGATCAATTTTGAAAATCATGTGCACAAAGCCTTAGCAAGAGTTGTGCAGAGAGCTGTCCTAAACCAGCATGTGACTAAGATACAATTTGTACTGTCCAGATTTCTATTACTGCCTGATCTGTAATGCTTCACTTGATTGATTCCTTGTTTGTACTGAGAATAATGGATTTCCAGTGGCAAGGTTTCTGATTTCATTTCCAGCAATAAATCTCATTTTAAATGAATAATTTTAACTGTGGTGGCATCAACATTAATTTCTGGAGGTCCTAATGGAATAATAAAGGTCAAGATCTCTAAGAAACAAACCCATGAGCAAACACATCTCTCAAACATTTTCAAGCAAATGCCTCAGAATGAGATGGACCTCACACCGCATCCTGAAAGCTGATAAATACAGGGCTGTACAGATCGGGTATCCTATGTCATGCATCAAGAAGGTGGGCTGACCACTGGTAAAAACAAAATACTTAGACATGGAATGATTGGTGTGACCTGTTTATTTTTCAGTCCTTAACCTGAGTTTCTGGCAAACCAGTGATACGTGAGCACGATGCTTTGTGATCCTCCAAGAGAAGTGGCTGCAAACTCACCGATGCGTTTCTCTTTACCTCAGGAAGAGGTTTGCTTTGAGCCCAGCCATCCCAGGTCCACAGGTCTCCCAGTAAAGCCAGGGATCCCAGACAAGCAGAGCTGCGGAGCGCTGCTGGCCCGGACTACGCGTCCCACTCCACACTGCTGCCAGTGAGCAGAGCCGGGCACGGCCGCCAGGGGGCGGCATAACACCGCGGGGGACCCCGTACTCTTGTGTCTTCTGAGGCTGCGTCGTCCCGGCAGAGACCCGGGTTGCTCACAGGATGGCTCATGCTTTAAGTGCCCGAATCCACTAAGTATCTCCAGATTCACTTCCTGAATTCAGGCTCCGACACGTGGTTAGCGATGGCAGGTCTGCCCTGACAGGCACTTGGTGCTGGAGGCTAACCCAGCTGTCAGCCCATGGTGACCCCAACTCTGAATTTCCAAGCAAGAGCAATGCACAAGATAGGATGACTGCAATAAAGAAGCTGTATTTTAGAGGGAGAAGCAAGAGGGAAAACTATTTAGCATGTGCTTTTTGTGTTTTAGAAGATTAGCATGTTCCTAGATGTTCCTAGATGAAAGATGTGTTAATCATCCTCTCATTATTTAATTTTATTGTTTTGCTAAAAACATGTCATTGTGCACAAGGGAAGTAAATTATTGAGACCAGGTGGAATCATGAAACGTCACTTCTGCCCAGAGAAGCTGTGGATGCCCCATCCCTGGTGGTGTTCAAGACCAGGCTGGATGGGGCTCTGGGGAACTTTCTCTAGTTCTCTTTTTTTTTGGTGGTTGGTAACCCTGCCTGAGGCAGGAGCTAGAACTAGGTGATCTTTGAGGCCCCTTCCAACCCAAGACATTCTGTAATGTTGTGATTCTCTCTCCCTTCCATAGAAAAGGTAGCCAAGGTTGTACAGAAAATGCTCCCAGTGAGTCTAAACTTTCCATAGAAAAGATGCTAAATAGGAAACATAATTCCCAAACTTAAAACCATACTGCAGTTCTTGCCATAGGTGGAACCTGGGCCTGTGATCCTGTGCTTTCCAAAACCCTAATTGTAACTTGGGCCTCAGTCCTACCTCATTCCAAAATGTAACAGTTAGTATGAGAAGGGAACCAACAAATAATTAAGAAAACAGTTTTGATGAAAATCAGACAAATCCCTTTCCCTACTCCAAATGACCTGTAAGATGATGCAGGAAAGTGGGCTTCTCAGCTTGTAGTTTCCCAGGTTCTAAGCCCATTTCTAGCTCAAACCTATCCTACCTAGAAATCAGGTCCAATTTTGAGATGTGAATGACAGAAGATCAGTAGAATTAGTCCTTTCCATTTTTCTTAGAGTTCTCACTGATTCATTGAGAATTCAAATGTCTCAAAACTGTTTATGCCCCAAATCTAAACTTATCTTCTCACCCTAAATTTCAGTCTAAATGCTGTATATTTCAGAGACACAGAACTAATCATTAAATGGTTTAAAAAAAAAAAAAAGGACTGGATCCCTTGACATTTCTACTCCAGCTTAGAGTGTCCTGTGTAGCCTTATATAAATACAACATCTCTGTTGCTGATAACAAGCCACAGGCTTTGTGTTAAGTTAACACAATCCTGAGTGCTTGTCAGGTTCTATGTAAACTAGTCTCAGCCAGCTTGTAGCTTTGTTTCAGCTTGTTTACCTGTAACAGCAGTTGTCTAACGATCAGGTGTCTATTCCCTTATTTGTTTTCATTTTTCTTATCATTGTAAAATTGATGTAATGCCTATAGCTAAAAGTTATTGTATAAATAGGAATAGCAATTAATTATGCTGTGTAGAGTGACCCCTGAACCTCTAGATTAATGACTGAGCATTATGGAGGTATAGCATGATAGAGGCCCCAGGGCTCTCAATTAGTCATAAGAAAGGATACTGCAAGCCTAGGAGCTGAGCAGAAGCAGTTTAGGGATAACAGAAAAGTCAAGTGTCTCATGTATAAATCCTACCACATATAGTAAAGGTAGATGTAATATAACAGTTGCAAACTACAGAAGAAAAATCAAGGTGGATACACATAAACAAACATAAAAATACACCAAAATGGTCCTTAGAGTGAGGAAGAAACACTTAACATCAATACCTTGTTTTTCCTAGTGAAGAGGAAAAATCCCCTACATGAAAATCATACTCCTCCCAAGTATCTCAGGATGACAGCTTTCTATCACACCTCTTACCTAGGAAAAAAAAATGTCAGCATTAGTAGATGAGAGGTAAATGTAGCAAATGGAGCAGTGGTGCGGTAAATGCAACACCAAAGAAAAAGCATTAGATCTAGGAGGGGTATGTTATTGCAGCCTTTAAATGTAGCACTGCTTATGAGATATAATTTTAAAAGAAATTTTTTAACTTTTTTCAGGCTAATAGCTTTAACTGTTTTCTGTGTATTGGTTATATAGTCAAGCCATTAAACAAGATTAATAAAATCTTGGGTTTAGATATAAGATGCAGTCCTCTCTTTGCCCATGACAAGATTTCAAGCACAGTGTATATGACATACACAAACACTCTGGCATAGAAGTGATACCAGATTAGTTATATGACCCCTGCCCCGTTTTTCAGATGATCTCTAGGAATGCACATGCCTTCCAATGGGATCAAATGAGAAGAGATTCACTGTGTGGGACACTATACACCTCTTTGTAACTGTCTTTGAGCTTCTTGTTTCAGGAACTATGGTTCTGATTCTGTTTAATTCTCATCCCTAAGTTTCTTTGGCATTCATTGTGTGTATGCACTCTTCCAGGTGATAGAAAAGACAAGATTTCCTGCATAGAATATTTATAATTTTTGCTTACTGTTCAGAATCTTCTATGGACAGCATTAACCTACTGAAGGAGCACTCAGAAACTTAGACTTCACTGCATTCCCTTTACATTGTTTTTACTTGGTACCATTATTGCAATAGTTTACATGTGATTTTGATAGTCCATGAATATCTGAATGATTAACTTTAATTTGAAACTGACATTCAAAACTTCACTATCTTTTGTATCAAGAAAGCAGCTTTGTATTCTTTAGAAATATAAATCTAGGTCAATGAGCTGTGTGGGATCATTTTGTTCATGCACTGAGCTTGAGCTGACATTGAGTCAGTCTGATACATAAATGGCATGAGGCACTAGGCATCAGCTTTAAATACTGCTCAGAGGGCTTCTATATTGGCAAGGTCACAAGGTGACTTCTTATATCTGATTGATTACTGATCATTACCCCAAGGATTTCAGTAAATAAATTAGAGCTTGACTACCTGTAACTTTTCTGAAATTCAGAAGTTACAAGTGTAATGTCTATGAGGATAGTTTCATGACTGCTGAATTGTGATATGGACCACTTCAGTAAGAAGATGTATCTAAATGAATTGATTTCCCTTGCCTATGTTTCCATCAGTCTTCTTCCTCTTCTCTCTTTAAGTACGCCTTCTGTTTTCCCTTTCTAATCCTAGGAAGCGTCTGAAAGGATAAAGAGATCTAAATGTGGCCCCTTTAAACATAACAGAGAAAAAAAAATCTCAGCTCTTCCCTTGAGAACTGTCGATAGGCACCATCTTAGAGAAGGAAACAAGTCACCCTGTGATGTTACTTGTTTTTGCACTGCTTTATCTTTGAAGATGAAATACTTCCCGAGGCCCTGATTCAGCAAGAATCATCAGTAACTAAGAGTGTGAAAAGCACCATTTAAGCAAAAGAAGCTGCTGTTCTGTTGAGCTGTTCTGCTGCGGCCAAAATGGCCAGAAGAAACACTCAAAGAATATTCTTCTCCCTGAGGATCACAAGGAATTTTTCTACATTGGCCCTAGAAGCAAACAACTAGTGTCAAAAGGTCATGTTCCTTCTCAACTCTGAGTCAGCCACTCATTCTAATAAATTGAATTAAGGACTCTGAACTCTATTCCTTTGTCCACTGGGACATGTAAATCTTATTAGTGTCAATGAAGGTTGCGAGCCTCTCAGAGAAGATAACATATTCTCCTTATAATGTATAATTTATAAGATACATGACATGTCCTGAACCCAATTCTAAAACACTGTAGAAAACCTTCCATAAATACTGCCTTTTTCTAGAACATTTTAAAAGCATAGAGTGGCATATATATCACAGAATAGTGAGACTCTGCTTATGAACATTGTGAAAGCTTCTTAGGCTTGCTCCAGTCCATTAAAAACAAATCATAAATTCTGAAGAAGCACAAAGGAAGATTATCTGAGACCTTAGACCTGAGAGTGCATACACGCTGAACATGCAACAAGCATAACCTCTAACTGTGTGTACCCAGGGGTGCAAATTCTGTCCACACAGGAGCAAAAAGCTGTAGGATTCGATTATACAGCCAGGGGAGATGCTCTTAGGGAATTTTTCTCAAAAGCTACAAAACTCATTCACTGCCTAGCAGCACTTTTCAGTGGCTGTTTTTGTGATAGCAGGATGTATAGAGAGGAATGATAAGGCTTCATATCCTGCTTGGTTCACAAGGGGAAATAATGTATTAGAGCTGAGTATATTTTTGCAGTTCTTGTGTGTTTATTGTAATTGTGATAAAGACCTGCAGCTTAAGGGGAAATCATGCTTGTTCCAATTATAAAAATACATTTGCAAAGGGGTACCCCTTAATGTCAGAGCTCACCATGAGTTAAAAGTTAGTGGATCACTTAACATCAGTAATATGATGTACTTTAGGTGATTATTTTTCTTCATGCTTCATTGGATCTGAAAACATTTTTAGTCCTTACTGTGCTATTATGGAAAAGCCAATGCAAATCTTGTTTAGTAGTTCTGTTTAAAAAAGATATTCACTATATATTGTATTAGTAATAGAATAGCGTTTAGACTTAGTATATATGCAGAATTTCCATTGATTTTTTTAAAGTATATGTGTGTGACAATGTCTAAGCTTATTTACAACTCTTCCTTAGTTTTTATTTTACATGGAATCAATAATGACTCTCTTAAATAATGCACTCAGTTGATTAATCTAATGTGCTTCAACTCTGTTTAGAACAGGGAATAGTTCTTCCACTGGAGGAAAAAAAGAAAGCCATTAGTTAAATAGAGTCTGTAAGTAGTCCCTGCATGAAGGTAAAACAAAAACTAGGTCTTAATAAAATACATTATACCTTTTCTTTGGAATAAGCAGACTATCATTTACTTTAAAGTTCTTTTGTAGCCAGTGTTTTTCATATTATAAGTATGAAATTCTAAATAAATCTTCTGAAAAGACACAGAAGGCAGAGAAAATATGTGCATAATGTTCTGGGGGCTTCAGAGGACATTTTTTCCTTTTCAAAATCATTTTTATTTTTGTAATTTCACATATCATAACTGAAAACTTCAAAGCTCTGTCAAAACATTTTGGTTTGTTGAATTAAAATATTTTGATAAACCCTATCTATTTCCCTTTTGATGTGTGAAGACCTTCTGGCACTTGTTAAAAACAAAAAGAAAAAAAAAACAGAAACAAAGATAAATGTTGAAACTCTCAGCATGTTCACTGATGAGGAATGCCCGTTCTCTGCATAGCTCTTTTCCACAGCGTTCACTTTCTCAGAGATAGTTTGCATCAGCAGGGCACATGCAGAAATGTTTTATTAACAGTGCCTTTGCACCAGCAGGGAGCAGCAGTATCCCCACCAGCATGGGCTATACCTGGCAGGATCACTATTTTTTGTTCAGTTTTGGTACACAATGGGGGCTGCAGGCACTGACTCACAGGTAACATCCAGAAAGCTTGTCAATGTCAGCTCTCTATGCCTTATTCCAGTACTCCCATTTCAGGATCTGCACATGCAATAGTACACAATATTTTGCTGTCCTCAGTTATGTTTTTCTTTAGGTTGCCAGGAACAGAGGAATTCTGCCCATGATATTTGCTTAGTTATCATTCCTGAGTTCACAAGTAGAAGGGAGCTGCTTCTTCCCCCTTTCAGTAGTTAACGTGGAGTTGCTTTTAACTGTTGTTTACTGAATTTTGTTTTATTCCATTTTCTTCCATAAAGCAACGTTTACATACATACACCTGATGTTTGTATTATAACAAGATTTTCACCTTTTGAAAAGGCTGCTCATGCAAACAGAAACCTCCTGGTTCCACCAGGCCCCAGCAAACGCCTGTTTACATTATCTCAGTGATCTGTAACAACAGAGCACCCAACTGAGCCTCCACAGATTTACAAGTGCAATGAATCCTTGAGGTTAAGACATCAAACATCCACTTGCTAATTGTGACATTAATCTCAAACTGTCTGCTGCTGAGATGTTAATGCTGTACTGCAGCCACGTTGCCATTTAAAATCATTTCATCCTGTAGTGCAAGTCATGTAGTTCTGGCTGCTGGTACAGATCCGGAAGATGGATTGGGAAGGAGTAGGAGGCAGCAAGCAAAACCCAAACAGACTCACTTGTTTTAAAGTGTAGTACATTCAAAGATTGCCTCTGATTTTGGATTTCTCAGTTCTTAAACACCCAAAATAAGGTGGCGGTTTTCATTGCAGTGTCATGTAGCTCAGACTGACATCCAGACCTGGGTGCTGAGAAATGCCTCTGTGCCATAGGGCAAAGGGAGTTAGGTGCAAACAAGCAGCTCTTAGGGCAAAATTCACTCCCTGAGTAGAGCAGTGAGGTTCCCTGCAAAAAGAGGGGGAAGTTCAGTAAGTCAGTGTGAGGTTACCATAGGCAGTGTGTGGTAAAGTTACTCAGTGCAGACAATAGGAAACTCTGTAGGGAAGGTTTGGCTACAGGGACATTGTCTTTTCTAGACATAAGGGAGAACCCAGACACTTCTCTGTAAGAAAATCTAGCAGCCAAAAGCCGTATCTTGCTACCTACTTCCCTTTGTGAAGATAACTTAAGCACTTTGCTAGAAGTACTCAGCACCTAATAGAACTGGATCCTCAAAGTGTAAAGTGTTTGTGAAAGCCAGAAAAAGTGCCAAAAATCTGAATGTGCTTTTATTGTCTTACAGCAAATGGAATGCCAAAAACAAATAACTACTTAATGACAAAGAACAGCAATGTATCATGGTATTTACATGCACAATTAAAATCAGTCAAAAATATGCACACTGAGCAGTTATAAAGAGAATACTGAGAGAAAGAATTGCAGAGAATGCATTTCTGAGGTGATGGAACATGTGGTAGCTTTAGAGATTTTTGCAAGATTTCCATAGCCAAAAAAAGAAAAAAGAAAAAAAAGTTTACATGTGCTTTTTACTAAAAGATTGTATATCAAATTCAGACAGACATGAGGGCAAGACAGAGAAGTCAGAATAGCTGCAACCCATTCCAGGGAAGCAGATGCTTTCAGCTGGAATTGACTGAGTGCTGTCATGAGGGAAAAAATGTTAGCCAAGAAAAAGCTCACACTTGGTGTCTTGTAAAAAGTTCTGCCTGTTCTGCCTCTCTCTGAGTAGTTTGTTAGGAAGTAGATCTTTCAAGCTGCAGCAACCACAGGTCAGATACTTTTGTAGTTTGAGCAGTAATAGATTCATCTTCTTAACCACACCATTTAGCTTCTGTCTCCTTGATGCTTCCAGTAATTGAAGGGAGCTTACAAGTAGAAGGAGGACCAACTTTTCGCACAGTCTGACGGTGACAGGACAAGGGGGAATAGCTTTAAAATAAAAGAGGGGAAATCTAGGTTGTATATTAGGAAGGAGAGTGTATTGAGATGCTGGAACTGGCTGCCCAGAGAGGTTATGTATGACCCATTCTTGGAGTGATTCAAGGCCAGGCTGGATGGGATCCTGGGCAACCTGATCTAGTGGTTGGCAACCCTGCCCATGGCAGGGGGTTTGGAAGGTGGTCTTTGGGGACCCCTCCCACTTGAGCCATTCTGTGATTCTGTGTATTGATTCCATGATGTTTCAGTGCTATGTAGTGTTGTGCAATGCAGAAGAATAATCTTAATGTAATCTGTGCTTTCTAATGACTGTTCAATGTGGCAGACTGAAACACAGTGTTCCTCATTAATAGGAAAGGTGCAGTATTGCAAATACTTATTTTTCCTTTCCCAGGTTCATTAACTTCACTTCCTTCCTCTAAAGAAAATGATTTTCAGTGAGGGAAAGATCTTCTACTCATTGGAAGTTTTGTTTGATGAGGGGAAAAAAAATGCAATGGAACCAGAGAAGATCTTGCCTTCTCCTGGGCAAGCTGGCATCAAATCTTCATTTCATGTTCTCAAAGCACTGGATGAACGTTTGCCAGGGAACTCTTTGCATACCTGAGGAGAGGTCTAGGTGAGCAAAACTGTCTGCCCACCAACAAAAGAGAGGCTCAAGCAGAATCTTAGGCTGTTATTTTTTTTCCTCTCATATCTAGGGCTGAGCAACTTAAATGCTTTCAAACCTTCTGGAGAGGATTGTTATTTCTTTTGCCATTTTCCAAATTCCCTAGGGGCAAGATGACCTGGATAATCTTGCTGAAGGCGATTAGAGCTTGGCACTGACTGCAGAGAGAGTCTCTGGATACTACTCTGCAAACTTTGACCTCTCAGCAGAGTATCTGGATAGAAGAGAGGTGAAGATGTTGAGCCATTTCTGTTGGGAAGAAAAATAACTATAACAAACTTGGCCCACAGGATGAAGTATGGCCACCTGATATAAGTCAGAACAAAGTGACGCGCCAAAATGTGCACGTGTGCATACACACAATCATTGTTAAATGAAAAATACGAAAATGTTTATGGGTTGCTTTTGATATTTTCCATTTCATAGGGTCTTCCTGAGGGTAAAAAGCCCCAACCCCTCCATCTGGATGTAATAGATATTTTCTCCCAAACAGTTCTTTACTGCAGCGTACCATTTTCTGCAGCTACAGAAATCAGAGCACAGTCAGGGAGCTAGCCCAGAAAAATGAACAACCTTTTTTTCAAGCTTTAAACCCTTAATAATTTGAAAGTTTTTCTTCACTGTAGCTAAGTGTTACTTGTGCTTCTAGTAAGCTTTAATAGAGTCAAACTTTATATCTCCAAACTGTGGGCATTGTTGAAGAAACAAAGCTGTCTTTTGCTTCAAAACTTTCTACTTAGGAGTATGGTCTTCAGCTTTTGAGAAGAACAACACAGATTCATGTTTATCCACTAGCTCCCTGAAGACTAGGGTCTTACATGAACTCGGTCTGTTGTGAGATGTTTGAGTTTGTCTCGCTACCATAAAAAACATGGATTTGTGTGCTAATTATGTAGAGCACTAAAACTGTGAGGCTGTCCTTCAAAGAGTACTACTATCCAGCAGTCTGTGGGAGATGGGATCTGACTGCTGGAGGGTATGGAAGAGGTAAGGGCTGTCTTTAGCGCTGGAAACCAGTAGCCTTTAGAGACATCAAAATGATACAGTTCTCTCTCCCTCTTCCCTTCCAGTTCCCTGTTATTATCTGTCTGACATTGGCTGTCCATAGAATCATTCATCATGACAGAGACTTGATGGTTGAACAGACATCCTCTGGTAAATTCATTTTCCCTTCAGCCACAAAGAAGCAGCATGAGGACAATTGTAAATGTGATAACTGAAGAAACAGCTCTGGAGGCCATGTGAGGTGGGCTTCATCCTCAGGACGCTGGGCTACACAGCAATCTGTCAGCTGCCCTGTGCAGACTGCTACTGGAGACGACCTCCTCATTACCCACAGGCCCCAGAACATGCTACCTCTGCTTCCCTCTGCTGGCTGGCTTTAAATAGCTGCCTCTATTACGTTCATACTGATGAGGGTTAGGTAGAACAATAGCAGATAAATTTCTTTGCCACGGATCTCATAAGTTATAGCTCAGGGATAAAGCGAGTCATGCTGGAAAATACTTAGAAAAATGTTCTTGTTGTAGATTAACCTGCAGATAAAAGGAAGGAAATCAGTGTCCGCCGCTCGCTCGCTCTCTGTTCCAGGGAAGTACTGTACTTTTACCGTTACTACTTTAAAGAATGGGTGACTGTCTAGAAGTTCACTGAGCTGTCTTCTCTTTAGTGGCTCCTTTTTAACATGCAGTACTGAAGTCAGTGCCTCTCACTGACCCAGGATTTTAGTTTAGACTTCAGGAACTAAATGAGAGGGATTTCTTGGGTAACCACACAGCCTCTGAGCAGCCAGCTGGGATGATCCCATGTCACAGAGCACTGGTCCATGCCTGTGGTTATGCTGCAGTGCCTGCAACTGCTGAATCCAAGCTTTAAATACAAACAGAAATGACCATTTGTGAATGGCTTTGTAGGAAATCTGGCACCTTTCTTCTTTCCTGTCAGTTGCCTCCAAAAAGATTTGGTGTTATATGTATGAGTATGGATGAATGGGAATTACAGCAGTATATCAATAGCACTAGTCTGTAGCTTTGTGGAGCTGAGCAATGTATCTTTGGAGTAAAGGACTGGTATATCATTTGTCCAAGATGAAGGCATATCTTGCTTTCACTGGAGCCTCAGTAGTTTAGGAAAAGATTTTAAAAGTTCTTCCATATCTTCCATGCCAGTGGGAGGACAGTGACTGACACCTCCTCTTGAAAGTTATTTTCTCTGAATGTACAAACATTACCAACAGCCTCAGATATGAGGAAGCAATGAAAGCCCGGGTCAGTGCACACTGCAGTAAACCAGAAACCCTGGTGCAAATCCAGCAGTTATGGAGGTGCCACATATACCAGTAGGGGTATGGAAGCTGGCTGTAAGTGATAGACAGGCAGTGTGAGCTGTAAGTGCTTTTGACTGACACCAATAATCAGTGCTATTCCTGACGCTGATTATGCCCAGCACTACGATTACCAGAGGCGGAGTCTGTAAAAAATGTCTTCAAATTCCTGATTTAGACTATTGCAGCTGGAGACATTTTAAGCAACTAATGCATTTCTTTCTGCAGATGAGCAGGGAGAATGGAAGTTACATTTCAAAAGAATGTTAGGATTTCAATGGTTGACTTGATTCTGATAAGAATCAGTGTTCCAGTCTTTTCCTTGAAGATAAATCTCAAAAGCAGGCAAACAATGTAGATGCAGTCATTCTGAACGTTTACTTTTAGCAAAATTGAAATATTATCACATTGACTTTTTAAGTTACGGTGTTTGAGCAGTCAACAAAAAAAGCCTTAGGAACTAAACAGAAATCAACATGTCTTGCTCTGAAACTGTCCAAATAAAATGTCTGAGCACAACTGGAATTCTTTCTTCACAAAAACTCTAAAGAGGTCAGTCTGATTTTAAAATGTGTTTTAGATCCAGTTGAAAGCACATTCAAATGCAAAATCAGTCCATCAAAATTGCTCTCAGCAGTTCTACTTGGGATACAAAAGTTCACCTAATTGGCATCCACCAGGATGCTTATTTGCTCATTCAAGATGAGAGACCAATTTACAAAGCAAAATTACATCCTCTGAGTAGAATAGGAACCCTGACATGAGGCTCAGCTTTTCAGTAAGTATTTTCCATGCAAATAAGGTTTCAAAAGACTCTTCTGAAAAAAAAAAAAAAGGAAAAAGAAAAAGAAAGAGGTTAACAAGATTCTTCCTGTCTCATTTTTGAAACATATTGTATGAAAGTTTGAATTACTAATATGAAGAATAAAGATAAAATAAATATTCTTAAAATTCTAGAGAACTTTACGTATTACCTCTCTGCCTGTCTCTCTATTCAGTGAAAATGGAAATGAAGCACTGTCAGAAGGTTCATTCATTTTGAAACATGAATGGAGGTGAGAGGACTCAAGTCTACTTCCCTGGTCAATAGATGAACAGGAGGTGACTGATTTGAAACTTTAATTAAAGTCCTGTCAAGACAGCATAACTTAGAATTTGAGCATCTTTTCAGAAGACTTAAATCATATAAAGCATGCCTAAAGTATCTATCATACTGTGACTTGTGATTATTTTCTGACTTAGTTTAGGTCTGTCAGAGACTGTTTGACAAAACCATACAGAAGACAGACGGCAATGCAAGCAGTATCTTACATTTAACTACCTTTTGCAATATAAATATAGCAGACGATGGATAATCTTCTGTGTGGAGTTACCCAGTTTATCAAAAGCACTTCTTGAGTTGCTACTGCATACTTAAACTTGTCGCTATACTTAAAGAACTATTTATTATATAAACATCCTATTAATACCACAGTCTTCACCTTGTTCTCCTTGTCACAGAGAGACCCAATGCAGTACACAAACTGCAGAAAAAAGACTGGAGAATGAGTTGCTGTATCTGTGTGATAAATCGCCATGCTCTCCTTCTTGGCATGCTGACAGTTTCAGGAGACCCCATTCTGGCTCAGATAACACTCATATTCTGCTGATGGAGGAAAAAAGGAGGTAGTATTTCCTCTTGCTTGGAAGGTGTTCAGATGCTATGGTGACGAGTGTAATAGAAATGCCTACATGGATTAGAACAAGAGAAAAAGACTGCAGAGCCAGAGCTCTGCAGATAATCGTAACGTAATAAGAATATTAAATCACTGCAATTTTTTCATTCTGTTACTATGGCTGACCTGGCAGACTCTTTCTCAGAGCAGAAGTTTTTAGGATGTGATACACTACTTTTCCTCAGTCACATGAACTGAACCTTATGATCTGAATCACTGAGAATGTGCCCTGGGAAGTTGAGCAGTCAACCACCCCTTGCACCTTTAGGCATGGTGACAAATTCACAGCTATAAATCCTGAGCTGATTACTGATGTCATTTTACAGCCAGACTATAGAAAGTAAAACGTGAAACCAGATTGCCGATGTCATTTTACAGCCAGACTATAGAAAGTAAAATGTTAAACCAACCTCGTATCCAAATATTTCAAGTCTACTCATAATTTTATTTTCATGCAGTTTAGTAGGGGATATTTCTGTTGCTGATCTTTCCTTAAGCAGGATATACTGTGTGCAGATCTGCTTCCTTTTCTCGTCCTATGTGCACAGAGCAGACTCTACTGGCTTCTATCCTTTGTGCTCTTTGCAGTGCTGTACACAGGCTGCTGCTGCCCAGGCATCATTGAAGTGCCATTTGCTGTACACTGTGGTGTAAATCCCAAATTATTCCAGTGGATTTAGGAGGTCTATTTTATATTATCACTGAATTTTCTGGTAGAAGGATGTTCTCCTTGGCCTCTGGCATAAAAAATAGCAGTAAATAAGTTTTATGAAGAAAATTCAAGCAGGTGGCAAGAGTTCCCATTGATTTTCATGGGATGACCCATATGTGAAAAGATCAAAAAATTGGCATTTGCAGGAATAAACTGATGTGTTTGTAACATAGTAACAGAGGGGTTAAGCTGCCTCACTTTGCATTTGTGAGGCAGAAAGTAGCTGACGCTACATGTGTTATCATTTCAAAGCAGTAAAAGCAGGACATATAATAAAAACAACTGTGCAAATTAAGAAAATATTGTAGATGGAGTTCTTTTAAATCCTTTAAACGTCTTTTATAAAACACATTTAGAAAATACACTGCTTCCTAGCAACCAAATTCCTTACAAGCTTCTGCAGATCTCAAGGTCTGACCTCTGTCTTTCCATTTTAGTTATCAGAATTTCAGTCTTCTGAAGTCCCAAAGGCCTCTATGTTTTTGTAGGCACCAAGAGTTCTTTGTAAATTATTCTCTGCGTTTCTCAAGAAATTTGAAAGCTTTTTGTGATTGAAGGAATTTTTAGACTGTTTGTCTGGTTTCTTTAAATCTTCTTGAAACTTTAGAAAATAACAATGGAAACAAAAAGAGTGATCTGTCCTTACTTTAGTTCAGTGCATTACTCTGTTAAGTGATTTTTTTTTATCCTTAACGCGTAAGAGTGTTGTAACCTTGTGTCAGAATTCTGGGAAAGAATTTTTTCCAAAATAATTTCTGTATAAAGAATGGATTCTTGGCTGCTGAAAGAACATGATGAATAAGAGAACATACATCATAATGGATTTTTTTTCACATTCGTCTTTTCCATGACCTCCAAACTATGCACACACGTACAAGCACCCAGAAAATTATGTCTTACAGATGACAAAGTAAGAACTTCTGTCTCATCTGCTGTTTGAGAAGAAGGGAAAAATAGTCCTCAGGAACATTCAAAACCAGCAAGGGATTATTGAAAATAAAAGTAGGATGTGCAAATGATGCAAAAGATGGAAAGACATACAGGGTGTGTTAGAGATCAAAAGTCACACAGCAGACATAGATTCAGAAAATCATGAAATCATAAGAGTTGGAAGGGATCCTTAAGGATCAGTAGTTCAACCACCCTGCAATGAACCAGGACATCTACAGCTAGATCAGGTGCTCAGAGCCCCATCCAGCCTGACATTGTGTGTCTTCAGGGATGGGGCATCCATCACCTCTCTGGGCAACCTGTTCCAGTGCCTCACTGCTCCTATTGTAAAGAACTTTCTCCTTACAGTCAATCTGAATCTCTCCTCGTTTACTTTGAAACCATTTCTCTCTGACCTATCACAACAGACCTTCCCAAACAGTTAGTCCCCTTCCTTCTTAGAGCCCCGCTTTAGGTACTGAAAGGCCACTCTCAGGCCTCCCCATTCTCCAGGCTGAACAGCTACAGATCTCAGCCTGTAGATCCCTTTGTAAGGGAGATGTTCCATCATTTGGATCATTTTTGTGGCCACATCCCAGTGCTTAGGTGAAATAGGTGAAAGGTAGAAGTGTGTCACCTGTATTCTGAACAGTCAAAACACGCAACATTCCTCAGCTGGTAAAATTCCCCTTTGCATGGTTAATTAGGTGACACTCATTAGCAAATGAACACAGCTTTTGGAGCTCAGATTTTCTTTTTCTTTTGTGTTCAGAAGATGGAGGGGGGAGTGTATAGTCAGCTGCAATTGCATGTAAAAATAAATCTCACAATTTTAAATACTTGGAAATTTTTGAGAAAAAAAGAAATTCTTACATATGGTTTAAAAAATAATAATAACCCAAAGCAGTCTGTCTGAGAGATTTTCTGATCTATTTGTTGGCCTCTTTCAATAGGAAAGCACTTCTGCTCCAGGTATGAAAGTTCGGAAGAAAGTGTGCTGTGGGATAAGTTAATCCTATTATTGTCCTCTGTCATTGTTGGTTTTTTTTCTTTTTTTTTCCTTTCTTTTTGAGTTTGTCTCAAGACTAAATTCTCTATACTGGAGAGAGGCTTCCAGTTTATATCTGGCCTAATCTGACTCAGAATAGCCATTCTACTTCCCAGCCTGAATTCTGGTAGACTCAGTGGAAGGAGTCCTGTTAAATTTATCACTTTGTAGACCAAGACTCCCATAGGAGTCAGTGGATCCACTTTCCTTTCTACAAGCCTCAAATCAACAAAGTAGGCATTGGCCATTAGTTTCAGGATCTACAATATTCCATGGCTCAGGCTCTTGTACTGTGCTGGTGAAAACTCTTCTGGTTAATGTCCATGCTGTTGGAGTCATGCTGCTCCTCTTCCAGCTGTTCCAAGTCACAGTGTTTCTGGCCATAGAGTTGACCTCGTGGTGAGTCAAAACATAGCAGAAGCAAAGTCTAATACCGGATGATACCTGTGGTGTTTGTCCAGATGGTTTTGACTGTCATACGTTTCTTGACCTTTTACATATGTGTATACATGATCAGTTTTTCCTATACATTAAATACTAAGAGAAGAAAATGAGCGCAGACTTTTGCTTAGTGTGCAGTTTTATAAGGTAAACAACTGTCTTCTACAAAGTTTGTTATCTCTCATAGTACCTTTCCCAGAATCCAGTGCAGTCATCTCTTTTTTGACTTAATTTGAGAGTATGTTATAATGGATTTCTTTCATGTGCATTTTTTCTATGACCTCCAAGCTACTGTAGTAAAAACATAAAACAGGCTACAGTGAATGTACAGATAAGTTCCAAGCTCGTTTCTGCTGGTAATTACTTTTAATATACACCACTGCAGAAATGCTGTCTGTCTTTTACTACCTGTTTCAATTAGAAAGCTTTGTTTTAACTCTTTCCACAGTGATTAGTAGATGATGATTAAAAACAATACTATTTTTTTAAATGATAATACAGAAGCTCAATTTAAATTTAAATTGGATTTCCAAAGGTGAATTCACTTTACTATCTGATATATCTAGATCTCAGGGAACAAGGGCCTGCATGCTTTATTTCTCATAGACAGAACTAAGCTTTTTAGTTAATGCTTTTTTTCCCCTTTGTAGGTGAAAAGAAAAGAAAAAATGAAGCGCGCACTTCACTCGAATATCTACAATGACATGAATGGTGCCTCAGGGGACAGAGACCATAGTTCTAGTGACACTCACTTAAGTTCTACATCTATATTCTATTCTTTGACTGAAAAGTCTTTCATTGGTCTGACTTAGTGATATCTTACTTTCAGATGCATTTTAATCCAAAGTATTAAACAATCTCTCTTAATCATTGAAAAGTTACTTCTGTTTAGTAGTTACTGGCATGTCATTTTTACTCTGTCATGTCAGTATCAGTACCTATGTGAGAATTTTTATCAAAGGCTTATGAATACATAGTTTTCACTCTCCTGGAATTTCAAGCTGCTGTATATGAGCTGTTATGAACAAAGTATACCAAAAGGCCACCAAAGTATACCAAAGGTACCAAAATTGCATAAAAGGCCATCTGAAAAGCTTAAATTCCCCTTTCAAGGCAGGAGTACAGCTGTTTTATCATCCTTTACCTATTTCATACAGAGGATAAGAGACAAGCTGACTAAACTGTTCTCAGTTTTTATGTGCTCAGCTAATATTATTACAAGGAAAGAGTACTTAGCTCTCATCTGACAGCTTTCTAGCTGCAACTCACTAACTAGTTCCCAGCTTAATAAAACCCTCTGAATGTAGTTATTTGCACAGTCCTGCACCTAGACAAGAGTTCGGAAGAGACAGGGACTTACATCCTGACTATGTCTCTGATGTGGTCCAATTCTGTCAGACGGCCACCACATTCTGGCTGCATCTCCATCGACCAAGCACTGTGGAAATGCCTTGTCCTGAAGGTACCGTTTTTCCACCAGAAGGCAGTAAGAAGTAAATAGGAGATACAGAAATTATCAGATTTTTGGCTTTTTGTATATTTTGCTGAACTTCCAGATACTTTAAGTGGCTCTCTGCTTCTGTTATCTTTTACCAGGTTACCAGGAGTCATTTCCTAGTGACCCTAATAGTAAAGGACATCATTATGATTGTACTTTTTAGCCATTAACCTATCGTTCCTCCTGTCCATCAGCACATCCATCCGGTCCACCAAATGCATTGTGTCAACTAAAGACATTAAGGTTCCTAATCATGCTGAGATATCTACTTGTTCTGAGGCTTACCTCCAGAGTTAACATCTCCCAAACACCTTTCACATAATCATCACCCAGCTCTGATGCCTATTGGAAGATAGCTACAAGGGCAACACAGTGGTGAACTGGGCAGGGTATTATTACTAATTCTATGGGCTCCAAAGGAGTAGAGAGTACAAAAGGTAATGGTATGAGCCAGGAAAAATGCATCAGATAAATTTGATATACTTCATTCTAATTTTTGCAACATAGATGTTAAGCACTTCTCACTGATGCCAGCAGTGATTCTAGTTGCATTTAATTTACTGAAAAGAAGTAAGTACATCAATGGCTGGGAACAAATGTGAACAGATCAGTCATCTCCTTGTGATTTTTCCTCCAACCAAATCAGGAGAGCAGTGTTGTAGGATTCCTTTGAAGACTTCAGAAATCAGAGAAAGTGGGGCTAGTGCACTTTGATAGAAATCTTCAAGTTTGACAAAGTTAACTAGTCAAGCTTCTGAAGAAATGTTGTCCATCTATGCACCTGATATTTTTTTCTTTAGGATTAGGATGCGTCATATTATGGGTCATAGCATATAAGTTATTCATATACAGTCAAGTTTTGCGCAGAAGAGAAGCAACAGCTCTTCTGAAGAATGTTTGAGTTACTGCATGCAGGTACAATCAAGAAAACTGTTAGGAAGATCTCTTGCCGTCAGTAAACCAAGGCAAGCAGAGATACACCAGATAAAGCTAAAGTAGGTCACTTCCACAGCACAATGACATCCAGATCCAGTAATTCTTTACACAACCCTTGAACTCTCTCATCCATCAAAGTTTTTCTCTTCCTCTTTTTTGTTTAAAGTTGCTGGGAACGGAGACAGGATGATCAGGTTGGTTTCTCACTACAAAAAAGACACTGAGGCCCTGGAGCTTGTCAAGAGAAGGCAGACAAGCTGTGAAGGCTCTGGAGCACAAATCGTATGGGGAGTGGCTGAGGGCACTGGGATAATTAAGTCTGGAGAAGATGATGCTCAAGGGAAAACCGTATCACTCTATAATTTCCTGAAAGGAGATTGAGATGAGGTGGGGTTGGTCTCTTCTCCTACATAGTACTAATAGAATGAGAGGTGATGGTTGTACCAGGGGAGGTTTGGCTTGGATATTAGGAAAATATTTTCTCCAAAAGGGTGCTGAGTTATTGGAACATGCTGCCCAGGGAGGTGGTGGGGTCACCATCCCTAGAGGTGTTCAAGAGAAGGGTGGATGTAGCACTGAGGAAAATGGGTTAGTGGACATTGTGGGCATGAGTTGATTGATGATTGGACTGATGATCTTAGTGGTCTTTTTCAACCTTAACAATTCTACAGTTCTGTGCTTCTGTTCTAAGTGACTATGGGAAAACAAGGAAGCTGAGCATTATGAGGTGAATTACTGCATGCAGAGAAAGAGAACTCATAATCAGTAGCTTTTCCCTTGGAGTAGTTGATTGAAGTAAAAGTTGTGTTGCTTTTGTTACCTACATTATCAAACCAATTTATCTTGAAAGATGCATGGAAAGAATTGAAATACTAATTTTAGAGATTTTAAAATCCCCTTTGATTTCATTCAATTCCTTTTATTTCTACATTAAAACTTGTTGGTAGCAGGAAAGCAAACTAGAGTTTTAACAGAACCTTTGTTTATAGGTCTTCTAATCACCATGACTCATGCACAAATTCATCCCTCTAGCTAATCTTATTCCTTGATAGCTAACATGTTTACATTTCAAGGTATCATGACATTTTAATGGAAAAGGGTATAGTTTCCTTACATTTCCTGACATTAGTAATAATCATTTCTCCTCAGTATGATTTCCTTTAATTGCTGTTGGACTTCCACTTTACATTTAAGAGAACATTCATATCTATAGGTCAACAAAGACTTGTACAGTTTAAATTAATTGAGGACAGATTTCAATTCACAGCTTTCTCATAGTCACCCATCTTTTCTCTTTGGCCCATAAGAAATATGCAATTTTTCTATATAATGCTATATGAAATTACATATAAGTAAGCAGACCTATCACAGAACATTATTTACTTATTTGTTTGTTTGTTTGTTTGTATTTCACAAAACTGTACAGGAGAAATATCTTGTCAATCACTAGCTTAAATACAACTCTCTACAAACGGGTCAATTTCTAGTATGCTGTTGATAAAAACACATAATTTAATATGATCTTGAGTAGAGTGTATGCTCACAAAAGCCTCTCAGCCTTTAAAAGTTCAGATTCGAAGGACTCTGAGTTGATAGAAAGTATGAAATGAAGTGTTAATGCTAACTTTCACTCAGTTACACTTCTGGTTTCCAAAACCGAGAGAAACCTGAATGCACTAGTGGCTGGTATTGAACCAGTATCACTGGGTATCACTGGTGGCTGGTATTGAACATTATGATTAGTGTCTACTTTGCAAGAGAGAGGAAGGCACAGAAAGTTTTATTTTCTTCTTATCCTCATAATCAGGCTCATTATTTATATTACAAAATCATTAATGTATCTGAATCAATAAGACAGACTGTAAAAGAGGATCAAGAATCTTGATATACCCATATAACAGGTTAATTAATTTTTACCCTTCTGTCCTATCTCATCTAATGGAAGGGTCATTGTAAGGTACAAGGAGGGGCAGGGAGGAAATGTGGTTATGCACACTTAGCTAACTTGCAGCACTAAATTTTCCACTAGGGACTCTAACCAGTAGATGCACTTAAAAGCACTGTCTAGAGTGCAATAACTAGGTCAAAAGACAATGCTGGGCAAAGAACCAGGAAGTTACAACTTAGTGCTTACAGTTCTTGCTGGTGAAGTAAAAATTTGATCCAGTATATTAGATGGTGAACTATGTGTTTTTTTGCTATCAATATTGATTGGAAAATTTACCAGTGAAACATGATTAATTCAATTAAATAAGTCCTGAATAGCACCCTCCAGTAACATGCTTATGTATTTATTCAAGGCATATGACCTTTCCACAATTCAGATAAACAGAAGAAAATGTGATAAGGTTGATTATAGGTTTTACAGTGTCTCGTAATGCTTACAAACCCAAAGCAGCAGTTATACTTTTCACTGACTATCCACACTCTTCATGCCTTCCCACATACATAAGAATGACAAGACAGTCAAGTGAAATCTCC
>VXAB01012939.1:84830-162648 GCA_013399175.1 Odontophorus gujanensis
CTTTGGCCCATAAGAAATATGCAATTTTTCTATATAATGCTATATGAAATTACATATAAGTAAGCAGACCTATCACAGAACATTATTTACTTATTTGTTTGTTTGTTTGTTTGTATTTCACAAAACTGTACAGGAGAAATATCTTGTCAATCACTAGCTTAAATACAACTCTCTACAAACGGGTCAATTTCTAGTATGCTGTTGATAAAAACACATAATTTAATATGATCTTGAGTAGAGTGTATGCTCACAAAAGCCTCTCAGCCTTTAAAAGTTCAGATTCGAAGGACTCTGAGTTGATAGAAAGTATGAAATGAAGTGTTAATGCTAACTTTCACTCAGTTACACTTCTGGTTTCCAAAACCGAGAGAAACCTGAATGCACTAGTGGCTGGTATTGAACCAGTATCACTGGGTATCACTGGTGGCTGGTATTGAACATTATGATTAGTATCTACTTTGCAAGAGAGAGGAAGGCACAGAAAGTTTTATTTTCTTCTTATCCTCATAATCAGGCTCATTATTTATATTACAAAATCATTAATGTATCTGAATCAATAAGACAGACTGTAAAAGAGGATCAAGAATCTTGATATAGCCATATAACAGGTTAATTAATTTTTACCCTTCTGTCCTATCTCATCTAATGGAAGGGTCATTGTAAGGTACAAGGAGGGGCAGGGAGGAAATGTGGTTATGCACACTTAGCTAACTTGCAGCACTAAATTTTCCACTAGGGACTCTAACCAGTAGATGCACTTAAAAGCACTGTCTAGAGTGCAATAACTAGGTCAAAAGACAATGCTGGGCAAAGAACCAGGAAGTTACAACTTAGTGCTTACAGTTCTTGCTGGTGAAGTAAAAATTTGATCCAGTATATTAGATGGTGAACTATGTGTTTTTTTGCTATCAATATTGATTGGAAAATTTACCAGTGAAACATGATTAATTCAATTAAATAAGTCCTGAATAGCACCCTCCAGTAACATGCTTATGTATTTATTCAAGGCATATGACCTTTCCACAATTCAGATAAACAGAAGAAAATGTGATAAGGTTGATTATAGGTTTTACAGTGTCTCGTAATGCTTACAAACCCAAAGCAGCAGTTATAATTTTTACTGACTATCCACACTCTTCATGCCTTCCCACATACATAAGAATGACAAGACAGTCAAGTGAAATCTCCTTTCTTCAATTTGCCCTCCTAGACTGGAGCACTCAGCTGAAGTAAGAGAGCTTTTGGGGTTCCCTTTTCACTTTGCATAAGTAAAATGTTCCACGACCTGGTCCTTAAATTAGAGACAGCTGTCAGTTAGCAGCAATAATGTAGACAGATTATTTTTAAAGAATGATATTCTAAACGTATCTCTCAAGGTCTTGGGCTGTGCAGAATAATTCTATTAACCTGTAGAATACATGAACATACTGTTTTGAAAGCTTTTTCATCATGACAGTGGCATCTCTCGTGGCTATTTTGGGCTTACCAGAGATGATAATGGTAGTGTTTGTTTTAGGTCTCTGGCTTTCCTCCAATTAATTATTACTCTTTATGAATCATTTTGTTTGGATATCTCCAGTAAAGATTATATGAAATATTCTTCAAACAGAACATAGCAATTATAGATGTCCAAATCCTATTATAATGAATTATCTGCATCCTCGCTACAAACAGATGTACTTTTTTGCATTTCAGCAAAGTCTTGTAGTAGTGCACACAAAGTGATATTAGCTTTTGTGAGCAAGGGAGTTTTATGATTCAAAATTAACATAATACAGAATGCTATAATTCCTACAGCATGGTTCATGCATCACTGAATAGATTATTTAGGACAGATATTTTCCATGTGTAAGTTGTAGTTGCCATAGGAACTGTTAATTTGGATTTCAGTAGTGTGGCATAGTTTAAAATATTTTAAAATCTAAAACTGTCTGGGGAGTCGGTTCCTCTCCCTTGAGACACACATTCCATTTTGATGATATTTGTGCAGAGATAAGGATTACCTGATCACAGTTGGTACTTTCCTGCTAGTTAAAAACATAGTGAATGTTAATAGGTCTCTCATATCAGAAATGTGATATTCATGGATGTCAAAGAGTATATGTGATTGATCTGAACTCCAGGTTTCATAATGAGCTCCTTTTTTTGTATCAATTCATATAGGCCAGCAATGACTAGCTTCCTATCCATTTTGAAATCTGGGGTCCAAAAATACCCATATCTCAAAAAAGAAAAAGTGTCATTACTATTATTAAATTTGACTTCCTTTGCTGAGAAAAAAAAAAAACAACATTCTAATAAAGTTTATAGGAAAGCTTAGAACAAGTTTTGCTGGAAAGACGAATGCTGAAACAGTTGTAGGCACCTAAGTTTATCTGCTTATTCCAAATTTCATTGGAATTTATGGGTTTAGGAGTGTATCTATTAGCTAGATAATCCTGGTGTGATTCTAAGTTGTATACACTAAAGTTGGATGTAAGACAGCTACCTGAACTCCTCTTACATTTCCCTTCAACTGAGTTGTTATCTTCTTGACTACTGTTAGCTTCTTGTGATAGATAGGTGTGCTGTGCAGTGATTTTGCACATCAACATCATTGTTAGGATAATGCACTCAAATGGAGCAACTGTAGGTTCAAGCTGCCTCCAATAGCTGGCCCTCTGATGCAGTTACACAGGTGACAGAAGGAAGTGATTTTTTAAAAGTAAATTCACCTCACTAAACACTTGTTCTCAGAATTATGCTGACTAGATATCACACCTACCATTTCATGTTGGTTCAATACACCAACAGTGAAATATGTGTACAAATGACATGAACCTGGTCTCCTCTCTGGGCATCTGCTAAGAAACCAAACTTCTTCCAGCAAAAGTACATGGAAATTAAATGTTTATATCAGGACTGAACTCACTTTTGGCACTTCTCTGCTTCTACCATGGCTGTGGGAAGTCATTTTGATATGTTTAGTACTTTAATATGATGCCTGTTTAAGGTTCACTGTGTCCTTTCTTATCCCTCAATTTCTCAGCTTTCCAAGCTGCCAAGTCTACACATACAGAAGAAAACATTGCATACTCTGAAGAGACAAGGAAAAAATAAATCTAGCCAGTGGAGTTCACTTCTGGCAATGAGCCCTAGGGGACTGCGAAAGGAGGGTGAATGTGCTGATTTGTTCGAGATCTCCGCTGATAAATCTTTCCAGTTCCCTTCTCTTCTACAGGTTATACTGAGACTGAAGGAAAATAAGACTGGGGATTTACCTGAAGTTACAACATCCTTTTGAAGCTTACAAAAAAAACTATTAAAATAATTTCTATAGAGCTTTTTATCCAATATTTTAAGTGCCTAATTAGTCACTTCACTCTCCTGAACAAAACACTAGGATTAGAACTCATATGTCCTGAAGACACAACAAAACCAGCAACTCTCTTCTGCTAAAAGCCTAATCCAAATACCACTGGAGTGAATCAAAACATTAACATTACTTACAGAGACTGTGTTCTCAGTCACCAATGACCTTTCAAGCTCCACATCATATCATTTTGCTCTTCTGATTCGGATAAGGTCATCTTTCCTGTTCCTTAAGAATGGCACAAGACCAACTCAATCTTGTGAAGTTTTATTCTCCTCTAGTGTATCAGCAAAGTTGAACAACCAGAGCCAAATAACTTCACTAAATGGGGGACTGCCATTCAGGTTCTGAGATGACAGCTATTTTATTATGGCTGTCTAGCTATGGTTGATCTAAAAAATACCTGGAAATAACTACCTTGTTTCAGTTCATTTCTTCGTGTAATCAGGAAAGGTACACACTGTTCCAGTTAAATGTCACTCCTAATGGTTTGGTTCATCTACCTCTCTCCAGCAGGAAGTACATCTTGGTTCAGATTGTGTGAACATCCTTATATCTTCTGCACTAAAGCTCTTGTTTCCCCATTACCCGTCCTATCTCCAATACAAGGGGTGGCTGGAGGATGTTCCTGTTCTGCTTTTGCATGCTAAGAAAGTCAGGAATGACAAAATACATATCCTTTTTCAGTGGCTTCTCCCTGAATATTATTCTCCCTTTGTTAGCAGGCCAAGAATTCCTACATGTGAAACAGGACAATGACCCCATTGTCACAACTCTTATTTAAGTAAACTCTGTTCTTCCAGTCTTGACATGTGAGTGTTCAATATACAGACTATTTTCAATGCAGTTTGCCCCCTTTGAGCACTTTTCTCTGGATAAAATAGTTGCACTGCGCTAGTATTCAGATAGCATCCAATTTACTCTCTGTAGGCTATTATAGCAAATACAAGACAGAGGACAAATTTGAACTTGATCATATTAAGTGTTGTTTAACATTTGAAGATTCATCCACCCAGTTTGTCTCCTGGGAGCATTCACTGTGTTTAAAGATTCCCTAAAGAATCTCTCTAGTAGAATTAACTTATGAAAAAGCTATCTTCAGGCAAAACAGTCAATCAACTAGTCGTAGATTTCTCAGTGACATTAGGATTTGATTGCAATTCTCAGGACTCTAAACGGAAAGGTCACTGCAAAACATCGTCTTTTGCAAGCTGTTATTTCACCTTAGATTTGAATTACTCATTTGAAACCTAGGAGATGTTCCCCACTGCATGAAAAATACACTTGAGCCAAAATGGCCAATTTTATTGATATGGAGCTCATTGAAGACCTATGTAAAAAAGTTGTCACTAAAAAGTGAAATTCTACTGAAACATACTAATTTCAGTAATCTAAGAGCATTCACCTTGACTGTAGAGTCAGATATTGCTGTGAATTAAGAACATCAGTGTCAGGGGATTGTCCCAGCAAGCAAGATGTTAGTTATTTCCTAATCTCTCGTGAGAACTGCTCCACTTAGCGCTGATTATTAAATATTAATTAGGTAATGGAGTATTACTCCATTAATCTCTAGGGCACTTTTACACTATGCAAAATAAAACCTAGAAGTATTTTTTTATCAAATGACCTAAACCTTGGGAAAATCCCTTCCTACAGAGAGGTGGCAGGGTCTCTCATAGCTGGCTCACCAAACAACTTGCAAAGCTTCCCACAAAAAGCTGTGCATGCTTTGTGCCCTGAGTGGAGATGATGATTCACATGCAGCTGGAAGCCAGCATGTGAGATGCATAACAAAAACTCAAATAAAATTTTTTGTTTTATTTACAGTCAGAAGCTGGAAGCCATCTCCTTATCCATCCTTACTCACATAAAAATCCCACTGCCATTTTTCCAAGTGAAACATGTAGCTTCAGGCCAGAAATAGCAATGGCAATGATTGCGTCCTTCCACTGCTCCTCCATGATGTTTGATGGGAGGGTGGATGACAAACAGGTGCTGGTGTCTCTGCTCCATCAGGATGCTTTTCATTCTGTGTCAAGAAAGATGTCAGAAGCAATGGAATTCTTCTCATTAAATGCAGAGATCCTCAGCATAGAATGTTTGGCTCACAGGGGGAAAAAGACACTTTTGGAACACCATAATAAAGATAATATAGGTCAGATGACTCACTATAAAAGAGCTTGTTTTTCTCCTTTGTCTTTAACAAGAGCTCCAGGAATGACTGGTTCAGATGAAAGCAGCTGTGCTGAAGGCACATAGAGTAAGGGGACACTAATCAGACCCGTCTTCAAAATAATTTGTTTTGGCTTATTATTTTCTCCTTTCCCATCAGATCTGTATACTTATCCGGGCTGTTAGAACCAGTGACTTAGGAAAAGATAGTTATTGAAGAGACCTTTATTGTGCAAACATTTTGAAGAAAGAAAGTGGAAAAAAATGTGGAAGCCCTCATCCTAATTCATTCCTCTGTCCCCAAACAGGGGAGAAAAAGCTGCTGTGGCAGAAGGAACAGTAAAGGTGACTGGCAGAGCCCAGCGGGTTGTCAAGAGTGGTGCAGAGCCTGGTTGAGGGTCTGTAATTAGTGGTGTTCCCCAGAGGTCAGAGCTGGGTTCGGTCTTGTTTAACATCTTTATCAGTAACATGGATTAAGGGATAGTGTCTACCTTCAGCAAGTTTGCTGATGATACAAAGCTGGGAGGAGTGGTTGACATATCAGAAGGCTGTGCACTGTTCAACAAGACCTGGACAGACTGGAGAGTTGGGCAGGGAGGAACCTGATGGGGTTTAACAAGAGCAAGTGTAGAGTCTTGCACCTGGGGAGGAATAACAGCATGCATCA
The DNA here is from genome assembly GCA_013399175.1 of Odontophorus gujanensis. Classification (NCBI taxonomy): domain Eukaryota; kingdom Metazoa; phylum Chordata; class Aves; order Galliformes; family Odontophoridae; genus Odontophorus; species Odontophorus gujanensis. The sequence goes on from VXAB01012939.1 coordinate 91,022, forward strand.
GTGCAGGCTGAAGGCTGACTTGCTGGAGAGGAGCTCTACAAAGGAGGACCTGAGGGTCCTGGAGGACAACAGTTTGGCCATGAGCCAGCAGAGTGCTGTTGTGGCCAAGAAGGCCAGTGGTATCCTGGTGGGCATTAAAAAGGCCATGACTGAAGGACATGGTGAGGCCACATTTAGACAACTGTGTCCAGTTCTGGGCTCCCCAGTTCAATAAAGACAGAGATCATCTAGGAGGAGTGCAATGGAGGGCCACAAGGATCATAAAGGGCTTGGAGTATCTCCCATATGAGGAAAGGCTGAGTAGCTTGGGTCAGTTCAGCCTGGGGATAAGAAAATTGAGAGGGGATCTGTTAAATGTTTACAAATATCTAAAGGGAGGAGGGAGACAAATGGATGAGGCCAGGCTCTTCTCAGTGGTGCATAGCAATAGGACAAGGAGTAATGGCCTGAAACTTGAACATAGGAAGTTGCATACTAGCATGCAGAACTTCTTTACAGTAAGGGTGACAGAGCACTGGAACAGGTAGCCCATAGAGGTTGTGGAGTCTCCTTCTATGGAAATATTTAAGATCCATCTGGACACCTACCTGTGCGACCTATTGTAGGGTACCTGCTTTAGCAGGGGTTTAGACTTGATCTCTTGAGGTCCCTTCCAGTGCCTGTGATTCTGTGATTCTTTGACTGCAAAGCTGGGGCAACAGCGGTCACTGTCAGAGAGCTACACTGGGGGGGTTCTGAGAAATTACTTTGTGAGTGAAATTGGTAGCTGGCAGGAATGCATATGGTTCTGCTATCTGAGGGTTGGTACATGGTATTTTGCAGACCTCTGTCAATGGTTGGAACAGGATGGTAGGAGGTCTGTCTCAACTCACATGATATCAGCAAGTTAGGGCTCTGAGTATGACTCTCTGAAGCTGTTGATCCTGTTCTGCCACACAGGACAGCACATTAAAGAGGAATTGATATTTGAAATTTGGTTCTTAACCCATTAGGGTATAATAGAAATCAGTATCACACCAAAAAAGTTGGGAAAGGAAGCTCTATAAAACAGGAAGGGTCATGAAATGTTCAGGCAGGTCTTAATACATCTGGCACTCTGCCGGTTCTTTTAATGACCATATCATCTTTTAGGAGAAACAAAGGAGCAATAAGTTTCAAAGCATAAATTTAAATATGAAATTGTCATCTATCACATTGCTGTGAAGGTTTTCGGCCTTTAAAGTTAATCTTATTTATGTCAAAAAGCTTGGAGGCTAGTTTTTCTTCCATTCTGTGAGTCTGCTGCTAAGCTACTGCCATACGTAGTCCAGCTGGTTGCAACAAAGTATTCCAGTTCTTTCTCAAAGCATACCCATTAAAGCCAGCTTTTCTTTAAAAATGATTCAGTAAGTCTATGTAATGCTGTCAGTATGTCAAATTCTGAAAGCAACATTTCCATAGCAAAAGTCCCAGGTTGCCCCAGTAACAAAACCATGAGGTACAAACAGTAACAACTAAATTTTGACTTTCTCAGCCACTGTGAAAAGTAACATAATTTGTAACTGAGACTGGTAAGACATATGAAAAATAGGATATTCTGTGTGTAGAACCATCCGTATTTGTACAGGCACATAACAGGAGGTTCAGCATCACTCTAAGGCACTAATTAAGTTTGAATCTCAAGTAAACTGAAATTCTCAGTACTTTCAGTACTCAGATGTCAGTGAAAAACACTTCGTCCTTCATTAATGCATGTAAATGCATACCTGAAGACTTCAACACAGACACATTTACCATATCTACTTTTGTAAACACACCTGTTGCAATTATATTTCAAGTCAGCTCGTAAAGAGTCTTGAAAGAGGCCAGGTCTCTGTGTGAAATATGTGTTATATATATCTTTTTTTACAGGATTGACTTAATATTTAAATCATAGCCTGGAAAATAACTGAGATCTTAATCTTAAGAATCTGAACTCATAACATTTGAAAGTGGTGATTTATGACTTTGAAATACTGAAGTGCACCAAGCTTTGTACAGTCTGGCTCATTGGATCCTATCTTGGTGTGCACTGACTGCCTCTTCAACCACCAAAATTCTTTCCAGAAAAGGGAATTTTTCCATTGACTTAGTCAGGAATTTGAAGAGCTGTAGTAATTTTGATGGATGTATTTCAGGAATTTAAGTAAAATAAACCTTTCCTCTAACTTTTTCTTTCCAGCTTTACCCTCACTATATTTGGAAAAAAAAAACAAAAAACAAAAAAAAACAGAGTATTATATAGGTGCAGGTGAAAACAGTGTTTGGACTCAAACTGCTCACTGTAATGTGACTGGTTTCATACACTGCAGTAAAAGAAAGCAGCTTTCTCCGTGCCATGACATTTTAGTTTCTATCTCTGTGTGCTTTAGAGAGCAGGTCGAAGTAACTGTAGTAACCTGCTCCACAAGTAAAGGTCCCATTCTGACATCATGAGTGTCATGTTTTCTCTTCTTTCCTGGAGTGACACGGCTAAGTTTTCTCAGTACTGAACTGGTCACTGCTGTAATTTTCCAAAAAAAAAAAAAATCAGAGCTGTAAGAACTTGATGACATGCTTGTCTGCTTAAGAAGTGTCTTTCTGTGAAAGATGGGAGCCCACTCTCACAGTGATTCATACCCACCTTCATATTTGTGTTTGCATTCCAGAGTCAGTATCTGAAAACAGTAATCTGAAAATGGACACTGTGGAAAATGAAGATCTCCATGGGGTTAAAATTATCATCCTCTGAACTTTAGAACCATCATGTTTCATTTCTAACCTAAAGTGCCAGATCACCACCTGGAGATGTTGAATATATCATGCTGAAAATTGAATCACTTCCTCTGCACTATGTTGACATAATATTCCATCTCTTTTTAGACTTGATACTAGCAACAGTAATGGAATCATTAATTAATACTCCCAAATAAGATTTTATTTATTTTTTTTTACCTTTGGAATAAATAAACAATAGTTTTTTAATCTCATCTCTGTATAATTTACTATATTATCAATAACATACTATCTTCTTGAAGACTACTTATTTATTAAAATAATATTTGAGTCAAGAATATGTGGGAAAAATGGAAAAGAACAAGTAAAATATATATTGATATGCATATGTGTATATATATGTAGGGGAAGAAGTTGTTTAGTATCTGAAAATGTTCATGATGTGCAATAAATTAATTAACACACTTATAGGTCTGAAATGAGCGAACCCCGAAAGTATAGATTCTGAAAATGGTGAAACCCACAGAATGAAACGATGTTTTAATACATGTAAGAATAAGAAATATACCGGAGCCCCTTCTGGTTATTTTTAAGTTCAAAGCAGTAATGACATCCCCAGAAATGATTTCTTAAGTGTTTTTTATGTAGATGCTCTCATCACTTTCTTCTTTCCATTAGCAGAAGTAATGGCTAGAAGAAATGAAAAAGGCCATAAAGCTGAGCTTCAATAGCAGACCCTGTGCTGTACTGAACTTAACACAGAAGAAACTTGAAGATGGGTCATCAGTGGATTAATAAATACACATCCATCTCTTCAATGTTCTGTTGTGTAAAATTTGATGCTGTTTCATCGACAGCTCACAGTATGGATGGGCAGGAGGAAACTACAGATACAGGGTGAGACTGTAAAATAAAAAATTCACTGCCTTGGAAGCAAATCTTAGGAGGAAACTACTCCCTTAAGGAGCAGCAGAGTGAGTTGCAGCAAAGGAAAAGATGTAGGCAATATGCCATGAATCACACAGCTTTTATGAAAATAGTGGAGGGAAAGATGAATAAGATTTAAGATCAAGTGGAAATTAGATCTGAGGTCAAGTGCTTCTCCCTTCTCCCCAGTTCTATGAATTAGTCTGCAGTAGGTTAGAATGGTCTGAAGGGTTTCCCAAAAACCAATATGAGATTCATAGCTGGGACCTTATGCTAGGACATTTGTGGTGGTTAAAGATTGGGAATACCTGAAGAAGCCCAAAGCTGGTTGATGCGATATCTGCACATTCTCATTTTACCTGTCTCAATCATCTCTAAGATAAGGAAGGAATATTGATTTCTTGACTTCTGCTCATTTGGTGTGCAGGACTGTGGTGTTCCATGCAGGCACCAAAGACTACTGGTGTCGAGCTCCATGCCTTAGCTGCTGGAAAGGAGGCCCAAGGAGTCCAGATGGCCACAAGGTGAGGAGAGAGCTGCCTTGGCCTGCCTGGGATGGACATGGCTCACATGTGCCTTCCTAAGGGGCTATGGTTTTGGCAATAAGAGTCTGCCTCTGCCAGTGTGGCCCTGCTCCTGCATGCAGGCACTGAAGGTCAGTGACTTCTGTCTTCACCTTTCTCAGGAGAGTTCCTTAGTTACCAGCAGCCATAAAAAGCAAACCCTGCCAGGAGTTTGTGACAGCTTGGATGGTTTGGGGGCAGGCAAGTAAAACGACTCTAACTGCTGGCCTAGGAGCTGAAGCAGGGAGGAGGCCACCTCTGTGGTTTTGGTGTAGTGATGGCTGCCAAGAGGCCAGTGCTGATAGTACTGAGCCGACTCTGCATGTGCACGTGGCATCAGAAATGCAACCAAAGGCTCAAAGCTATAAATGCATAAATCCAAAGACATAGGAGTGTGAGATGGTAAATGCTTTGTGAATGCTACTTGTGGCCAAAGTCACTCCTCTGAACCCAGAGCCAAGCTTCTTCCCCATGCTGCTTGAATATAATAATGATTAAGTATCCCCAAAATCCACATAAAACACACTTCAGAGAACTCCATCCCTGTAGCTTTGCCAGGACAGTGAAACTACACATCAGCCTCTCAGTGACGGAGCCTGCTGTTTCCCTTCATTCGTGCTTAATTACAGAGAGTTCTCTTCAGATTACTCCCTTAGACATATTACAGGAACAGAGGAGGCCACAGTGTATTTTGCTATGGGAGTATTTCTTCGGCTCATACTATTAGCTCAAACTCCTTTAGCTGCAATCAAATTATGTGCAGAGTGAGTTGGAATGCAAAATCTTTGAGTCAGTATTTCTCACATTTATTGGTTGCAAAGAAGGAGTGAATGTCCGTAAGATTTAAACCACAAACATGTGTCTAAGCATTAGACACTAAGCACCAGAAGTACAAACAGCAATAACCTGAGATCATGAGTGAGGATATATATTCAGATGTATTAGTACTTAAATCAAGTAAAATGTAAATAAAATAGTAACTAACAGTGAGTGGTTTTTCATGTTTTCCAGAAGGCACTTGTTGTGCAGTACGTGATTTTTATGAGTAAAGCCTGGATACTTCCTATGCTTTCAAGGACCTTGCTCAAAAATTAGCATGCTTTTGTTCTGATTTCACAAATAGTAGCAACAGTGTGTATAAACTGGATTTGCTGGAGAGAGTTACTGATTTTATAGTTCTGTAGTTGATTTAAAACTGTTTCAGTAGCTTCTTAGCCCCAGTTCCTTTGACTCCTATTGCAGGGTATGTCACTTAACTTTCTTATTTAATGATGAAAATGCCCTGCCTGTTATATACACAGAGGAAGGCCCAGAACCTCAGAAGACATCAAAATTCATGGCAGAAGGTAAAGAGGGAAAGTAGAGACAAAATCTGGTAAAAAGAAAGGCATGTATGATTATACAAACACCTAATTTTCAGATCTGGGAGGAGGGTCAGACCTACCCCAGTCTCCCTTGATCTTTGGAATAGTGCTGCTATCATGTGGTGTTAGCAATATGTGTGGGTATGTTTAAACTGCATATTTGGACACTTTATCTGTACCTGCCTTTAATACATACATGCACCCCTCTGGACCAAAGCAGACTTTTTGATGGAGTTAGGGCCCTCTCATCTTCCAGCTGCTGCACACACCCAAGGAACATTTTCTGAGGGGGAAACAAGCTGTGCATCTGAAGTGTTTTGAAGCATCCAGTTTCTTACGCAGTTACACCTGCATTTGAGTGCTCCCACCCACCTGTCCACTTGCATAGCTGCACTGTTAGGCACCTTGACCTTGTAAGCAAACACTACTGTAGAATCATAGCCAAATCAATCCCCAACTGTATGAATTCAGTGTAGTTTGCCGAAGAATTTTCAAGTCTCATGGTAACCTTTGCACTTCAAGAGGGCAACAGATCTCTGCCAAAGCCCATGTCTATATTTAGGCTCATAGCCTTCAGGAAAGCATCATCTGTGCCATTCCTGCATGTTCATTACTTGAAAAACTCTTTTTGTTTATAAGCAATGAAAGCAAAGGTTAAGAAATGAATATTTGCAGCTAACATAGCAGATCTATTTTCTTTTTATGCTTCTGTCAGTTTGCCTGCTTGCTATTACAGCGCAGTATAATGTTCTCTGGTGTTGTGTACCAAACAATAGCTGCAGGGACACAAGCTCGTTTACAGAGACTTATTTTTTCAATAGCTTTAAACATGAGAAGCCAAGACAACCCCCTAAAAACTAAATCTCTTTTGCTTCAGGCACTGGCCTCATAAGAGGTAAACGATGTCAAGAAGATGATGTGGTGTGATTTTAACAAGGCAGAACCTGGCAGCATAACTCATAAGCCTGAATCACAGAGTGCTGCTATATCCTTGGCCTGGATGCAAACCTTACATGAAAAAAAAATCAAGGGCTTTGTCTACTAGGGAAAAAAAAAAAAAAGACTATTTAAAAATAGGTCAATGTGCAGTGTGCAATTCATAATGCATAGTACCTTAAGTATTCTTCAGGGTTTGTCCATAACTGTGAAAGGAAGAAAGAACTGTATTGGGAAAAAGAGCTTATACTTGATGAATTTCCTAGGATAAAGTCCTGCAATTTGGCTTTATCTGTGTCCCACATGAGTACATAATGCTGAAAATGATGGGAATCCACTGAAAGGTCAGTAGCATGGGAAACAGAAGGGATATCAAATCATTAGTTTGAAAAAAAATGGAGCCTATTTCTATTGCAGTCAACATGGAAAAATACCCATCTTTTCTCACTGTTGTGAAAACAGGGAAGCTGTGCTTTCTTTGAATTAGTAGGTATTTAGATAGGTGTGAGGCTCACATATAAGAAAGTACAGGTAGAAATGTGAGATGAAGTGCACTTTCTCCATTTCCTATCACTGCAGTTCCTCTGCTGTGGGGTATCAGATAACTATCATTTTTGTGCAAGCTGATGTTTGAGAAGGGGGTTAAGCTCATACAAATGTGAATAATCACATTTAAAAATCTGTTCATTCGGAGAGCATATGCTGTCCAAATACCTTACATATGAGTCATGAGGATTACTAAGGACACAACTCAGGATGCCAAGTTAAATACAGAAAAGTTAGGAAGTGATAGAGAAGAGGTAAAGAATCTTAGGGTGTTTTTTTGTTAGTTTTGTTCTTTATGTATATGCAATATAAATAATGATAAAGTTCTATGTTACTTTTTACACAGTCATTCATAGAGTCATGGAATCACAGAATAGTTTGGGTTGGAAGGGACCTTAAAAATCACCCAGTTCTAACTCCTCTACCATAGGCAGGGACACCTCCCACTAGACGAGGTTACCAAAATCCCACCCAGTCTGACATTGAGCACCTCCAGGAATGGGCCATTCACAGTTTCTCTGAGCAACCTATCTCAGTACATCACCACCTTCATAGGCAAGAATTCCTTCTTCATATCTAATTTTCTTCCAAATTCCAAGATACCCACAACACAAGAGCTCAAAATGCCCTTGTTATCTTTTACCGTATATCCATTTCTGCTTAGAGACGTGTTTTTCTTTTGCAGGTCACATTCTCAGCATTTATGAGTTACATCTGCAGGAAGGGGGTTACAATTCTCACCATATGGAGTGATCCAGAACGGTCTACTGGAGAATTTGTGGCCTTGTTTTATGAGCAATAAATCAGTGGCACAGATATCCCAGTCACTCTTGCAACCGAAACGTTTGCAGGGCAGGATCCCAACACTTGCACAGAGGTAAAGTACAAATACAAAACCCTTCTACCCAAGGTTTGCTGGCTGCAGGCATAGTTGGAGTTCATCTCTCTTGGAGCACACAGGAGCCACCAGGAAGAAATCTACTCTGATTTCTGTAAAAGTGGCCAAGCCTTTCCTTTTTCAGCTTTATTCACAGGAAAGATTGTTTTAAACATTTATTCACGGTATGTAAACAGTCTAACAGAGGCAGTTCTTCACGGCAGAACATGTTATTTCAGTTCAGCGTAAACCTAAATATCTGATTCCCAAAATAAGACATCCACTAAAGCTTTTTGATACCAACTAGGGTATTTTTTTGCTTGCATACTGTTACCATATAAATCCTGGGCCATAAAAATGTTTAAAAGTGCTGTCTGCCAAAGGGATGGCTTGCAAAAGTCTGCTGGCTGACAAGAGATATACCTAAATCTTTTCAATTTGTTTTATAGCTACTGTTAAAAAGTGTAAGACTTTGTTCTGATCCAGTATACAGAAAAATACGTGCAGGCCTCTGAGATAGCTTCTGAAGATTTGCAACAAACAAATCTTTTGCCAAAGATAACCCTCTTAGGAAAAGTTTTAACAGGAAAAAAAGGAAAAAAAGAAAAAAGAAGGTAGACTTCTTATTTTCTGTGCTCCAAGAGGTCAGTTTTCAGCTTCACTTTTTTTTTTCTAGGGGGAGTGTGCAAGCAGGTAATTTTAAATACATACTATTTTACTCAAATATGAGATATAAAACAAAAAGTACATTAAGCACTGTGCATTTTAAGGTTAGTTCAGAAGGAAAATATAAATTACGTATATTCCTTAAAAAAATCGTTCATATTCCCATTATCCACATGGGATAACCTTTGTGTTGAAATTAGGTCAAAATCTGATCTGCCCTTTTCCCCCTACTATTCAGCAAAGTGTGGTGTCGGTATTGCAAAAGAGAAAATGGTGAGAGAAATGTAAAATGGTTCTCTCAAAGTCACATTAAGAATGTTGTAGTGGAGTCAAAAACCAAAGGAGCATTATCTGATTTCCTGAGAGCTTTGAGTACAAATGTATTCACTTAGCCCATATTTTGCTTTTTCTCCTCTTTCATGTTTGAGGCCTCAGGCAGAATATTTCTACAACCTTTCTTTCTTAATCCTCAGGAGCTTTACAGACACAATAACAGGACACACAGTGTATCAAATATCTGTCCAGTATGAAATAACAATAGCTGTGCTCACACAGAGCCTAGTTAGCTCAGAATAAATGACCACCATGTCCAAGGCTCTACTATCTTCTTCTATTTGATGTAAAATGTTCGGCTATATGCTAATGGCTAATCAAATCTCAAAACTTGGAATTCAAAGAATGATGACACAATTAAAAAAAAAAATAGAAAACCCTTTAGTATTTACTAGAGTTTTTTCTCCTCTTGTGGCTTTTGAGCAGACAATCAGCTAACTGGATTTGTTAGAAACAGCCATTCTCAAATAGTTCACAAGTCGGTAAGTATAAAGGAACTGGAAAGCTCTTAGCCTCATGAGACAAGTAGAAGGGGTCTCATTTTCAATCTTCTCTTTCTAACCTAATGTGACAGAGAGCATGACAATCTCATTGACCTAGGTGTACAAGTGAAAGGAACAGAAGAACTGGCTTGTAATTTAACACAGCAATTAAGGATGAACTTGACTGCATTGCAGAATTGGGAATGTTTAGCTCAGATACTTGAAGTCCTCTACAGCTTGGCTGCCCAAATTGTCCTTCTGGTTGTCAGTGAATACAAACATTCTCCAGTGTGAGACCCCAGATGGAGCTTTGCCACACCAGGCAGAGGGCATTTGGCATCCTGAGCTTAGTAATGCATGATAAGATTGAGGGCCTGATCCAAGGGGACTCCTACCAGCTTTCATATGATAAACTTTGTGTGTTTCCTCATCCAAACGTAATGTGGGCACTGTAGGTTTAGTAAGTCAAGAAATAGACAAGTCTCAGAAATATCACTGAAAAGTCGTGTTTTACAGGACTGATTCTAGAGATATCTTCCATGATCTTGATTTGCTCCTTGAAATTTGAAATCCATAGTGCCAACTAACAGAATCACTACATCAGATATTTGTAGGCCTATCTCTTTCAATGCGCTTCTTAATAAAACAAAAGCTGCTCAGACTAAACCGTTTTTACCACTGTTTCATCTTATGGTCTTCCACTCTGGCAGAGGAGATTTCTGTTAGGGTAGAGATGATTACCAGTCCTTCAGCTCAGTGAGGCAATGCTACTTCAACTTATTATTTATGTATAATCACAGTTTCCCTGCATTAGTTTGTAATTGCAGCATAGAACCTAAGACTGCATCCATTTCAACTTTCTTTTTTTTTTATTGTTAAGTTTTTGTCTCTAATTTTTCAGGTTCATTCTCTGTGAATAGAAAAGTAGCTGAAGCTTTCTGAAGCTCTGTCTGCATTTTAGGTTGAAATGGAAAAAAAAAGGTGTCAGCTTTATTGAAAGTTTTTTTCAGACTTCTAAACAACGCGTGGCACATGGTTTCTTTGCTGAATTCTTTTCCTCTCTTTTTAAAACAAAAATTGTCTGGGCTCATTTTAATAGTCAAAGACCTTGTACTTTATATAGGGTGCTTTATCCTTGCAGTCTCGGTGCGCTTTATAAATAGATAGGCAACATCAAAGAAGGAAAAGAGTGCTCAAGGGCAGAAGCATCACACCATGACTCTTATTAAGGTAGTAAACTATCCTTTGCTTAAAGGGAACATCCCTATATCTTCATTTGTTGATAGGGCTATTTTCTCCTCCAGTTTACTTCATATGTCATGAGAATAAGAGAAGAGATGAAGCAATCTGTAAATCCTTCACACAGTAGAGGTAAACAATTTGACTTGATTAATCTGGCTTTCACTGTAGAATTCCATGTTGAGAGTCACTGAACAACAACAAGAATAGCCAGAAATTTCTCAACTTAAAAAAAACCTGGTCTCTCAGCCAAAGTCTACTCCGAAGTACAAACAAATTATAAATGTGGCTTCATCACTGAGCCTTTGCAAACTGTATGTCCAAGCAGGATTTCCTACCTGATATTCTCTCTCTGTTTACCTATGTTGTTACATAAATTAATACTTGTAGATTTGATAACCTTTTCCCAGTTCAAGCAAAATTTAATGTTTCTCAGTAGTAAGTCTATCGTGTAATTCTGTTAACATTCGAAACATGCTTTTCTGAATAACTCCTCTTTCAAAAAACAAATTCCTTCCCCTAAGTTACAGGGTACTGTAGTTCACCAGCACACACCTATTTAAAAAGCTGCAAAGAAATCCTCAGAGATAAGATAGCAGAGGAGTGTTAATATGCACTTTGTAATTACTTTCATTGGAGCACGTTCTCACTCACAGCTTCACCATCTACACTCCTACAAATGCTTAAAGTTTGTTTGGTATCCACAGGTAACTCTGACTGTGGTCCAACAAAAATATACCTATCAAAACTGGTATAAAATCTGCTCAATAACTAAACAAGGATCTTTCCATTTCAAAAGTGATGGTTAAAACTTGAAATAAAATTAATAGGTGGTTATTGCTTAAAATTCAGCAATGCTGGTTGAGTGGGAATGGCACTGTGATGTACTTCTCATGCAGTGGGAGGGTGCAACCCCGGCCCTCTCAATGAATTTCATCCATTGCACAAAACATGGTTCTGAGCAGCTTTAGCTTTCAGAGCACTGTGGTATTGTCTAACGATTTTTTTCCACTTTTTTGATCAAAATGGTGCTGTATTTTTGTGACTACAATCTCAGTATTCTATGGAGTTTCATTTGCATTCACATTTTTTTACAGCCAAAAAGGTAATGCCAGCTAGAACTTAACCCAAACTTTGCTGTTATTTAATTTCAGCGCAGAACAATTTGGTCAAAATCATCACATTTCCCAAAACCTGTGTTATGTTTGCTGTGCTGGTGTTAAGAAAACATTGTGTACAGAAGGGACATGTGAGTAGAGAGAAGAGATTTCTGACTTGCACACTTAGATCAAAGTCCTTATCAAGAGCTGACCTCAACGTCTGCCAGATGTGTCACGTATGAGGTCTCTCATGGCCTCCTCTGATGTGCTGTGGAGAATGGATGCTCCTGCAGAGGGGAGATTTCCACTTCCATCTCAGGAGCTTAACACTCAGCAGTTTCCTCCCAACAACACGGGTTGCCTGTCAGGGACTGTACAACCTCACATCATTTTTTATTTTTTTTTAATTTCCTTGAAAATCATCTGACCACAAACATTACATAAGGAGGTCTGTAAGAAGTCTGAGTAAATTTACCCTCAAGCCATTGCTTTAGCAAGAAAACAAATATTTGTGGCCACATCTGAAAAATGCATGATAGTCCAATAATCTTCTGCAAAGCCCAAATGGCACTATGCTGAGCTTGGCCTCTTTGCTGCCTTTGCTAGCAGCTGACTGGGGCTGTCTCAGAGCAAATATTTGAGGCTTGGTAAGAACCTGCCACTCTCCCCTAGCTTCCTGGATGGTATGTTAGCTCTGAGAGAGTTTGCTGAGTGTAAGGGCACCACACAAATGTCTCAGGATAAGATCTCACTTGGGGTCTAGGCAGGATCCAGCTACTCCCTCAGATGGTTAAGAAAATGTATTTTTCTTCTGATGGATCAGTCTGCTAATTCTACTACAAAGATAAACAGAAATGTTTGCCTCAGGGTGTTCACTTTAGTATGAGATATGAGGAGCTCAAATACACAAGATAAAAGAACCAAGTGAAAAAAGGACAAGGTAACAAACTATAGGGACACCACTGTACTGGGTTTTATTAACAACAGTCTCAATTGAAAATGAAACATTGTGCGATCCTGAACTCTAAACAGAGGCACCTATCAAAGGCAACTCAAGGAATATCAACTTTACATCAGGGTCCTCCTGTAATAATTAGTGAAATCTAATCAGTAACAAAGTAGGACAAGAGGTAATGGACTTAAGTTGTACGAGGGGAGGTTCAGTTTGGTTATTAGGAAAAATTTCTTCTCAGAAAGAGTGGTGAGGTGTTGAAACAGGCTGCCCAGCGGTGGAGTCACTGTCCCTGAAAGTGTTCAAGAAAAGGGTAGCTGCTGTACTGAGGGATGTGGTCTTGAGCAGTCAGAGGCTGATGGTCAGACTACATGATCTTATTGGTCTTTCCAACCTTAATGATTCGATTACTGCCTACTTAGTAATACAAGTTAATGACCTGGTCCATAAACCATGCAGGGTCTCACATGACGCTACAAGGATTAGCAGGGCTTCCTGGATTTTTGTTTTTTTTTTTTTCTTTTTTCTTTTTTAATAGCCTCTATAGCATGTATTTGAGTACAATCATCTACTCCACCACATCAAAAGTTGTGTCTTGATTTACTCTGACAATTGAAGTTAATGAGATTTGCCAGTAGAAATCCCAAACCATCTTTTTAATACAGAATGCCTAACTATAGTTCAAATATAAAACTTGGTGCAGTCCACTGCAGGACAGATTACCAGCACACACTTAGTGGTATTAGTGTTAAAAATCGATTGGAAAAATGGGGAAATTTGTAACTATAATTGGAAAGTACTCCCAAACCCTGATGGAGGCACTGTCTTTCAAACATGGCGTTATGCTCTAGGCCCATTTACATATCTAACCTCAAGGGGTACGGAGGGGCTTAGGCCCACTAGCAGCCACCAAGCTGCACAAATGGATTTGGAGAAAAAAGGAGAGGGATTGTGCCTTTACTAATGAGAAAAAATGCTGACTAAACCCACTAACTCAAGACTTAGAATTCCACAAGCCTTTTGAACAAAGGTCTGTTTGTCTCTGGTGGAGCCTATGGCAGATGTTTCCAGACAGGTCTCGGCAGGATGCTGGGTCCATGCAGGTCAGTTGCATTAACTGTGAGTTGTGCTGGAGCTATTCAGTCCACTCTTTCTCTTTCTCAGAGTTGTTTTTCAAAAATCACTGTGATACAGCCAGACCTTGAGTGCTAAAATTGCTGCTGTTTTCGGTTGTCTTGGCTAACCTGTCCTTACAAGCTTATTGCATGTGCTGATAACTTTAGTAAACATTACTCAAACCAACAGAAATATCATGGGGAACTTACCATGACGGTGGCCCATTTTCTTATCTCATGATATAATTAAATTTAGCACATGGGACTTAATCACCATTACTCAGCATCTTCAATCTATATTAAGGAAAGCACCAATGTGTATAACCTAAGTCAAGGTTGTAAGCATCTCTCAGCTCCATTCTGCTCACCTGATCCAAGCTGCAGTCCCACTCGAACAAGTGGTGAGGCACTGGTCAGGCTGCCCAGAGGGGAGGTATATGCCCCATCCCTGATTTCAAGCTCAGGCTGGATGGATCTCTGAACACCCTCATCTAACTGTAAGTGTTCCTGTTCATTGTAGGGGGTTGGACTAGATGCCCTTTAAAGGTCCCTTAAAACTTAGAAGATTCTATGATGATTCAAATCTATTCAGGAGAAGGAGAAAAAAAAGAGCTGTGTCTTGAAATCCTACAGGGCTTGAGGAGTGTGAGGTTGTGAGCATGGTGATTTTGCTTCTAGGGACTCACTGGAGTAATTGCATCATTTTTCAATTCTGTACTTCGTCACCAGATTCACTTGAGATTTGAGGTCTGACCACCACTCAGCTCTTCTGTTTTGCTCATCTTTGCAACACTGGTTGCAGACTTAAACTTAACAAGGAGAACTGTAAAAGGCCCATTAAAAATAGGGGGAAAAAAAGCAGAACTTGAAGTCTCATGACCTTAAACCAAATAATCTTGTGACAGTCAATGCACCTACAAAGAATAGTTTGCGGAAACATGTGATTAGGAGCAGAAAAAAATGAGGAAGATTGGAGAAGAAGAAGGAAGGGAGAGAGGAGAACAGAGAGGCAGAAATCCATTAAGGTGCAGGGGGTAACCCAGCCATTGGGACACCTGGGCTGGGATATGAATCTGTGCTGTCTGCCCCATTCAGAAGCAAAAAAAATAAAACAAAAAAGAACACCTTCCCACCAAGCACTAATAAGAGGACATCCTCAGACTTCATTTAAGTGTCGTCTTTGTATTCAACAAACTGAGGTCAAGTGCCAGTACATTTAAAATGGGGTGAAGTGGAAAGAGTCTTTACATGTAACAGTCATATAACTTTAATCCATCAATTGTGTTTTTTCAGTATTTGTGCTAACTATAATAAGATGGAGAGGTGTGATGGAAACTCTCTAACCAAACCATCACAGTCAGTATCTTACACAGAAGAGCAGATTTTGCATTATCTCAGTGGAGCAATTTCCATGAAATTAGCCCTGCTAATTGCAAGGATTCACCTTATTCAGAGGCATGTAGCTTGGAATGATGCTTAGATTTCAGGCTGTAATGAAAGCAGGAGCAGCAGGTCTGCGATTTCCAGTTTTGCTATAAACACTTTCAATAATACCATATTGAAACAGAAGACAAGGGTAGCAAATGTTCTTAATGTTTCATTGCTGGTTTTCTTCCTTAGTTTTCAATTTCTGTCATTCACTGGGGTCTGTGCAGAAAGCAATCAAAATTATGTGTGTTAGTATCCAGGGAATATGCATTTCTGCATGAGGACAAAAAACATTTAACATCAAACTGTCTAATTTTATATTTACTACCTCATGTTTACTGTTAGTTGTGAAGACCCCTTTCACAACTGAAATCATGTTTTTCACACATAGATCGCTAAGTTTGATACTGATATTGCTTCTTACCCATCTAACATCTTCCATATTTCATAACCTTTTTTTATCTTGCAGTAAGATTTTCCATTTGTAATTTCAACAAGGTGAAAGATCTTTCATGCAGGGATTTCCTGTTTACTGATGTAGCTTCTTCAAGGGATTGCTTAAGGGAAATGAATCTCCAAGGCTCAGTGCTGACCTTCGGGCTTGCTGGTCAGGCAGATGTGGAGATCTGAATTCTAATGGATAAGGAAAGCAAAGAGTTTGAAAGGAAACCTTTTATTTTTGTGAAGGCATTCTCACAAACAGCTGAAATCCTAAAGCTGTTCCTCATCAGCTGGTAGAGCCTTACCTGCAATGAGCGTGATTTGAGCTCACCTTCCCCTAAAATAGGTCTGGTATTTTCACTGCTATTTTTAATATTTCGTTAAACTGCCAATAAGCAAAGAGGATCAACCCAATCATACTGAGATATCTAACTAATAAAACATTTCAAAGTAGATTCTGGAGGTAGATGGAGAAAACCAGCATTTTTTCCCTGGGGCGTGAATGAGAATGGCTGTAAGCTCCAGCACCAGGCAGCCGACTGCTGAGGGCAGCTGGGAGCATTGAGTGTGCAATGCTCCAGGAACACTGCCTCACTTAAAAAGCTAGCCAAAAAGTCTCCAGGATTTGATACACAAAGTGGCTATCCATGTAATTACTTGAAGAATATATTCAGTTTCTAAGAACGCATAATGTGTTTTCCTTGAAGCACCTATTATTGCTCTTAATTCCCGCACAAGTTGAGTGAAAAATGGGGCCTCTGTTTTCAGTAATAGCCATTTAATCATGCATACCTTTACAGTTTGTCCCATTACCCAGCTTTTATTCTTTACCTGCATAAAAGGAGCTATCAATTTGTTTTCTGAAAGCCCTTTTCTAAAATGGAATTTGAAGGTTTTGCAGTCTGTCAGCCCATGATTTTTCTTGTGTTTAAAATGTGACAACTGTCTTTGTTCTCTTTGCTGTTATTTATCTTTACTTTTGAGCAGCTTGACAAGTACTGATGGCATATCTTTTTAAAAATCTAAATTCTGCATTTCTCTGCTACTCCACTTATTTTAATTTCTAGGAATTGTCATTCAAAGTCTTTATAAACATAATGCATTCTATCAGAAATTATTTTAGCCTTGTGGTTTAAAAAAAATCTATCAAGACTCTATGAAATGTAATGAATAAAGGATATATCCAGATTCTATTCAAACGGTTCAAGTCACTATCAAAGCAAATTGTAGGCAAGAGTGTGATTTAGGTCCCAAGCTTTGTAGACTCTCCACCAGTTCAGTCCATGAAAATTCAAGTAAATACACTGAAGTTATTTCAGAGGAGGCAGTGGAAAATGTGGCCCGTTACTTCAGGTTATGTCGCTACAGTGAAAGACTATGAATTATTTTATTTTACTGTGCTTACGTTACCTCACTCTCTGATCATCCATGTTGCAAAACATTGGTTGAAGGACACTGGCTGACAAGGCAACAGAAGTATTACATTGAAAGCAGAAAATAGTGGGAGATGGTGCATACAGAGGACGGTAATAAAATGTTGCAGAACATTTCTCAGTCATGAGCTCATAGCAATGACCTTTTTCCTGACAGAGCAGAGTAAAAGTTAAGCATCAGCCATGCTGCAACCGGCATGGGCTTTCAGTGCAAGGTAGTTGCTCAGCTCCCCACAACAGGCATCCCAGTGTACAAGCTCAGAAAGCAATGTGAATCATCCTGGAGTAATGATAGATGAAGAGATGTAAGGAAGAAAACAAATAGTCAAGGCTCGGCAAGGCACTCTCATACTTGGAAAAGAAAAGAATCCACCCTCGTGTCTCTAAAAATAGCCCCAGAAAAGCACTGCTTCAGATATAAACACTATGCTTCCTGAAGCCTGCACAAGAGGATGCAAGATGTCAAAATCCACTCCAGCTGTGAGAGGACAGAATCATTTGACTTCAATATATGATGAATCTCGTAGCTACATTTGTAAAGACAGAGATGTTCATAGCTATTACAAACTTATGTCCAGTGCAGCCGGAGGGCATCAGTTACAATCCAGCTGAACAGAGGCTGATAAAATCTCTCCTTTCATAATGCCTTTTATGCTCAAACCCAGCCTGTGACTTGAGTGAAATCTGCTGTGAGGAATCTGTGAATATTTTGAAGGTTTTTTCTGATAATACAAACTGGTTTGAGAGAGAGCTTGCTGATCAAGAAAACAATAAGCAGTTATCTCCCAGCAAGGGCTCAATCAGCTCAGAAAATCACAGCTGGCTTAAAAGGAGGGACATATAAGTAGGAGTTAAAGTTCAGTGCAGCAAAGTATATGAAGAGGTGAAGAGAACAGGGTGAAACATCACAGATGAATGAGTGGCACAAGGAGCTGGAATTTGTTTTGCTAATCACAGCCAAAGCAGTGCACCCTGAGTACACCAGGGAAGCCAGCTTTGTGCTGCTGCTGGGATGAACATTTTTTGTATGTCGTACAATTCACTCCCTAGAAACACAGAAATTCAGAACAGTCATCAGTCAGGGCCTTGGGATTAATGGATCTGGCCAGGTTTCTGTAGAGTAATTGAGATACATTTTTCCCCAGCTCATAGCTGGGTTTTCACGCTGAGTGGGAGCTTTTGGAAACTGTGGAAGTCTTACAGGAGAGCTGAGAAAAAGCAATATCCTACAGCAGAAAGGAAGAAGCCTTCACAAGTTTTGCAGCCTTCTCCTCCAGAGACAGCCTTTTAAGATTCAACAAATGAGAGAAAAAAGGATGAAAGGATTTTATAAAGTAATTTAAAGTAATATCATTAAAAATACATCTTTTGAAACTAGCATTCAAAAATGTGATCCGGATATTTTGCTGATAAGACAATCTTAATTGGAATGAAGCGTCTGAGACAAGATTTTTTTTTTGTATTTGAATATATTTCCTATTTTTAATCCCATGGGGAAAGAGTAATGGTGTCCCATAAACCTGTGAAAAAATGTACTTTGTGAAAATCTCATCAGCAAAGGATTAGAGAAGAAAAGTGAAAAGCAATTGGATGTCAAGCTTACAGTGTAGAGGATCTAGTACTCCTATTAAATAACATCAGTACTCTTCTCAAGTACTGCTATCCAGGGAAGAGAAATGATTACTTTCTCAATTAAATATGGCAATATAGTGAGCATTTTACTGATAAAGGAGGTAGGATCAGTTTGGATGTTTAATATGCATTTCTAGGGCTGTGCAAAAGCAGGAATTCAGCAATGTTCTTTGGGGGTATAGACCTCAGAGAAAACAATAAATGCATTGAAATGAGTTTGAAGGATGCTAGTGCCAGAACTGTTTATTTGTTTGCATACTGAAGTCAGAGGATTTCATCTGATAGATCCTACACGTGGTGTGCAGATCCTGAAGGCATGAGAAAGGACAGAAGAGGTGTGTCCCTAAATATAAACAACATATGCAGACTCAACCTTTTAACTCATTGGGAATATCACAGAAATGTCCACAATTTCTAAAGCTATCTGTATTCTCAGGGTCCATTCCCTCATTTTTTTTTTTTACAATTTTATTTGAGTGAAAATGCTAAATTACTCACAATAGCTGTGATTGTATAAAAGAAGGACTGCTCTTAATGGCTCTGTCCCACTGATAGGGCACTAATAATAAATTAATGGTGGAATTAATGTCTCTTAATTTCCTGCATTGCTGTGCCTCCTCATTGACCAAGCCAGGTAACAAATAAAAAAAATATAAACTTGAAAATACTTGAAATCTGATATTATCTGTACCCAGCTAGTTATTTTTATGAAACTTGTGGAAACACCTGAGACACCCGTATTCCTACATAATTTGGTTAATAGGAGATCTGGGGTGAATGGGAAGATAAGAAAGCGGAAAAAATAGATCATACAAACTGATTCCTCACACAGTGATGACTAATTAGAAAAGCGGATCAAAAATGTAAACCCAGTCTTAGTCCTCACCACCAAAGCTGTTGTTGACTGCCCTGTTTTTAAGAACTTGCTAATAAGAACAGGATTTACCGTCCTCAGGAGGTTACTTAGCATTTCCTAAACTTTGCTAAATCTGTTACTTCTTCCTACATAATTTTGTTCAATACAATGTTTTCTAAGCTTTCTAACACTTTGAGAATTCATCAGATGGTACTGAATAATCCCCTCTGCTGCCATGCACGGTCTTCTGATCATCAAGTGGAAAAAAAAAATAAAAAAGAAAAAGAAAACAGAATGAGATAAGAAAAGGGGAAAATGAAATGTAGGTTGGAAAAAAAAAATACTGGTAAGAAGAATGGGGTGAAAGAGTGTAGAGAGGAGTTACAGTACCTGGACTGTGTTCAGAACTATCAGAAAAAAAAGGGGGGCTGAAGGAAAAATCAAGTAATTTCTTAACATATGCCTCTGTGAAAGTGGGTAATTAATATAAAAGTTAAAAAATCTCACTGTTTGGGGGCTTAGGTCTTCAGTACTCTTATTTCTTCAAGAGCGGTTTCTAATAGATCACAAGTAAGTGGTACGTTTATGTTAAATACATATTGTGTACCTCATAATTCTTTGAGAAGCAGTAACAGAAGGTGAGGAGATCGAATGGATGGGATGCAGACATAGTAAGTTGGGTTCAACACACAAAAGAGACAGAGTATCTCTAAATCTCTTTTAGATTGTTTACTTTGTTAGGGATGTTATGTGAATCTTCAACTATTCGTTAGCAGAGCTGGTTTTAATTAAAATGCTAGCAGAATTAAGGAAACTATTTTCTACACGTAAAATCTAATGTTATCATTAGATGAGTGGTCACATCTGTATTGATTTGTACTGGGATGTTCCATCCGTAAATTCCCCAAATCATAGATCAATGAGGCACTATACTTACAGCTCATGCAAGAACTAAACAAAAATATGTATTTACAGGCAACACTCCAGAACATGACTATTTCAGACCACTGCCATGTTGTTATGTCATCATGGGACACTTAAGGCTACCTTGAAAATATCCAATCCTTTAATGAGGTAGATATAGCAAGCAATGTGTAAAACATAGAGGATTTGAAGTTTTCTTTATATAACTTTTTCAGTTGACTTGTACCCACCAAATGCCAACTACATTCTAGTTTCAGGTCCATAAAATACACACAGCAGTTTGAAAAGACTATGTGTTCATTTCAGGTATATTACAGACAAATGTGTGTGCTTCTAGATTTCAGTTCAGCCTCCACAAAGAGCACTGTACTATTTTGTGATCACGATGCACTGGGACTGAAACATCAAGACTGTAATTATTTCGGAATATGAGATGAAATTCTAAGCAGAGAGACTCATATGGTGACCGAGAACCTTATCCTATTTAAGTTTATCCAGGTGCATACCACCTTTAAACCTTTAATCTTTTCTTTTACTCATGGCAAAAAAAAATTGACAACCAGCCAACAGAGAACTGTTTGTCGCTGTGACCAGAACTGATCCAGCTAAAAATTCAGTAAATATTCCCCATTTCTAAATTTGAGGTCTTAAAACCCAAATAAACAAAAGTAATCATATTTGTCTAGCACCACCAGTCTTCTTTTTGTATTTTACTATCCCTAACAAGTAAATATCTACTCAACTCAGTTACAGCAGCAAGTACACAGTGTCCTACCAAGAGACACTGCCATCCTAGGAATATTAAGGTAACCTAACCAAAGAGCATATGTTAATGGGGTATATTTCTATGTTTGGATACCAGCAATAGTATCTGTCTTCTTTTCTGTGAAAAATACTTTGGTTGAAAGAATATGTTTGCATAGGTTCACATTATTATGACCCTAGTAACTGCGTAAATACACAAGTGACCATTTGGTACCATTAAGAAGGTCTGCTTGGGAAAGATACTGGAGCACCACTGGCATATCTGGGGGTGGGAGGGGTTGGAAAGGAGGATTTGGGCTTTCACAGAAGTACTAACTCACTTTGAGGTGCTGATTTCTGCTCTCTCACTCTCTGGGAGGGGTGGGGGTGTGTTAGGAAATGGTTCTGCACCAGAAAGTGTTGAGCATGGAAAAAAATGCCAATGCAGAATCTAAATATGAGCTTGAGCAATGTATTCGAACAACTGTATGTATGTTAAACTCAAAATTGTGAACTGTACTTCAGGAAATTCATAGGTCTTTAACAATTCATGTCTGTCAAAATACTGGCTGTTGAGTCTCAGGCCTTCTTTTGGTGAATATCAACAAATCATTCTGACATTTCCAAAATGCATTGTTCTTAGTCTGTATCCTGTCGTTTTTATACCACTTGCACCAATTATTTACCTGTTTTACACCTTTCTTGCGTAGTGGAGGCCTAGTGATTTTGTAGGAGAGAAACAAGAGACATTTCTTTGATTTTTTTTTCTGTATTTAAATAGTGAAATTTGTAAATGTAAAAAGAGTTCAAGTCCTACTCCAGCTTCCAGCTGCTGGCTGGGGAATTCACTGGAGCTAACAGCTTCTATTTACCAAGGAGAATAACTATGGGCCTCCTGGAATTTCAAAACCAGTCAGCTTCATTTCAGAAAGAAATTGCACAAGCACCATTTACCACTATTTACCATACAGGAAATATGCACAGAAATGTTACTGTTTATTTGGAAAAGAAATATAATAGTTTTTTAAATATATGATTTACAAAAAGAATAAAAAAATAAAAATCAATAATATCTAATTAGGAAAGCTTGGTTTTTTGTTTTTGGTTTTTTGTTTTTTGTTTTTTGTTTTTTTACATTTCAACTGAAAGCAGAATTTAAATGCTGAACAGTCATTTATTTTATATTCCATTTATTCACATGCACTCTTAAATTAAATTATCTACCTCCATTCTGCTTCCCAACAACCACCTGAAGTTGGCTCATAAGGTGAAAGGAGCTTAATTGTTGTTGATTATCAAACGATTTATGACCAAATAAAACTGTAGACAGTGCCAGTTTAATAACCTACTAAGAAGTGAGAGTACACAAAGATTTGTAGAGCTAACCTCATACCTGAGAGTGGTCAGTGACATTTTAGATTAAAGATTTCTCTCTTGTGAAAGCCAACTAAAAGCCTAAGGAAAGGATTTATTAACACATTTGTCATTAAGCCCAGCATTTTCTCAGTGCACTAGAATTACTGGAAAGGTCATGTGGCCAAACATAGAAGAGGTCAAAGTCTCCCAGTCCTGTAAGCAAGGTTAGAACTCTCCTCCTCTTTTTATAGACAGATGCCCTAAGAATTAGGTTTCCTGTGATGCTTTCTGCTGTCTCAGCCTTACCAACTCCTCTAAATTACTGTGAAAAAAAAATAATAATAGTAATACTGAAATGAGGGCAGAATTCATCACCGGCACAACAGTATTATTTGTCATTACAAGAAGACAGATATGTACATTCCCAAATTGTGAGCAACTGGGGAATAGAGCAGTCTGACACAGCTTCCATTACAGTGAACAGCAATAGCTTTAATAACTAACCACACAAGGGGAAAAAATGAAGCTGTCTGATGAGATGATATAGTATTTGACAATATTTCCATTTTTAGGTTGTGACAAAGCATGAAAATGCCAGTAAAGTTCAAGGACAAAATAATACAGAAAATCATAACTCTTACTTATTATACTAATCCTCAAGCTGGTGCAAACTGCATATTTCTAGATTTCTCCATTGTAAAATTATTTCATATTTCGTTATCACAGCATATTCACCATTGCCACCATTCTTAGTGAAATCTATTGTGCTACTGTAGCTCCTTAATTGTTAAAATGGTCAATAAATTTGAGCGGAGCTGTTTGTACGTACGACAGTTTTTACATCTGCCCTACGGAAAAAAAAATGCAGACACTTTCTGGAAATGCCCTTGTCAGAAATTTGGCTCCACTATTCCAGCATTTCCAGAAAGTGCTTCTAAGTAAAATATCAGCTTGTTCACAGCCCTGTTGGAATGATTTTCTCCCATATAGTGCTTTAGGAAGCCTAGGGGTACCAGAGATGGGATTTTAACTTGCTGAAGGTAGCTGGAGGCTATTGCTCATTGCTGCTGGGTTGCCCATGGGTGGTGCAGGTTGAGTCTGACACTGCAGAAGGGGAATTCCTGTAAGTCCTTCTCAGTAAGAAAATGTAGCTGAGAGGCGTTTGTAGTATAATCTATAGCCAAGTGAAAACTGAGACTTTAAAGCAGGTCATGTTTTGAAATATAAGAGCATATCATACAATTTTAATCAAATTTCCTCTGTTTTGTGTATAAACAACAGCTGCTGAACAAACAGAGCCTTCTAAGAATTATTTGTTTCTTAGTCCCTCAGTTTAGAATTAATTCTTCTGGGAAAAAAATGTCACAGCCAACACATTTTTGCCCTGTGATACTTATTTTGCAAAATGAAGACCAACAGTTACAGCTTCTAGAAGCAATGAGCACAGCAACTACTTAACAATTTGTTCTTGGCAGGATCTGACCATGTACCAATACCCTGCAGATTAATGTTTTTATAAAGGAAAAAAAATGCAGCATTCAGCAGAGAAAGAGATTACTGCTGGCTGGAACGCAAAGCAGAACATTGCTTCCTCTATTCACTTCTAGCACAGTATCTCTCACCAAAGCCCCATTACCACTCCTCTTCCTCAAATCTCAATGACCGAGCACTCTTTGAGCATCCCAACTTACTGACTTGGAAAACTCTTTGGAGGAGGATTTTTGCATGGTATTACTTGCAAACAGGCTACACTTGTAGGACTGAGAAGGCAAAGATATGCAACCTCCCATCACCTCAGCTTACTCAACCATTTTTTGGAGGACTTTGGCCCTTTCCAAGTGCTAATGACAGAGGCAAAACAAGCACGTACCAGAGAGATATTTGCATTCAACCTGCTTTGATGATACATTTTGTCTCCATATTCACAGCTATTCACAAAACAGATAAATGGAGGAATGTGAGGAGGCAAACATTGGATCTGATCCAAAGATCAGTGCTGTGGGACAACCCATGGCAGTAGCTCTCCAGTCTTAGCTTTTCCCCACTGTGCAGCAGCAAGGCCCAGCGAAAACCCTGTTACACATCAGGAGGATTTACAAAGTGTGAGAGACTTTGTCTTTACACTGAGTCATGGGGCACAAGACAGAAAATCACGAGGTTTAATCCATCACTGTGCAGTACAGACTGTTGACAAATAGCAGCTCTAATAACTACCTCGATCCAGGGTTTTCATGTGGGAAACACTATTTAAAATGAAACAGCAGGTTAAAAAAATCTAATTCTACATATAGTATCATACAGCATCACATCCTGCTGTAGTGCTGCCTCAGTGAATAACACTAAGCCTATGGATCCTCTGAGGAAATTAAATCAATTTATTCACATATACAGAGCAGGGCTAAGAATTTGTTAAAGATTTTTCATTAGTTTACATTTATACAGAGATTAAGAGGAAAAAGTTATTTTCCAGCTTTACTTCAACTACACGGAGAGGATAGCACAGACTCTTTTATATGTTTCTGAGTTTATTTTCATTTTAAACTTCACCCAGGGAAGTTTCCATAACCCTGCCACTTCAGCCCTCCCTAAGGGACGCCCCACTGGCCACTAACTCCTGCAATGGGACTCTGGTTTGGTGGAGATGAACCAAAGTAGTGTTAACCCCTCACTGACCAATGAACCAAAGAGATGTACTTGAGGCAGAGTTATGTGGATGGATAAAGAACCTGGCAGGGAGTCCATAGAGATGGAAGAGTTTAGAGCAGAGAAGCTTTAACTACGCAACAGGGTAAACAAATCGTAGCCAAGGCTTTCAGTCTGTAGGTGTTTACTGTTGGTTACAGGGAAATCAGGCTGGACTTTGGACTCACTAATGGTGAGAAGAACAGGGGCAGCTATTTCTGCTAGCTGCCTGTTTAACACACGCACATGCAGACTGGGCACTGCTTGTTTTTCAAACAATGAGGTTGTCTCTGCTGAATGTGCTTGAAATTGACTAAATAGTTCCTTTTAATACATATTTACAGAGGTGGTATCAGGAACAAAAACCACCAAGAGTACAACTGAGGACAGTTAGCCTTGAAGGTGATTGTCCTCACAGAGTGAAAAATACCTGACAGCATCTTCATGAGACTTTTCTTTCAGTATCAAGCATGATCACACCTGAAACTCTGTTGAGTGGAAATAAACCACACTTTCAAAAGAACAACAATATCATGTTTTTTTAAGCAGAGATTTATGTGAGATCTGTCCATGCTGTGTAGGAAAGGACTGCTAGTGGGCATGGTGAGGATGGCTGAGTAGATGATCACTGTGTTCTCTTCCAACCTTAATGATTCTACGATTCTGTGATGGCAAGGCTGGATTTGCAGTAGCCCTCAGGCCTAGTCCATGCTGTAGTTTGTGTCATCCAGCAGGAAGAAATACCTTGAGGATTCAGTAATGAAGTATAGGGCTCTGGATGCCTTTGGGCCTTCTGGGAAAGTGCTCAGGAGCAGCATTCGCATTGAAGCTCTCAGTATATTTTGGATGAACACCATGAAAGCTCTACTGGTCTATGCCAAAGTGACAGCAATGCTTCTTGTTTCATTTTGGGCCAGTCAGTCCCTATATAACCTATCAGGAAGGCACAGTTCTGCATAGGAGAATGATGTCTCTTCTATAAAGACGCCTTTCTGGTGTTTTCCACTCCTGGTAGTGCCTGAAATTCCCTGACAGACTTAGTTAAAGCAGTGTTAATGTTTCTGGCTCTACACAGCTGTCAGAAACACCTTGGCCCTTGGAAAGAGTAAGGGGAGGGCTGTGCACATCTGTGGTAGTGCCACTGAAGTCAGTTTGTGTGTTCCTTTTGTTTCACAGTATAACTAATTAAAAGATCTTGTCTAAATTTAACGGATCCTTTTATTCACCTGAAAATGCAAATTTTGACTCTTACAAGAAAAAAATCATCATGAAGAATTCTATTTTACAACGGCATATTTAGTACTCTGCTAATAAGCAAATTTATTGCATTTTGTGGTTTTTGTTTCCTCTAACATCTCAGCAGAACAGATATTCTCAATCAGATGAACTTTTATCCCTGCTCCACCCTTCAATTAATTAGAAACCATAACTGAGCACTGAAAAAGAAACTTGATTTGCTCTAATTAGAAAGAGGACAGAAAATCAAAGCAGCTGGAATGTTTCAGGTGCTAAAAAAGAAGGCTGCAAGGCAGAATTTTAATCCTGAGGAAGTGATCTGGAGCACAGCTCCTGCATGTTCCTGAGGACTGGAGTACTCACTAAGTAAAGGCATTTGCTCCTGGCTTAGTGCATGTGACAACCCTCCTGGGTCCCTAATGCTGTGCTTTGGATGTAGTGCTCTACACAGACTGAAAAAAGATGCCATACCCCTAAGACTTTTACTATAGATTGAAGGAGTTAATTGTTTCCAGCTTCCTGTTATTATCTAATGCAGCTCTAATTGAAGTATTTATGGCTACTGAGCAAATAGCCACCTAACCCAAACTCTGGGCAAGCTCTGACTGTACCACAAAGTACAAGTATAATGACCACAAGCAGACAGCTGCTAACTTCTCAATGAGCCAAACAGCCATAAGAAAGAATAGCAAAGAACAGGGGGTGAAGGAGCAACATTTAAGTACTTCAAGGCTTTGTGCAGTGATGGCCAGCCAGCCACTTCCCTACCAGCATGGCTAAAACAGCAAGGAAAGCAACTTGGGCATTTGGAAAAATTGCAGAGGAGCTTATGTTTACATTCTAGGTGGACACGTGCTCCATGCTGGAAAATAGTTTTATACTTAAGAATACCGAAGAGACATGTCTAAGACACCCCTCTGAGATGCTGGGTGCTTCACATCAACCATGGCACAGATGTGAAGCTTGGTTGAAGGACATTGCTAAGGTGAGCAGGCAAAGCTGCCTCTGTGCGAACTTATCTTAAAGGAGTGTCATTCCGCTCTGCTCTGCTGACACTGCTGCAGTCACTGGAGATGCAGTAGTTATACAGAAACAGAAGATATATGAATCTGAAAGGAAAAAGAACTTCAGGTACCTCTGTCCCACAGATCGGCGTATTCCAATCTTTCTAAATGTTAAGCTGAGGACCTCAACTTTCCTCAGCTCCAGCACAGCTGGCATAACACAGGCAATAGTAGCACAATCTTAACCACTGGGAATTCTTGTGGTTTTCTGGTTCCTCTTATTATCCTCTGGCTCATTTCATCTACTTAAATAGCAATAAGTTTCAACCTGAGACAGAAGAACAAGCAAATTTTAAGGGGAAAAGACATAAATATAGCAGGATAACTGGGAAAATAATCGAGTCTTAAATCTGTGATGCAACCTTCATTACATCCACTACTTCTCTCAGCACTTGTGCAGCAGTACAATAAAATTGGTTATCTACATTTAAAAAAAGTTTTTAGAGGTCCCTTCCTAATGCAGATAGAGTGGCAATCTATCTGTGCAAATTGAGTGAACATTTGAAGAGTCTTCAGTTGATATTTGTAATAGGTATGCTCATAGGGAAAAACTAACACAATTTTAAATGGAAAAATGAGTCACTTGTGGTAGGCTGAGGGCAGGAGGCATGGACACCATGTTAGTGCACACTTTATGCCCATGCAACATTAATGCAATTGCCATGACAACCATGACATCCTCTGAAATTATACACCTTTACAATTACTGAATGTCTTCTGAAGGAAAAACACATCTGCAGCTAGCAGGAAGGCTACTGCTCTCTAAAGTCTGTTTTTACGAACATTCAAATGTTTCTTCAACTATTCTTCCCTCTGAAAGCTATCAGGATAAATTAAGTTCTAGTTCGTGCCCGATCGAAGCTTAACCATGGCTGTTCTTTTTTTTCACAGTGAAAATTAGATGTATGCTTTAAATTTACACAGTAATTGTTCAACAGTGAGAAGTTGTAATAGAAAAACAAAAGAAAGCAACTAAAACAGAAAGTTGGGTTCTCCAAAAGGAGCACAATATCCAGCTCATAATAGACTGTAACAAACTGGAGGAGAAACTGCTTCCCAAAGCAGCTGAAGTGTCTTACACAAATTGGTTGGATGGAGCATCAAAACCAGCCATGGCTACATCCCCCCACACCTTGCTCTGTCAGGGGCTAAGAAAGGCTGCATCCTCTATATGTTTGTAGTTTCAAAATATTTTCAGCAAAAAAATAATCTGAATCACACTGAGAGTAGTATGGGAAACTGTATAATCTATGGGCCCGAATAGCAGCCACAGAGTAATTGCACAGTAAAGGCCATCAGACACCATGTCATAAGAATGTCATCCTTTTCATAATGCATTTAGTAAGATCAGAAAGACATAAGCAGGATTTAGCAACCACGTCTCACTTCTAGCAAAATGCCTCATGTGGATTACATACACTGCAGGCCTCTTCTTTTTATAGTCTCATTACAATTCCTTTCCAATTGAAACCAGGCTATGACTCAAACTCCCATTCCTCTGCTCACTTCAGTATGAAGTGAAAGCATCCAGTACCTTAGGTTTATTAGAAAGAAAACAAAGGTCTGTAAAGCAGAAAATAGAGAAAATAAATTGTTGTATGTCTTAAGTTCTCATCAGAACCAGGGGTGGAAATGCAGGAGATTTATTTTAGTAAAAAGCTGCAGATTAAGAAAAAATAGAAAAGAAAAAAAAAAGGAAAGAACAAAAGGAACAGAGGGCTCTTTGAACCATTAGACCCATTTAAAGCCATGTGCGGAAGTACAAATCCTTTCACAGGGTAAGAGATTGGTTTGAGACTTGTCACTAGTATCTACCCACACCATGCCATGGTAGGACACACCCGTGGATGCCTTTATTCCCTCTATGCTCACCTGCCTAGTCAGTTTTGTAAACTGTCACAGAGTATTCAGAATGAAACACACAGATGTCAATTAAGATACCCGCTCTAATAAATAGGCAGAGTGGTTCTGCAGCTATTTATCTTCCTTACAGTCCAAGCAGACTGTAGGAGCACCAGTGATCCAGGGATGCTCTCCCACCAGAGCAGCAGGGTCTGGCTACAGCTCAGAAAGAGCTGGCAGGTCCTGAAAGGTAATAAAAAGTGAGGACACTGATCACAGTCACAGCCTCAGCACAGTGGTGTAACCCTAGTTACTAATGAGAACCATCTAGCATCTCTGTGTTACACTCAACTGAATCACTGGCTCTATCATGTGCCTGTCTTGTGAGCAACATTAAAACTGCAGGAGGTGGGCTCAGTGCAACTATGTGACCCCAACTGGAGGAATATAGAAAACACTGCCTTTCAATTAATTCCTGATGTCATCAAACTTACAGCAGATGTGAATCTGGCACAGTGACACAAATTCTTGAACATGACTGGGGTCTCCTCCTGACAGTGGCTGACTATTGCAATATGGGTTAAATGATGCTGAGGAGAGAGGGGAAGCCTGAGGGAGAGGCACTTACTGAGTGCTCAGACCTCTGCTCGATAAGAATGGCAGATGGAAAGTGCTCTGAGTACAAGGGTCCTGATCAGTTTTAAACTTTCTGACAACAAATTATAAAAATAAATGTACGTGGAATGTACAACAGACCACGTCTCTCTCTGCAGACCTCCTTCTCCAGCTCAAAATAAAGAAATAAATATGTCAGTGTAACTACACCTGAAAGTCCTTAGGACAGATTTTATCCTGTATCTGGTTAAAACCTGTTATGTATGTACATGTATCAAAAGGACCTGCAAAGAATGCATAGCAGTTTTATTCAGAAAATACTACAATATGTTAAACAGGTCAGACCTCTCAGGAACACCATGATTTTATTTGTCACACTGACTTCTATGACTGTGTGAGTAAGCATCGTTGACCCAAACAATGGTAACAAACGTTGGGCCATTTTGTTTCATAGCTGTTGCATGGATATACATATATGTACCTTCACCTTCACAAAATGACTTCTGAAGTATGGAGAACAAACAATATTTTTAGGGTAAATTTCAGCCAAACCTGCTCAAACTGGCAGTGACACCTAAGGCAAGTGTCACAAAACCCTTAACTCCAGATGGAATAAACCAGTCTGAAGGACTGAGCGATCACAGAGGGCAACTCCAAGAGGGCAGCCAAGCTTCAGGCACAGAATTATTCCTCTTAAAGTTACAATTTACCCTGGGACTTGGCTGCTGCCTCCGCTAACGATGATGATGATGATTATCATCACACCAATAAATATTGCAAAGAACAAGACTGAGAGTACTTTGAAATCATCCAAGAAGCCACACTGTCACCTTGAAGAAATCCTGTGGTCTAAGCAGAAAGCAAGCACCAGGAAATTACACACACACTGGTGTACGAGAGCAGTGCAGCAATAAAAGTCAGCATGACTAGCAAGGATCCCAGCACACCAGTGGGCCAACTATTATAAATTAAGCCGATGGATCCCCTCTGATGTTCTGAAAAAATATATACATATCCGGTTGGGTTTGTATTATTCTGAACTGCTGTTTCATATTTAATTATAAAAATCTGAAAGCAACACAAAAGCCTGCAGCAACAAAGGCAGTGCCTGCTGTGCACCAGCTGTCTGCAGTGACAGAGCATGACGGATAGTCCCGGTCTCTGGGGGGTCTATGGACTGAAGCAGTCACTGAGCAACCAAAAATATCGCCTTCTTCACGCCTTACAGTCTTTGTTGCAAGCATACTGTCCCACTGTGCCCATTTCCATCACTGGGAAATAATTATTGTAGTGGGAACTGATCCCACGTTCATTGACTGTAGTAGGAGGAAAAGCAGGTTGCTCACCATGAGAAAGACATAACAGGGTTGGAATTTTAATGCAAATGTGTCTTTGGGAAAGGCTGAAGAGCAAACTGCACTGAGCTCACAGTTCTCCCCCTTTACTGGGCGGCACTGCAGCCCAGAGTCTGATCTGTGGTGGAGGATTTCTCTTAGGACTCGAATTCACCCCTGGATTTGTGTTTTTTGGGTACAGAAAAAAAAAAAAATATCTAGAATGATATTTTTTGTCTTCTTCTGGACAAAATGAGTTTGTTCCTATAGATTATCACCATTAAATGCATATGAAAGCAGTTGAAAGTAGAAGGGAAAAAAATGAAGAAAGTAATACACCAAAGCACAGTGCTGGAACCCCAGCAGCAGTAGTTAATATTTTAGAGGAAGATGAAAGAAATGTGTAATAGTGTGAAATTACCCATTAGCCAAGTCAGGGGGGATTTTTGTTTCTGCCATTCACTACTTCAGATGAATTCCTCAGATGTAAGTCCCAAAGTTTGTTCTGTCTCCTCCTCAAACCTCATCCCTCACAAAACCCACGCTTCTTTGGCTTTGAGTTTCCTGTGCAGAAAGAGTCTGAGTGCAAAGGATGAAGAAGGGGGTCCAACAAAGAATATCAGAATATCACCTGGACCTTATTCATTTCATTTCCATGCTCCCCTTCAGTTGTTTATGACATTTTCCATCTGTTTCAAGAGAGGCTCTCTCTGATTTTGGAAAATCAGATGTGCTAAAATCGTGCTAAAAATATTTCAGTTG
This sequence comes from Odontophorus gujanensis, assembly GCA_013399175.1. Taxonomy (NCBI): domain Eukaryota; kingdom Metazoa; phylum Chordata; class Aves; order Galliformes; family Odontophoridae; genus Odontophorus; species Odontophorus gujanensis. Next base: position 123,204 of record VXAB01012939.1, read on the forward strand.
CAGAATATGGTGCCTCGTAAAGCATCAGAAGGCCAGAAATAATTCACAGGGAAGCTTTAAAATTACTTATAGAACACTTCTGTATAAAATTACATGCTGAATCATAAAAATCCGAGGAGAGGACTTCCCAAAGATATTTACACCAAACGGAAACTTTTTTGTATCTTAACATTTAGAAATCTGGAGAAAAGGGAGGAAAAGACATTTGAAAACACACTTTCCTAATTCACATAGATTCCTGAGTGGATGTTTGTCTATTTGACTCATACTTTTATTTATATGCTTTCAAGTGAAAGCTAGAAATTTCAGGTAGTGTTGAAAGGAACTTTGGTGCTAAAGCAAACAGGTGACAATGGCACTCTGCTGTGTCACTGTGCTCCCTCCTGCTGGCATCACCATGGTGCCACGGGGACATGAGAAAGGGTGCTTTCTGTTCTGCCCCTACCAGCCTGACTCATTGCTGCTTTGTAAAAATACCCGGCACTGGAGGTTGTGAGTAACACACTACGTCATAACTTCTCTATATGCCCTAACATTTCAATTCAACATTTCAAGGATGCATTTTTCATCCAGAAGCAGACTGTAGCTACTGACAACCACACATGTGCTGTAGGATCACATCAAAGGCAGGAAGAGCGTCGCTCCTCCCAAAGCAGGACAGGGAGAGGATTTACAAAGACACTGTAAATGGCAGGTGCTCAAGGGCAGGTTGGATGGGGCTGTGAGCAACTTCATCTAGTGCCTGATTTAGTGGTTGGCAGGGGGTTGGAACTATATGATCTCTGAGGTCCCTTCCAACCCAAGCCATTCTGTGATTCTATGGTTTCTAACCATTAATTCATGACTCAGTGACAATGCCTCTTCATTGTCAACCTTTCACTGTGTGTCAATTTAAGTGACAACACATGGATAAAGTTGCACTGCAAGAATCAGTACAATAAAGCATTTTCAGCCAAATTCTCAGCTGACAGGACACAACAAATAAGCAATTACTTTAACGCAACCTGACCAAATTACCTAGCTGAGCAACTTGGCTCATTGTGTATTTCAGAGACCCAAAACAATGAGCATATGGTTTAAATTTGTAATTTTAAACCCTTAGAATCTTACAAACGTTAAGGTTGCAAAAGGTCATTAGGACAAGTATTGATACGTCCCCACCATGCCCTCTAACCCATGTCCCTCAGTGCCACATCTGTATTTTTCTCAAACACCTCAAGGGACAGTGACTCGACCACCTCCCTGTACAGCTTGTCCCAATGCATCACCTTGCTAAAGCATTCACCAGTAATGCCACAAAGTTGTATGCACCCCCCAGAAGACCACCTGTCACCATCACAACTAGATCTAAATAGAGAGCAAATGTGTTAAAACCAACGAGAAAAAAGTAGCCCACTGGCCCTCACTACCTGCATTAGGACTGTGCAGGGACTTTTTTCATTCAGCGTGGTTTGCCTTCCTAGGTGGGAAGCTCCAAAATTTCCCTTTCAGATTTCCCACGTGTGATCTGTGCCCAGTTCTACAGTTGCAGGCAGGTGCTCAGAGCCAAGAGTCTCAGTGTTTGCTTCTGGTATCTGCTGCAGTCCATGCTGTAATTCCGCTCGAGCAGCCACACTAGGCTTCTGCATTCATAATAAATGATAACAATGAAGTGCTTGTTTATGGACAATCATCCGTAAGAACTGCTGACAGAGCAGCAGGAAAAAAGCCTCTGTTGTGTCAGACCCAGAGCAGAGGAGCTCAGAAGATGCTGCAGACACACGGCCCCCAGGTGCTGGCACCGCACTGTGCTCTAAGTCCTGAGAGCCTCAGCAGGGCCAAAGCAACCTGTTGTCACACAGCTCAATATGTGCTGGGGATTCCCTATCCTACGGGCTGGATCAAAGCCAAGGGTCCACCAAACTGTCCCTTCAACAAAACAGAGGATGCGGGCACAAAGTATTTCCTCTGTAATGCCACTAGTGTCATGGAAACTTTGCAGCAGTTGGTGATTTTCCAGGAACACAGACAACAGCAATGTGATCAGACTTAACAGGGCAAAATTTGTTGCTCATAACGTATGCTCATTTTCAGTGATCGTTCTCTAACCTCCAGCAAGGAAAGCAGCTCTTTCCACACTGCAGCCTTGAATAATGGCTTTAAATATCCTTTGTTCTAAAGGTGTGCGCAGCACTCGGAGCAGAAAGGAAGTTGGTCGCGGTGAATTAGAACAGATAAGGAAAAAAAAAAGCCGCCTCAATTTCCTTTGTTGCATTCAGTGGTGCAGAAGTTGAGTCGTCTTGCTTCTGCCACGCATTTGTGGTTGCTATGAAATAAATATTGACTGGAGAAAGTAGAAAGGGAATCATTCATAAAAGATCGAAATGTCAAAACTGGGAGGTATGCCCACTTCAGGAAATATCTGATCTAGAATACTCCAAAGAGTGCTTGATCTTTGCTTCTTCCCCCTCCTCCCCTTCCCCCAGCATACGCAGCTGTAAATCTGAGTTTAAAGAAACAAGAGATCAGCTGTGCAAAGAGATGTTAACTTTAAAAGCTGTTTTATGTTTCTTATTGTTCATTGCCAGGCATGGCAAATATTTGTCTTGAGTATTTACTTTTACTTGGTTAAAGTAGAGAGCCAGATTCAACAACATACCCTACCTGCTTTATACCACCCCCAAGATGAAAAGCAGCCACAAACTCTGCTGAAATAAAAAACTGGTTCTGAAAAAAATGCTTACTCTGTATCAGCGGAATGATGTAAACCAGCGAGAACATACCAGTCTGCAAAGCCATAAAAATCTGTCTCTGCTAGTAATCGCCAGTTGCTTTCCTCAAAATGTTAAGCTTTAAATGGGAAATGTGTCTTTTGGCTAATGACAAAATTTCCATTTTCCATATAACAGTGAGGCATGTCTTTAAGATTGCGTAGTTTAGTAGTTGTTCATGCTTTCCAGAGGTCACATATTGCATTTCCTAATCTGTTATGACTGAGCTTAAACACTGAGGGAATCAGTCCTGGAATGGTTATGTCTGTTCACTGTCTCTCTACTTCCTGAAGCAGATCAAATCCCAAGGAGAATCTAAGTCCCTGACCACATATATAAATGTTCAAAAGTGACTTCTGTGCTGATTTCTAAAAGCATTGGTAGGTACAAGAGCTGCCTACTGCCTTCCTTCACTGCTGGGAAATTAAGATGAAAAGTTCTCAAAATTGTGATTTAACATACTCAGCTTAAAAAATGCAACACCTCATGGAGTTAGGTTGCAATTAATGGAATTTTGAGGTTGTTTATCTGAAATAAAAGATACAGATATAAGTCATCCTAAAAGTGGAGTCACACATACGGGAAACTTCAGGCTTTGGCTTTTTGCTCTGTAGATGTGTTGTATTCAATCGAATTTTTGTATTTATAGTAGGACAGCTAAAGTCCTTCATATCCAAACATATTATTTTTGTCTGTGGATGTTGGATTCTTTCTGAAATATATGTCCACATGCCACCTACATGGATAGTATAGGATACAGTGAAACAGTGATTTTAACAGATGGTGATGTATTGCCCTCGTGACTCTCTTCACTCTTCAGATTCCTACTTGTAGAAAGGTAATAACTTTAATAATGTCTTTTAATGAAGTATTTCAGATATACAGATTCACTTTTCAGACAGTAAATACATGTATATATAAAGTTGAAAAAGTAAAGAAAAAACATCTCTTCGTTTAGGAGTCAGTGTGCAACCATGAATGCATTTAAAAAGATCTAACCAAGGAAGTGAAAAAAGAAAAGCAATTGAAATTTGGAATATAGGTTAGAATTGAAAATCCTTCTCCCAGTACGAAAATGCCATTGGCTGCTGATGTAACCTCTTTAATAGTCCCCAAGTTAGAATTTTACTTCAGACCACTATCAGTTGAATCAAAACACTTCAAAAGAATAAGTTCTTCATTGCTAAAACCATTATGTTTTCTAACAGATAGATACTATGCTTAGGATCCTGTACAGCTGCCACACTTCCTTTATCAGGAAAATAGTGGGGGGTTTTTTGTGCACTCTCTCTCTGCTATTCCTACACAGCAAATAAGAATTCCAAAAGCCCAAACCAATTACGAACGTGCATAACTTACATTATCATTAAACCTCATTAAATCAGCTGGAGAAATGAATGGAATAAGGATGTACAAAACCACAATTTTATTAGCTGTACTGGCATAAGGAACACGATGTTGAATGCATGTGTTTTATCACTTGCTTTATCACTTCAGGAAAAAAAAGTGTATGGATATATATGCTTTTTTCCAAGATAACAGCAGTTGCCTGAGGAGAAAACCCAAACAACCTTGCCTACCTAACTGCTCAGCCTGACGGCTAACTGAGGTCACCTCATTCAAGAATAGGACTGTGAAGCAAGAAAATGACTACTTTTATTCTCAGGACCTTACCCATGGTTCAGAAAGATGACATCATTTAGCAACTAAGACCGAAGTGCTTTCCTGTTACATAGCACACTTCCCTTAGAGATGCATTTTTACAGTCCACGTTCGCAGCCTTGTAGGAAGAGGTTGCTTATTTTTAGCAATATCCTTGAATGTTTTTACCAGTGAATAGATCTATAAGAAAACAGTACAGCTGCTAAATCTCATTGATCCAACTGTGTTTTTTTTTTTGTTTTGTTTTGTTTTTTTGCAACTGAAGAACAAAGTTAAGTAGACTAAAATGATGGATTTATGTAATGCAATCTAGCACCAAAGACTTGAAAGAGTAATATAATCACGTTATGTTCTTTTTTTTATTACAATTTTATTTTTAAAAGTGATGTCTGAAGCGTCTGTTCTGCCTCATTACCTGCCATAACATTCCTGACAGGCTTTTTTTAACCTTAGTCAATTCCAAACCAATATTTCTTGAATCAAGCCAATGGCAGAAGTTGCAGATTCTCATGTTTACAGCTATTTGGCATCCTACAGTACTATAATCTACATCTCCATGGTATCTTCCCTTGGATTTGGGAAACCCTAAGTCTTCTATATTCTGTAGTTATGAGGGCTCAAACAATTCAACCCCTTATGGTAGTGCAAAACACAGAAACTAAGACCTACCGCATAGCTTGCTTTGATTGTGCTTGCTTGGGGCAGGAGGAAATACCAGCACGGACTTAGACCACTCCCGGATGCATAGAATACAACAGCCTTCCTCAGCTGCTTCTTATATTAAAGATGCACTCAGGGTGTTCTGTTTTTCTCTAATGGATATAAAAAGCAATTCAGTCCAGAATGGATCTGGCAATTTCAGTTTCAGCTACAATGTGTTCTTACTGTTAGTTTTATGAGTCCTTGAAAAGAGGTTCAGTATTATTCAACAGGATTGCTGGCAGACTGTATTGTAAGCAACTGTGAGTACATAACATTTACTGTCTTACCTCTGGATTGAAGGAGCACTTAAAAGTTGAAGACAAGTTAGTTCTGAGACATTTATCTGAAGTCAGTTTTTTTTTGTGGCAGAGAAAATATGAAAAAAAAAATCAATATAGGGTTCAGGTAAACTTGCTTTATAAATGGTCATAAACATACATTTTCCTCCCAGAAAGTTATATATCTATTTTCCAAATTAGTCCAAACCCATCTCTTTGGAAGATTTGGGTTTTTGTATTCTACGCCTTTATAAAGAGAGGTTAGGCTCAGCAGCATTCCAAACCATAGAGATAGTTCAGCACTAAATACGTTGTCTATGTTACATGTCAAAGAACCAGACCTTAGAAACTACTGAGAAATACCAGCACAGTTTTGGGGCGTGGCTGAAATATCATCTCATATTCACTTGTTCTACCACAGAGTTTGCACACAACTTGAAGTAAGAAATTATTATAATGAATTAGATATATGAGGAAATGGTTATTGAGAGTTTCAGCTGAAGCCAGTTTCAGTCTCTGTTTCCAGTAGCAGAGTAATAACCTATTTAACATATAATAATGTGATTTCCAATAGTAGAAAGGAAATTCCAGTTTTTCTTCTAGAAAATATCCTAAATACAAGGCATTAAATTGCAATACTGCAGGATGAATGCTTGCTTTTTCTAAAGAGTATTCACATTCTTCTCAAGGCCAGGCTAATCCCTCAAGCTTATTAACTCTAGGAAAATCTTGTCTGAGTGGTAAACCATGATGTCACTGAAATGTGTTGGCAGCTCTCTCAGCTGTGATCCTTCCTGTGGAACGACTTCTTACATAATGTGAGTAACCGTGGAAGTGGATTTTACTCATATTACTCACATTGTCTCTACAAAATGCTATTCCAAATCGTTCACCTCAAATGATTATCTATAGAAAAAAAACAGAAGGATTTTATATTATTGGTTAGAGTGAGCAAGTTGTCAAGGAAATGAGGCAACTCCAATTCAGGGTGAGTTTGCCTGCGTTAAGCTAAATTTGAGACTAACACTCCAATACCATCATTTCTCTGAATACTCTCATACAATCAGTGCTGCATGGTTTCATACTTTGTACTGCACTGCCTAGGAGCGTTACCATTAAACCATCAGCAAAGCCAAGAGGTACCTTTCTCCATCAGCAGGGCATCAGTGACTGAGAACTGCACTTTTGAAAGTGCCAGAACTGTAAACACACGATACAGATGATAGTTGAGCACGAAACACTTAAAAACACAACCTAGAAAGTGTGCAAAAGCACACGTCAAAACCTTCTTTGATCAGACATGCAGCAAGGAGCTCAAGAGTTACAGAGCCAGCCAGAGGCTGCCTGTATGCCCATGTGATCGTCACGTTGAGACTGATATGGAAGGGAGATGTACTAGTAAGGATTATATATTGCTTTTAAAGGGTTTATTCTTTATCTTTTCTTGTTGCACAGAGCTGACAGTCTTCTTCCATCTGCTTCCTCTCCAGAACATAAAAAATAGCACTCACAACAGAGACGTTAAAGTCTTATTTTTCAGCTACGACAAATCCCATAGCCACTGGCATCCCCAGCTGCTTCCTCTTCCCCAAGATCTACTCACTGCCTTTCCTGTTACTTACCTCTGCTGATAAAAAATAATAATAAAAAACACTAAATCTAATACATTACTTGGCAAGTACATTTATTGTGGCAGTACATAAATAACTACAGGGGAAAAAATAAGCAAGTGGAAAACACACACTGGCTCACAGTTTCATTAATCTACTCAGCTTTGACCAAAATCTGTTTCATGAGCTAATAGCCCAAGATGAGAGATTGCAGACAGCCTGTACTTAAAAATAATCTGAAAAAGCCCCCACACCCTCAAGTGGAGTCCCAAAACAGAAAACATGAATGACATTTCTAAACTCTGGAGGAAACACTTAATCATTGTGGTCCAAAATAACCATTGTATCACCAAGACTGTTAAGTACCTGTGATTTTTTTCTTCCTGATACACTGAACATGGTTGTAGTGGCACAGAACACAGAAAAGAGAGCAATAAATAAGAAAACACAAATCAAGGAACAAACAAATCTGCAAATGTGACCAATGAAAAGCTTAGATCTAGAACATGGTCATGAGAACATACCAGTGGAAGGAAGGATATTCGCAGCATTTTCCATCTAACACAGATCCTGTCTCTAGAAGAGAGGCAGAGTTATGGTGGAACACTTTGTAATAGAGACAACATGATTTTTTTGTCAAAGCATTACAGAATACCACGGCCACAAAACTACGTGCCCTATGAGCTGAAAAACTTCCACTATGCAGCAGCCACCCATGGCCAGCTGAGATCTAAAGTAAAAATTCACTAAGCAAAACCAATCAAATGCCCCACAGAAGTATTGAGTACAATTTATTTATTTATTTATTTTTGTCTTTTACTCCTTCATTATCTGTACCTTTTGGAATGAGAACTGAATTCATCTTTGTGATTCAAACTGCATGTTGATAATGCTGCTGCATGAGTATGTTGCCCTCCATGATGACAGCAATAAGAAAATCAGATTTAAAAGACTAACAGATACAGAAAGGTAAACGATGGCAGATGGTTAGCTTCTCACCACTTCTGTCACCTCCCTCTTTCAAAGAATTCAGCACAGAGGGACAGAATGCTGCACCACTGCAGACCTACTTAGGAGTAAAGAGCAAGGCTGATACAGCGGCTAACTGTGTACCTTATTTAGGCATAATGAAATGGGAGAAACACCAAGTTGTTCTGTTTAAAGCACAGAAGCCTGCACAGATGTATTAACTACAGTATTTTACCTTCAGAAAACTGCTCTTAAGAAAAGTCTGCACCAGAATTCCAGCATATTCCTCCTGGGCCAATGCCCAGCTTAAAATATGACAGTGCCATGGGGAGCTCTGGGAGTTAAAGGCAAAAAGAGGCCTGACTTCTAGGAAGCCCCTTCTGAACTCAGTATTAAAAACTCATGGCTCTGGAGCTGAATCTCAGCACAAATGGTTGTCAGTCAGGCGAATTAAAGTGTTAGTGGGGACCTCTAATTAAAATCAGATCAGGCAAGGGACTTGTGGGAAAGCAGTACTGCATTCCTGCAGAAATGCACAGTTCTGCTGAGTAAAATCTCACTGTCCTGTTTCATTGGTGGTCTTTCCTCCATATTAATGAATTGTTCTGGAATGAATGCTGTTATTCTGATTTTCATCTCTCTCCTGTCACACAGCATGGAGTTCTTTCTGTCTTTCAAACTGCATTATTTTTTTAAAAGCATATAAAAATTGCTCAGAAACCTACAGTCCATTCTAGCAATATTTAGACTTCTGGAATGGAAAATTTTAAAGCTTGTTGAGATGACTCTAAGTGGTAATTTTTGGTAGCACTCATTTTGTATTCTTCTCCCATTCATTTCACAAAAAAAGCAAAGTGAAAAAAGAAAAAAAAAAAAGCAGCTTTCCACATTTAAATTCTTTTCACTTATAAATAGCTTTGCAATTTGAGATACACAAGGACAATTGGAAACTGATGCAGGAAAGAATTGCAAGAACTGTTCAAGGACTAAAAACATACATTGTAAAGAAAGTCTCATATGCTGAATCCATGCAGCTCAACAAAGAAACAGCTAAAGGACAAGCTCACTCGGCAAGTAAGCTCTATATGTAACTTTCCTGTTCGTTGGTAGCTTCAAAAATAGTTTTTAATTTCAAATTGAATTGTATGGTCTAGATTGTCGTAAATAAGATGACACCTGGAAAACAAAACATCTAAAAGGATGACCTTGTTACCATTTAAAGGTGAAGAGAGAGGGCATAGCTGTAAACTTATGCAACATAATACAGCTGGCTAGGAGGCTTGATCAGGGCACAGGCAAGTAAGTTCAGTATCAGCTTATTCAGAGCTCGGATTTAAGCAAATGTTTTACTCAGATCTTCTATGGAGGTTGCTTCACTTTGAACAAAAATTTGTGGCAAAAAAAGGAACAATTGGGATTAGTAACTGATACACACAGATTCTAATCCTTATGGAAATGAGAAATTATTTTACTTTATAATGAATGTAACAAGAAAAAGTGGAGGTCAGTATTTCAGTGTATTTACTGGCCCAGTCAGTAGGATGTGTCTCTGATTCAAATGCACTTCAGAAATCAGACTACATAAACCTCACTATCCCAGTTGCCATCTGAACAGCCACACAGCTGGAGTACAGGAAACAGCTGGATGAGTGCCATCATCTCCTCACTTCTGAGTAAAGTGCAACGAGAAGTGCTACACATCCAGCACAGATCCACTTCACAAATTAGTTTCTGAAACGCAGGCATAACGTGATCACGTGTAACTGGAAGTGTGCAAACTTTTGTAACCTAATCTACATCACCTAGATTTTGTAAACTGTTTGCTTAGTGATCATGTCTTCCTTAGCTATTACAAGTTTCACTGTTTCAAATACAGTGACCCACCCTGCATTTGTTAAAGGCGAAGAGCACCCATTACCAAACGGCAGCATACAGGTGACCACAGATTCCAAGGAAAGGCCATAAACTTCCACAAGAACTGTAAATCCACAGAAGACAAATTCTTCACTCCACCACCATTACAGCCCATGGGAGCACTGTATTTCAGCCTTCTCAGGAAGGCTCACACTGAGCTCTCTGAGTGCTCCATTAACCTTCCTTTCAGACATACTGGTGGAAAGAATGAAGTGAAATGCAGTATCTTTCCATTATCGCCACTCTTTAAATACCAAAATGTTACACAACTCATTTAACAGCCTTCGGATTTATCATTTAGATCATCTTTGTAATTCCACACCACTAAAAACTCTGGTTGTGAAAAAAACCTCGTTAAAGACTAGCACACTGCACTCTGCAGCTACATTAACAATTTATCCTTTCTGGGATGGTTTTTAGCTAGAGGGAAACAGATCTCCAAGGGCTAAGAATCTAGATAGTACATAATGTTTTGAGATCCAGTGTATAAAACACCAACTTTTTCCTGTTGCCACCACTTGTAAAATTGTATTACGCCTGAAAAGCATTCAAACACATGGTCAACAATCAGAGGAGCAGCTCCCCTTGCAATCTCCATTCACTTATGTGGGGAGCATCCCCTCTCTCCCTGCAGCAGAATAAAGGTGCCTCTTACACACCATGCATATTGCTTTTTGCTGAGTTGCTCTTGTTTCCTGACTGTGCAGTTCTGGCAAGCTGGAAAGAAGCCCTAAAAAAGTAACAGTACCAGCAGTGACACATCCCTCAGATGAAGCAGGCAGCTCAAAACTTTCCAGGCTCAAAAATACCCTGAACATTAGACTTCAATATAGAAAGGGGCATTTCCTCAGTATTTATAAGATGACGCTTCCTTGGCTTTAAAGCACACACCTCTGACAACCTCATCTGGGAAACAGGTACATGGCTGAGGAATGCAGAGTTGCTCAGCTTATCTCCTCACACTCAGAGCTCCACTCAACAGAAACAGATGCAACTTTATGTCACATCACTCTCCCAAAGCTGCCTTCTTCAAATATTGGATACAGCTGTTGAGTTCATCACACACAGAGTACTCTCCTTAAAGCTCTCCCAGAACCTCAGTCTCTCAATGACTACAAACATCTCAACACATCTTTTAGTGAATGATACAGTTTAGGATTTTCCTCCATTCCTTAAGAGTCAGAAAGCCAAAGCCTTACATAGAGCCTTCTCATAGAGAACTATGATATAAGTAGAAAAGGCAGACTAAAGACATTAAAGCCAAAGCAACATCATTTGGCTTGGAAAGATACTTGCTGAATCTAAAAGCCACAACTTTAGAATTCAACCAAACACACTCACATTTCCATGTGTAGTATCAAACAAATCACAATTTCTTTGCCATTAACATTCATATTAGAGTGGAGGACTAGAACTATTTTTTGCAGGAACACTTACTGGTAAAAAGCATAGTCTGTGTCACACTGCATGCTCTTCTATCAGGCTGTGTATGACTTCCGAATCTAAACTACGCTCACAAGGTCTTCTCTTGCTCGGGTTTGTTTCCTATACTTACTTTCATGCTTTTGAAGATACACATACGTACAGCTTTAAGCACACTTAGAGAATGATTAGATATATTCCTACATTACTGTTGCAGACAACATTCCAGTCTCCACACGACCAGTGCATGAGGAAAGTACGCAGGCGAAACTTCTTCCCAATTTTCTCTGTTAATGGAGGGACAGAGAGAGGAGGAAGGAGAACTAAGAAGTTAACTGGAAAAAGCTCATTTGGTGGTGCTGCAGTGTCTTCTGCTGACAACATATTTGGTCTTAACCATCTTTTGTTCTGCCCATCAAATAAGCTTCTTTTCAAGCACCCTGTGGACGCAGAGCTGGAAATGTTGTTTCTGCACTTCTGCAACTTGAATTTTCATTTCCGTTTTTCAGAGCCCATAATGTCAACTAAGTTTGTTTGGTTTTTGTGGAAAATGCAGACTGACTCCGAAACAGGTAATGTCTGGTAATAAGTTACACAACATCCAGCCTCATCTTCCTTGTGAGCACGCTCTCACAAGCTGTGAGTTATCCAAGGATGAGCTCTTTACAACCTCTTGTTGCACCTGCCATTTTTTTTTTTCCCCTCAAAACAGAAGAGCTTTGGAATTGAAATTTCCAACCTTGCCTTTACTCTTTGACCCAAAGGCCATTACTTATTAATATGAAAAATGATAGTTTCAAGAGACTTCCACACAGTAGGATAGTCAGTGTCTTGGTAGGGTTTCCTTTTTGCTTGATTTGAAACTTTTTTCACTCTTCCTAATTTTAAATGCACACCAGCTGAATCATGCTGTTCAGCAGGCTGCAGATTGATCTCTTCTCCCCCCTAAGGTTTTATGTAGAATTTAAATAATGAAGTTGCTAATTGTGTACATGGAAGCAGAGCTGAAATTCAGCAAACATTACTCTGTTTTCATGTTGACCCTGGATGCTGTTTTGGTTACTAAGAAGTCACTATATTTGATGATAAACTTATTTCAATTTCAGTAGGTACCACCATAAAGCTACATACCAAATGTTCCAAACCACATTCCCTCACAAACGCCCTTCTTAAAAAGAAAATGTAATCATGGCTGTGTTTTACTAAGACTTCAACAACAACAATAATGATCACAAGATCCTGGTGTTACAGCATCCTCCACCAGGCTGTAATTCCCTATATACATTGAGAATAACTTAATATAATTTTAAGAAATGTTCAGAGATAGTAGATGGAGGTTCTCTGTGTACTGCTAGAAAAAGCAGTTTGGATACTTCGAATGGAAAAAATGCAAGGAATGAAGAACTAGAAGAGTGCCACAAGACTGTCCTCAGACCAGCAGGATTTCCTTGTTTTTGTTTACTTACAACTGAGAAGGAGCCCCCTGATCAAGCAGAGATAGAGTGGAGCCCTATAGCAACCAGAGTGGAAACTAAGCATGTTGTTCCCACCGTTGCATTTAAGCCTTCTTGTAGCTTCTCCTACACAGCTATGTTATGATGACAGATTTTCATCCCAGGACAAAAATGATCAACTCTGTTATACAAGACCCTCAAGAAGTTTTGTCCAAGGTACGTAAGTCCACTGCAGCATGTACTAAAACTAGAGAAGTATATAACCAAAATCCATGAAGCTTGGGCAAAGTCGAAAATAAGTGGAAATATTAGAATTCACATTAGAATCATCTCACTACCATCTAACTACAATCTAAAAAGGAAAAAGGATTTCTATCAAGTCTTCTTAGGTAACAAAACTGGTAAAATTCATTTGGCTTAAAGATGAAGCTATACAAATTCAGAAGAAAACTAAAGTATTTGCTATCAGTACAGATAATTCTTAGGAAAAAAAACTTCTTGCAAAGCGAAGTATTTATAACATATAAAATGAGTTCTCAACTTAAACAATTTTTTTTTTTTTAATCAGCAACCTAGGTTTGGAAAGTTTTGAACAAATGCAAACAATTATGTATCTGGCCTTCAGTATGAGAAGTTTTTATGTAGGCAATATATAAACCTAAACAAGGGACCACTACAGATCATCTATAAGGAAACATATCAGCTGTCGACTCATCAAGTCACAAAAGTCAAGCTCATATTCCTGAGCTTTAAAAAAAAAAAAACATTGCACAATTTTGTTCAGGGTTAAGACATTAATATTTAAGAAAACAACAGTTATGAAATTTCAAAAATTCTGGAATTTTTTGGAATCTGAAGATTTTAGGAGCAGTGGTTGAGTAAAATATTTAGGAATTAATATTTGTAAATGTATGCTTATTTTTGTTTCTGCCATAAAGCATTTGAATTGACTCTTGACTTTTAATCTTCTCAGTTTTACTACCTAGTTGTGTCTACAGGATGGATACAGAAAGATTTCCATCAGCACATTTAAGGAAGAACATTTCTTTCAAGCAAGGCACAAAATTTAAATTTATTTATGTAACTTGATTAATCCCAATTTTTGTTTACATCAAGTACAAAAACCAACTTTAACGTAGGTGTAAATACAATTTCCACAAAGTTGTTCAACGAAATTTAAAATCAGTTACGTATCCAGAACTGTAAAGCACAATTAAAAGCAGCCCAGGATATACAGATTGTTTACTACAACTGCTGAAAGAGCTCATAATGTATGAACATATTTAACAACCTCCAGTAATAAATTAGAAACTCCTTTCTAAACTTCTATTTGAAATGCATTTACGTAATTCTGAACCTAACAAAGGAAGCATCAAAGTTTTACTCAAGCTGAGGCCTAATGAAACATATACACAATTAAAAATTAAATAACAGAACGGTGATTTTGGTTGAACACTTCTAAGAACGATAAGCTAAGGTAATATAGAAAAATAGCAACAGATTCAAAGAATTATTCTCAAAAAACTTACAGTGTACTGTAGCTGCCTGGAATATTCTAACAATTATAGAAAACCATATTTCCAAGTTTGGTAGGTCTGTATCATCTAGAAGACATACATTTAAGACAACCATCCAGGAACTTATTTACAAATAGAAGCTTATTCATTTTAAAATAGGTATAAAAGTCAGTTTTGGCACTAACCATAAGGCAATGGATGATATATTCCTAAAATTGCAAATCACATAATGAAAGAACAACCAGAAAAAGATCATATTTTTAAAAGAAAGTATGAGATCTTAAACATAACTAAATTAAAGAATCAGCATCAAAGTCACTAAATCACCCAATCCAATATACTGAAGATTCTTTTTAATAACCAACAGTAAATTGCTTTAAACCATGGAAACACTCGGCCATGTCTTGTGGAAGAACCTAATACTAAATTAGCAAATTAGTTTTAGTTTTATTACCAGAAGATAGCAAAGAGTTAAAGGATACCACCATTTTAATTGTTAAGCAGAAACAAGTGATATTAATTGGAAGTCCAGCCTTTGTTAAAGGTCTTTAAAAAAAACTGCCATTCACTCCAGTGAGTAAATATTAGTTTCAAACTTTTTTTTTATTTCTACACCAGTGTGTTTTTAACAACTTCCTTTTTGCATTTCCATGAGCTTCAATGACATTTCAACCTTAAAATTCAGTTTTTCAGTGCAGCCACATTTGCACCGAAAAGACTGCAAATCCATATTTCTTCAGCTGTGGATTTCATGTAGGTTTTAAAAATAATTTTTGTATTCAACCTAAATTTATAAAAACATTTTTTTTTCAAAACTTAAGGCAAAAAAAAACCCAAGTTTTATTAGTTACGTTTCTTTAAATCTGAGCAGGTGTGTGAGGCTGTTTAAATATCAAAAAAGCTAGTGCCATATACAGTATTACCAACAAAAAGTAAAGAATAAAGTAGCATGCACCCTCTAGATGAAAAGAAAATTTAATTTTACTAGATGTTTAAATAACCAAAAGGCAAAAAGTGTCTGTCTCCTCTAAGAGTATCATCATAAACCACAGAAATTTTAGAGGACAAAAAGTTACCAAAGTATTCCGCTCAACGTTTATACAAATACATTACTACAAGTTTACATACAGTCAAAAGACATCTCAGTGTTACCTAATTACTTAAATTTACAAGACAAACATAAATAAAGCTGTTAAAACAGGCAAGTACAGTACTGATCTATCATTCAGCACAACATATTTTGTATATCTTTCATCTTGAAATCAATCAGATTAGAATTGTGTGAAGTCATTCTTCAAACCTAAAAATAAAATAAAGAGAATTAAGTATATCTATGCAAATTTCACACAACATGGGCTTATTCCAAATGCCTAAGTCCTTTTTTCAGGCACATAATTTACCATTTAACCATGTCTTGTCTGTTCTTAGAAGAGACCACAGTCTTTAAGGTTATTTTTAATAATGACATCAGTTACAGCATCAAAAACAAACTGCACATTTTTTGTATCTGTGGCACATGTGAAGTGAGTGTAGATTTCCTTTGTGTCTTTTCTCTTGTTAAGATCTTCAAACTGACACTGAATGTAAGCTGCTGCTTCTTCATAAGTGTTCGATCCTAGAAGGAGAAAATTGCTCAGTAAGCAGGTTTCAAAAAGGAAGAACTAAACATATATGTTATACATATATACTGTACATTAGAAAGAAGTAGATACTCTGCAACAATGACTAAAACCTGAAAAGAGGTATGTTGATTTAAATAATTCCACAGCCACTACTTTACAACACAACAGGTGTACCTTGTTGAAGGAAACCTTCTGGACAAATTTTTAATAATAAAAAGTGCTGTGTGTGTAGCAGTGGTAGATGGAGCAAGTCATTAACGACTTATCACTATTACACAGACTATATTTCATTCCTTTCTTCATGTTATTCACTTTCACTTCTAGTGTTTTTGACCTTTTCCTCAAAGAAACAGTATGAAATCATAATGAAAATTATACATGAAAAGCCTAAAGCCTGTTGAACAAAACTGCCTTCTGTTATACATTTCCTGAACAAGCCAACTCTTCTAACAACTATTTATATACGCCCCCTTCAAATAAACTCTCATGTATTCTCAAGGGATCCCCGCTAGGGGGAAAAGAAACAAATCTAGGAAGAAAAGAATAAAATACAGCATAAAGAACAGGGTAACCAGGGTAGGATGACAAGTAGTATGACAGTAACATCTAAACACTATCAGAGGACCATCATAATTTCATTTTATTAACAATAATCTGACTTCAGTACTCTTCCATTTGTGTTTCATAAGAACATCCTGCCAAATTAAACTTATTTAAATATTTTGTACACTTAGAGTTATCAAATTCCTCCTAATTCATCAAAAATAAGATAATTTAACCAAAAACAACTTGACACCTGACCATTCCCAATACCTGCATATTCAGGGTAGCAAATAGTGAGAGGACTCCTCTTGATTTTTTCTTCAAAAAGATCTTTCTTGTTCAGGAAGAGAATTATAGAAGTGTCTGTGAACCATTTGTTGTTGCAGATACTGTCAAACAATTTCATGCTTTCATGCATCCGATTCTGTAATTTGGGGAAAAAAAACCCAACACTTTATTGATTTTATCAGACTCTAGAAATAAAATCAGGATATATGTATTTAATGAGCTACAACTAGAGTTATGAAACTTAGAAAAGTTATGAAAGTTCCAGTATGCAGAATCACATATAACCACAGGGAAATACACAGTAGCCAAATAATTTGTCAATCCGCTTTAATGGACTTGATGATCTTGAAAGCCTTTTCCAACTAATATGATTTTATGAAATGATTACATGAATAGAGTCTAACCAACTACTTTGTATTATTTTTCTCCATTTCTAGGCTTAAGTCTTTTTTAGTTATTTAGGAATTTTTGGTATTTTCACATTTAGCAATTATACTACTTTAGAAAACTCTTCAAATGAACCAAATTTGCCTGATATTTATCAAATACTCTGAAAACTGACAATTAACTTCTGCACACAGTCAAGATTCCTGTATAAGGAAAAAATAGTAATTCTATAGAACTAGAAAATTAAATGAGAAGGCTGTTGTGTTTGTTCCATTAAAAAAAAGTTAACCTGATTTTAACACCGCAGAAAAATTGTCATATATAAGTACTCTGACACTACTTCCTGACATTTAAGTAGATGGCAGATATGACCTATTTTGACTAGATTTAACTTGAAAGTATTTTTTCCCTGTTTTTCTTACCTCCCTGACTAATTTCCAAGAACTTATAGAACATGAAGAGTAACACAGAAGGCTGTTAACGATATACACACAAAAGACCAGCATTACTTTAGACTGCCCAGATTATAAGAAATATACACTCTGTGCATATTGATGTGGGAGGAAGTCACATCTTGAAAGAAGAGAAAGGATGGAAAGGTATTTGAAGAGAGAAAGAAAGATTTCTGTAACTAAGGAAAGAGGTCATAGTAAAACATTTATAAAGCAACAAAAACTGGAGGCTGAGGAAGGGTAACAAAACAGCAGAGACAGATAAGCAAATCAACTTCTTAGATATTTTGAGTATCCACAGAGACTAGAACATGTATTATTGACATCCTAATTAAATTCTGCATAATTGGAAATATGTGAAAGAACACAGCTGAAAAGAGTACTTATCCCAATATATTCTTGAGAATAAAGAAAGTATTTTTGAAACTTGAAAGCATGAAATCTATCACCAGTTCTCTGAAACCTTTTATAAAAAAACCCCATGTATCTCTTTAAAAAAAATACTTAGCTTCTTATTCTGAAAGAGGTCTTTAGCTTTCCTTTCAAAACATTTAGTTTCTAACAACTAAACCTTTCTTCAACGTTAAGATACTTGCCATTTCCTCATCTTCAGCCAACACCAAGTCATAATCACTTAATGCCACACAGAAAATAATTGCTGTAACACCCTCAAAACAATGAATCCACTTCTTCCGCTCCGATCTTTGGCCCCCAACATCAAACATTCTGCAAAACAGAAATACAAAGCAGGAAATGAACTTTGGATTTTCCAGTTTTCTGAACAGTAAATGATAAAATCTGAAACCATCAGCTGTGCAAGCCTAATCACAGAATTTTGAGAAACAGCATAAAACATCCAACTGTTATTATAATTTCATTTCTTAGTATAAGAAATAGCTTCCAGTTATTTAGAACTTAGAAGTCTTCCTATACATTTCACAAAACATGATAAAGTGATATGAAAGCAGTATAAATCTGCTTATTTCAAAAAACTGTATTACAAAAAATTCCATTACCAAAGTTAATCCTAATCTATAAAAATAAAAATACAGTTAGCTTTACTAAATGCAAACTTACATAAAGTTCTTCAATATTTTTCCCAAATGAATAATCATATGTAATAAAAAGCAAACAATACAAAATTTCTTAAATCCTAGAGCAGAGTTCACTCTGTTTTAATACTTGAAAAAATGCTACACTATGAAAATTGGACAAATAATTTTGTTATCGCTGTACTCTGTATTGAAATACAAATATATAAAATATAATTCTCAGTTTTCCAAATTGAGACTGGTATCTCTAAACTGTTATGTGCTTCAGCTCATCTCTGTTAAATAAAATTGCAGTTTGATCAGCTTTTGATCATGTTTAAATAGAATTTACTGTTAGTAAAAAATAAAAATATTATTTTCAACATTTTCTTCTTAAAAGAAGAAACAAGCATCATACAATAAAAAAGACTTAATTCCTTCTTTAAGAAAGGAACTTTTCAGTAGTGCAGTTAAGTGGGCAACTAAACTATAAAGGCATTTCTGTTCAATTCCCAGTTGATCAAAAACAAAGCAGTAGGAAAAGACACATCCAAGAACTTAACAGCAAAGGATCAGCAAGATAGCATGATTTACGTGAATTTGCTTTTCTCTGCCATCAAAAAACTTTAGGGGCTATTTGCTAACACCTGAGCTACACTGAATCTGAAAGACTGAATGTTTTATTTGACATCTTAATATTTGAACTTCAAGTATTTTGCAAGTCAGAAAAATAGTATCCTGGATTTAATGAACTAAGTCATGAAACAAACAAACAAAAAAAACCATGGAACAACCAAGCAACAAAAATGACAACAGCAACAAAATACATTCAAATAAGGGGACAACAGTGCTATCCTAAAATGGATGCAAATTTCTGAAGCTTCTCAACAAAACAGAACACGGCCTTTTTCCATCTGTCTCCTTCCTACCACACAAAGAAGAGTCTTGTCTCAAATTCTTGTGATTACTTTCTGCTTGAAAACAATGTGAAAAGGTCACCATATGCCTTCCTTAGCTATGGTCGCCAATATTCTACCAGGCATATATTGCATTTTCCCCCCTCATTACAAGGAAATGCAATTATTCCTTTTAAGAGTGGCCTGACTTTTGTCTTCAGCAATTTTTCCAAGTTGTTTAAACTTTTTTAGGCATTATCATGAAAAAGCTTAAAATTCAGTACACATAAAAATATTTACATTGGAAGGAGAAGACAGAAGAGAAAGAACAGACAACACCACAGCACTTCCATCCACTTTGGTCAGCATTTACCATGAATGCCTTGTCTGTGTAACACAGAGATCTATTAGGTCAGAGTCTCAGCACACTAAGACACTGACAAAAGCTGCCTGATCTACAAAGAATGAAAAGGATATGCAATCTAGTCCTCTGCCTTAATACTCAAAATCATAGTGGAGTCTGGGTACTGAAAAAAAAAAATAATTGTATTTTGCTTATACACAGTAAGTTACAGTCTACAGTGAACTACAAAGAAATACAAGGCAGTACTGAAAGAATTGAAGTTCATAAGAGCTGAATCTACCTGCCCTATCTAAAGGATGATGTCATTACATAAATGCCTTAATGATCTCCCATTTATTTCAATAATGCAGACATTTCTAGTGAGATTGCATGGTGACTGTCATATTAAGACAAATTACTTCACTGAATTAAGTCAAAAGCCCTGCAGATGGTTCTTCAAGTCATCACCCTGCTAATCTATGTTACTTTGTTACATAGGTTGGTTTCTGAATGGTTTATCAGCAATTGTGCAAATGTAAGGACTTGTGCAAGATATTTCATTAGCACTTGGTTTTTTAAAGCTAGTCTTGCCGAATTTGACATGTTTTGCTTCCTTCTATTATATAAGCTGAATATATAGCTCCAGTACTGATGAAAAAAAACATGATACAGGCCAAAGGGACACCAGGTATTTTTTGTGATTTCTTTCACTGTTTTTTGTTATTATGTTTTTTCGTCTAGGTTATACAAGTTGATTGCTTACCTACTGCCCAAGCTCAAACTTGAGGAAGGCTTATTTGACAAATATTTTTGTAGCCTCTCTCACTCTATCTCAAAAGATAAGAGACATATCTGGGTAGTCTCATATTCATTAAAACTGACTTTTATCTTTGATTATCTGTTTTTCCCATGTGGTAAGAGAAGGGGGGGTGGTGTACATGGGTAGACTGAAAATCTACTGATTTGGTGTACCACGTAACTAGATAAATTGCATTTGATGAGATTCAATTAGTTATTTTTAGAAATGAGAATATGTTCTCAGTCACTAGATTTCTATTAAAAAAAAAGTAGAGAATGAATCCAAAGAAGAGTACAGTCCCTTGACTTTCTGATCAAAACCTTATTCACAAACACTATAACCTCTAATAAGGTCTTCTGCTTTAAATGTACTACCATGCAAATGATAACGTTCACTATCCATGATCTGCAATAGAATAATGGACTTCCAGAAATCTCTTCAAGATTATTCCCATAAGAACATAAAAATGGATTCCTTAGGATATATAACAGCTATTATTGTAGGGATTAGAAAAAACTTGTACACCTAAACCCCTAAAATAAGCAAATCCTGCTGCCAAAATGTATCTTCTACAGAACTGGTGATCCTGAAGCATCAATATTACAGCACATACTTTCAAAACAATGTTTTCTGTGAAGATACTAAAATATACTGATGTACAGATGTGCTGACAATTATCTCTGCACAATGTAAAATACATAAGCAATGAGAGTTTTACTGAGCTTCCTTCTTACTTTTCCTAGTATGGAGTAGTTACAATAGTGTTAAATTTATACTATCCTACACTTTCATAATGAATGTCACTGGACATAAAATTGTTAGAACAATAACATTATTTGGTAAAAACTGCATCAGAAGAAACTTTAGTCACAGTCTTTCACCACTAAATAAAGTATTACCTTAAAAAAAAAAACCCTACAATATAGTTTTGAATTCAGTTCTCCAGGAAACAGGATTTGTTTTTCATAACCAGAGCAACAAATATTTTTAAATCTCCAGCTCACCAAATGATTCTGAAGGGAAAAGTCTGACAGAACAGCTACATGTTAACACAGAATAAAACTGAATATTTCAAGATTTGATTTACACAGAAAATAAGCTTTATGAGAAGCTTCAAATGAAAACATGCATTTATTACTTAATATCGCCATATTTATTCTGAGTTATTATAGAAATTCAAACGACTCCCACATGCCTTCAGATAACTGAGCCAAACAGGAAGGAAATTTCCAGCAAAAAGAAAAATAATAAAATAATTAGTTATGGTTAGACAAATTTGTTAAACTACATCACTAGAAATCCGTCTATGAGAACTTTATAGAAGCTGTTAACAGACAGATGAATATGTAGAATAGTTTACATACTTAAAATGAAGATCTTTGAAAGTAAAATGAGTTTCCACTATTCCTGTAGTTTTCACTCTAGTCCTGAGAACATCCTGTTGAGTTGGAATGTAGTTTGTTTGTGCTATCCTGTCCAAGTCATTCAAGTAACTGAAGGTAAAAATAAATACTGCATTCAGTTATTCATAAAATAGTAATTAGATAATTGCAAAAAATTACACAAGCCCTAGGTCCATTCATTACACTGTACATGACTTTTATATGAAAAAATTTGAGATAGAAGATTCAGCAGATTATTAATTTTCCACTTATTTTTTGATGTAAAGTTTTAAAGGCACTTTTGTTCTAGAAGAAAATGCGTACAATAGATTCTACTGCAAAGAATTAATGTTCTGAAATCCCAGAATGCAAACACGGTTCTATTCTTAAACACGGTTCTACATTAACCAATATTCTTTGTTTTAATGCTTTCACCCTTGTAACTTCCTACCAAGCTATAATTTACTTTGTACTACAACTAAAACCCAAATTACTCCAGAACTGAAAACAGCGTTGAAGAGAGCCACTCAGTACTTGAGGCAGAATTAATGTATGTTTTAGAACAATAATAAATACATGGTCAGTAATTTTCTACCGAGAATTTCTAATTGCACATATTTTTACAACAGGCTCTCATTTCCAAAATTATTGTGATGTACACCAAGAAGCCCACCATTTCTGAAAATGAGACGTCTTATTTGTGCTTTTTGCATAGTGAATAGAGAAGATACTAAGTTCTTTAAGTGTAACAAAAATTAAGCAATTTTCAGAATACAACTATGTCTAAAACACCAATTTCATTATGAAATTGGGGGTGAAGTTATCTAAAACTACAAAACAGCAGAGGAAAGTAAGTGACCCTTTAAACAAAGTGCTCCATACTGAAGTAAGTTTATATACTTGTGTTATTACTGTTTAAGCCAAGAGATCTGTCATCATGAACCCATCTCAACAAGTCTAGCAAATAAAAGTAACAGTCATGCCAGAAATGTGTTATTTCAACACAGTTTTATCACATTTTATTAACTAAGCATGACTTTAAATACATTACTCCAGCTGTAGCCATTGCAATGTACTTCATCTGTATGCTGTTTATTGATATACAATTCATCAGAAGAACAGAAGTAGCATATTTTAAAGGAGTGTAAAAAACAAATTAAAAATTACAAAACAACTGGGAACCAAAACTGTCCTGTAGTATAACAACCATCAGACCCGTCTCTCATCTTACTTCTCCCTTGTCTGATTCTGTTTCTTGACTGACTTACCGTTACTACCTATTGCTGTCATATTGTATTCCTCACACCTTGGATTACTAACTTTTTTTTTTTAATTATTATTTTTTTAAGTACCCTAGCACAGAAAACCCTGCTTGATCGTTATCTTTACTCACGTGTCTAATAAACACTGTAGGTTAACAAAGAAAATGTGGCTATTTTAAATTTGCTGGAATTTTCTAGGAGAAATTTGACTATGAACAAGAAATTAGAGTCCTTGTAAGACAGATTCACATCAATTAGTCATTTTTCCTGGACTATTTCTGATACTGAACAGGTAACTGGCTCATGATTTTGTAATGAAAAATGCTACAAAAAAAAAATACTAAAGCATCTTAAAACACTTTTTTTCTTCAAAATAATCTAACAACTTATCAGAATATGACTTAAATTCATAGTCATACACCACATGTCTTTATCCTCAAAGGTTGTATCTAGCATTCTGACCGAAGCAGACAATCTCTTTTGCTAGATATTTCTAGGTTTTCCATCTACATGGGATCAGAATTACTTACATTTCTCTTGAATTCTTTTACCTACTACTTAAAACACACAAGAGCCTTGTATGTCACACAGTACTTACTAGGCAGCAGAGTCATTAAGCTGGTACTCTCTAGATCTGTTGAAACAAGCTTGTACTCCACTGTCTTTCCATAGTCTTTTGATAACACCAGCAAGCTCTGCAGTCATAAATCCTTCCTCTGCTGCTCCAGCTAACACAAAGAGTTGACGAGCATCATCCTTTAGGACGTAAAAAGGATAAATAAAAATTGAGAAACACAAGAAAAGGTATATTAACTTTCCCTATCACCTAAGAATAAGAATTACATTCTGCAAAGGAATTAGTTACTTAACCTGGTATATATGATTATAGCCAAAGAAAAAATGAGAAGGAAAGCAATTAGTACTCTATATAGGATATTACTTCCTACTCTTTTCAACAACAGAAAATGACAAGTTCAGTGAATTTCACATCAGCTGATAAAAATTCTGATCAGTTTATCACTTGAACTGAGCTTCTATAAATGGAAATATTTTGTACATTTTGTGCTGAAGCCTCATTTTATTGTCAGACCCCTCAAACTGAACAGAACAATTACAACGTATATTAGAACTTTCAGATATGCATATATATATTGACTGACTGCAGAATACACATTAAGCACTTAGAATTCAAAAAGCAATTTATTTGAAAATGACCAAAGATCATTCATTAGTAAAGAAAAATACTCTTAAAACTTTTCCAGATAAAATAGTTAAAATATTCATTACCTTAATTACTCTACCAAGTTTTCTTGATAACTACATGTCTAATAACACTTTTATTTTGTTAAGAAAAACATCAAACAGTAAAAATATCCATGTGAAAATTGATATTTATCAAACATAAGAACAGTAAGCCAATTACAATACATACATTGATTAAACTGGGCAGGTAGTAGAAGTTCAGCAGATAGCACTAATAGTTACATAAACAGAGCAGTGAAGATCAAAAAGCAGGATAATTAAATCTCACTGACTGTATCTCAAGCAGTATGCTTGCACAGATGAAACCTGAATGGCAACTGAATATTCTTCCTGGATGAAAACGCCAATCTACAATAGATAGGAGCAGCAGATATACACTAGAAGCTGTGAAAACTCTTTAAATGTCATTTCATATCTCCTATAGTCTGACTTTCAAATACACAAAACACTTTGTAAAAAAACAAACTAATATCTATGTGTTCTAAGATAGCATTTGTTCTTTAACAGGAGGGTGTAAGAGGGAGTAACAAGAAGGGGCAGGAAGCAAATTAAGTTCTGTTAAGTGGCATCCATTAACCCCCACATCCCTTTTCTAAAGAAGGCAAGTACACAGATGTCAGAAATAATAATTGAGTCCTATTTTCATTACTAACAAATGCCAGATGCTTTCATTTAATCAAACTGCAATAGTGCTGCTTCTTCTTAAGGACTCCCTATTTTTATGCAAGACTCCATAAGTGAGATACTTTACAGAAATTCATTTAGCTTTTTCTGAAGCTAACTGCAGCAAATTTCATGTTTTGAAGGTAGTCCATTATCATTTAAAGCATATTCACTAAATGTCTCTCAAAATATGGATTCTGTTTCAGTATAGGAATGTTCTATAGGATAAAGAAAGGTATGCTAATCTTAGGAGGGACCATTACTGAAGCTCCTGGTACAACTTGTGCTCTCCTGATTCAGCAGTTTCACAGAAGAAAATATTCATCTTGTTACTTTGCCATTATTCTAACAAGAGAAGAGCATGCAATTTTCCAAACAGACTTCTTTTATTCAGATAAAATCTCAAAAAATTCAGTCTGAGTAACAGTTTTCCTCGGGACATTGCAATTTTGCATTTTTTCTTCCATAGAAATGATAATAAAATCAAATTAAATTTGAGAGTGTATATTTAATATAATGAGGAACATCCATTCTAAAAAGGCAGGCCCATGTCCCACAGACTCTGGATTCCTTTTTCAATTTCTCATTGTGAAATTACATGAAGTCTAATGCTTACTTTCAATAGCAATGTTGCTCTGTAAAAAGAACTCAGATCACCAAGACCTGTTTATGTGCTAGGGAACAGACAGTTATTTCACTGTTATCCCTGACAGAAGCTTGCTTTCAGTTATATCATTCTCTGAAGTTAAAAAATTCCAATCAGCTCAAATTCATAGCACACATAAAACAGTTTCAAAATCTTCTTCTCAGTCGTTTTATCTGATAAAAATCTACGCTTACTCTCCGCTTCATTTTCTTTTACTTTGTATTTAGTAACAGAATTACAACATTTACAGTCAGACATCTGAGAGGACTCCTCTGTACAAATGAACTAACGTGCATTAACATACTGCTTCAGTCCTGAAAATCTCTGTTCTCAAGGTAAGACAACAGAAAACATGAAAACAAAGTGAGAGAAGGACTGATCCAAAAGTAATGCCTCCTATTTTACTATATTGGTCCATCACGACAGAAGCAGATAGTGATAGTACAGCAGTAAAGACTGAACCTTCCCACCTATATTCCATTACATTTTGTTGCCATGAGACAAATGGCAGTGGAAAGGAAGTCTGACAAAATGGTATCTGACATGCATGTGTATGAAGCAAAGGTGTGTGACTGAATTCCTCCACGTGGAAAAACTGCACCACTGACATTCACTGATCCTTGCTGAACATCTGTGGGGACCAAACACAGGATATGAGTGCAATGAGGATGGTGGGTGGTGCATTTCAGCAGAGGTGACAGTACCATGAAAGGTAAGCCATGTCATGAACAACCATGCAGATTTTTAAAAGGATGGCATGCAGTCTCTTGTTCACTGCAGACAAAAACACACAGCTCATCGTGGTGCCTGTTGAAAAATAGTGTTCTGTGAACGAGAATTTGCTCTATCAAACACTGCTATATTGTGCTCTTCATATCTATTATAGTTTCCATGGAAAAAAATGGGAGGCATTACTTTCAGAGCAACCTACATAGTGGATTTATAATTAAGGAATTTCACATAGAATTAACATATGTACATAAACATATCTACATTTTACAGACAGCATCTATCCCCCTGATCAGACAGGGTTACAATCAGGCTCACCATAAATAAGAGCACAGGGTTAGGAATTGTGAAGTGATAAGCAAAACAATCATTTCTCCAATAAATAGATGAAATGAGATGAAAAAGGTGCAAGAAAGCCTGGAAATGGGCAAGTCTTTTCTTGGAAAAAAAAATCCTTAATTCATGTGCTATCATGAAAAAACTTGAGTACCAACAGCAGCACTATGCCTGTGCCTTAGAGTACAGTAAAGTCATTCACACTAGGAGTCAGTATGAAACTGTATCTGGCCCACAGGTGAGAATGTTTCAGGTACTACTGTGACCGTGACTCAATTGAGAGGTGCAGAGAGCAGCTAGATGCCTACCTGTTGAATCTGTGTTTTTAAAGGAAAGTGAAGTAGCTCACCTTGAAGGCCTCATAGCAGCCCGTAAGTAAAAATAAACAATTATGACTACAAAGTTCACTATTTTTCAACCCTAAAACTCAGATTTACATAGAATTTGGAGAATTGCACTTAAAGAAAATAGTTGCCATGAATCAACCCAGAGTTAACTGCTCAGCAGAGCATTTTACCACGTAGAAAACTATATAACATTTCCTCTTTATCAAACCTTCTTGCCTACAAAGACTGTTGGATATGAAGAGATTTTTCCACAAAATAACAATGGAGAGAAACTGAAAAAGAATGCATGTTTCAACTGTATATGTGCATGTTTACTTCAATACTCACAGCCCTGGTTGGATCACCAAAGTCTATCTTCAACCTCCCCATTGCTCTAATGATAGCAATAATTGACTGAATGGTGTTACTGTAGACAACAGCTTTGTACTGTTTACATTCTTCTTCTGAATAACCAGCTTCATGGATAATCCTACGGAAGGAAAAAAAATAAGTTCTCTATTCAAATAATAAAAAAAGTCTCTCTATGATTGTATTTTACAATACTCACTTCATTTGTTTGACAATTGTGCTCTTCCCTGATTCACCAGCTCCTAAAAAATAAATGGAAATTCATTACATTTTTGCTCATCTTTGAGAACACGTTTAATTTATGCTTCTACACTTCAAACACTTAACCAACACAAAAAACTTCAATGGTTTTACAAATTACAAATTATTTGTAACATAAAAACCTAAATGCCTCTAGATAAGTTCCAAAATTGAGGTGTTTTGACAAGAAATCAGTCAACTACAGAAAGTCTTTGTTCTTTTTGTGCAAGCAAGCAATAAACTTCACACGCCTGGTGTTTCTTAATGCAAACATATCACCAGGTGTCCAGTTCCAATATGACCAAAGAAAGCTCTCTAACATTGTAGAGGTCACTGTGACCACAAGAAGTCACTGCTAACGGCTCTATTCATCTTTCAAAAGGAAAAAAAAAAAAGCAGTCAGCTTCACCCTGTTCCTCAGACTAATGATACAGTAAATACTCCTGGAAGTCATTTCCAGGTACTTGAAGGGCAAGAACGTGACTGGTAAACACTAGGAAAGATTTACCAACAGTATGTGACTTACTAACGCTTTAACGTGGAAACAGTTGGCTTTGTAGATGTAGGACACCAATTACAACATTTACTGTGCCTCTAGCAGGGCTTTCAGTGTCATCAACAATATTCAATGCGATACAAGAATACTAAACAACGATTTCAAGATGTCTAAAACACTGTCTAGATTGCCAAATGTAAATGTTAGTGGCCAATCCAAACATAAGTTAAAAGAGGTAATCTTCAGGAGCTGATATTTGGGTAACACTATTTAACATCTTCATCACTGACCTGACAATCAGGATGAAATACACCTGCATTAAGTCATTAAAATAAGGCATCATCAGTTTTATTAGTCAGGAAGTGGTCTAAGTATTGGGAGAGCAAAAGTGTTTGCTTATTCAAAGGATCCTCAAGAAGTTAAGTGAGCTGCCAGCATCCACAAGGCAGCATCTCAGCACCTCGTTCTTCCCCTCAGCGCCCCAAAAATGAGATTAACAAGAGAACAAACAGTAGCACATCACTTACACGAATAAGGGACTGGTTTATATGGTATACAAGGATAAGATACAAGAAGAGGGCTATTTAATCTTGAAAAGACTGCTGGAGAGACCTAAGTGCTTTTTCTCCGTAATGCCACTTAAGACAGCTGAATACAGAAACAAACTTCTCAACAGCAAAAAGCACATGAAGCAAATAGGAGGCTTCAGGATATGTTATTCTAGAGATGTGGACAGGGTGCTGTGAAAAAGGGACTATCCCAGGGGAAGTTGTTAAGCACTGGAACATACTGTCCGTACACAAAGTAAAAACTCAGTCTTGTAGATCTTCAAGCTGCAACTGGATAAGGTCCTAAGCAACCTTACATAATTTTGATGCTAGCCTGATTTTGAGCCAAGGACTGAAACTGATGACTTTGAGAGTTGCGTTCCAACTTAAATACCCTCTGAAGACTAATAAAATATTTTGTACTCTGACTACTGCGTAACAATTCCATTTGGAACATTCTTCCAGGTAGGTTAAACAAAATATGTAACATCGTAACAAGCTCAAGCCAGCTTTGAACTACTTGTCAGACAAGAGTTGTCCCACATCCTCCCCAGCACTGCAATAGAAGTGGCTGGATTTCCTTTCTTCCAATACACAGCACAATGTCTGTACCGCCAAGAGAAGCTAGTACAGTGCAGAACTACACTGCTATGGAATAAAGCAACTGTCAACTTCTGCCTAACTATTTTTTAATTTATTTACCAAAGGTCCAAGTAAAAGACTTGGTTTTGACATCATACTACTCATCAGTTGTGATTCTGAGCTGCCACAGAAATTCAATAAAATGATATTAATAGAAAACAGTATTTTACAGAAACAGAGGTTAGTGATCACTGTTTTTACCTACAAGCTGCTAGTAAGTACTACACATTTTGACAATATGACCGATTTAGGAATAATAGTCTTATTGGAATAGGCAAGATCTATGCATCACATCCAAGATTCATGGAAGACCATGAGAACATCAACATTTGCCATAATGAGCTGGAAAATGGAAAGCCTTACAGTCAACATTTCACCTGCAGAGACAACATTATGAAAATATTTTTTTACTGTGACATCTGAAGCATTTATACAATAAACTAATTAGTAAATTTTTAATTGTGCACATGAGTATAAATGTGTCAACAGCTTAAGTTAATTTCATGAATAAAACAATCTATACTTAGCTTTACTGCAATATTTTTTATTCAGGTCATTAAAAAAAGCAAATTACACTATTACACTTATCTATTCAAGAAGAATTCTAGAGACAAATAGTATTATTAGTACAGGATATGAATCACAGGGTTTGGAAGGGACATCATGAGTTCATCAAGTCCAGACCCCAGCTAAAGCAGGTACCCTACAATGGGTTGCTCAGGTAGGCAACCGGATGGGTCCTGAATACTGTCACAGAAGGAGGAGACCCTACAATCCCTCTGGGCAGCCTGTTTCAGCACTCCATCACCCTTACCATAAAGAAGTTCTTCCACAAGTTTGTATAGAACTTCCTTTGTTCAAATTCTAGGCCATTGCTCCTTGTCCTATCACTACAAATCACCGAGAAGAACCTGGACACATTGATTTGCCTCCCAACTCCCTTTAGATATTTATAAACATTTATCAGATCTCCTCTCAGTCTTCTCCCCAGGCTGAACAGATTCATGTTATTCAATCTATCCTCATGCACCATGTCCCTTTATCATCCTTGTGACACTCTAGCACACTCCTTCTAGGAGATTTCTGTCTTGTTTGAACTGGGAAGTCCAGAACTGGACACTAATCTAAACGTGGCCTCACCAGGGCAGTGTACAGGGGGAGCACCACCTCCCTCATCCTCCTGGCCACACACTTTTTAATCCTCCCCAGGATACCATTATTGGCCACAAGGGCACTCTACTGGCTCATGGCCAACATGCTGCCCACCAGAACACCCAGGTCCTTCTCAGAGCTCCTTCACAGCAAGTCAGCCCATAACCTGTACAGATGCATGTGTTCATTTATCCCCAGATGCAAGACTCTACTCCTGCTGTTGTCGAATCTCATCAGATTCCTTGCTGTCCAACTCTCCAGCAGGCCCAGGTCTTGTTGAATGGCAGCACAGCCTTCTGGTGTGACAGTCACTCTTCCCAGCTTTGTACCATCAGCAAACTTGCTGAGGGTGGGCTCTCCCCTCTTCATTCAGGTCATTGATGAAGATGTTGAACAAGACCAGATCCAGCACTGATCCATGGGGAACACTGCTAGTTACAGGCCTCCAATCAGACTCTGTGTCACTGGTGACAACCCTCTAAGCTCTGCCAGTCAACCAGTTCTCAATCCACTTTACTATCAATTCATCCATCCCACACTTTCCAAGTTTCATAACAAGCATGTTGTGGGGACACTGTGTCAAAAACCTCTCTGAAGTCAAGGCACAGAACGTCCACTGCTCTGCCCAAGCAGTCACAGAAGGCTATCAGGTTGATCATGCACGATCTCCCCTTGGTCCATGTTGACTACTCCTGACAAACTTATCTTCCAATTGGTTGGAGAAGATATCCAGAACAAATCATTCCATCACCTTTCCAGGGACAGAGGTTACCAGATATTACCTTCTGAGGTGTTTTCTGCTTAAAATTTTAATATATTTGATTAACTGAGCAAGTCAGTGTCAGGTTGTAAGATCATAATTATGTATTATGCAATATATATTGGACTCGTTTTTTCCTGTGTTGGACACCCATCTTCTGTGTTTTTAGTATTAAACTGTCTCAAACACCTAGAATTCCCATGAAAGTCCTCTTAGTAACACAACCATAAACAATCATAATATGTACAAAAGACCCAAGCAATTCACTACAGTGTACCTGGCATTAACACTGAGTTCTTGGAAGATGCATTCTCCAGTTTTACCTACTTTATCAATTGCAAAATAGGAGTGGGTTTGGGTTTGTTTGTTTTTTTAATCCTCTTATTTTATTTTTCTCTTCTACTTTTTATTGGGGAGATTGTTTTTTTGTTGGTTTTTTTTTTTTTTTGTTTCGTTGCAGTTTTTTTGTGTGTGTGTGAATGCGTGTGTATCTGCTTTTACTTAATGCTAAAATGTCTGAAGCTTGAAAATAATCCTTCAAAATATGTCAGGAAATGACACGTCAGTCACTGTCCCATATTGAAAAGAGATTGGCAATTTTTGCATTCCAGAACTCAGAGCTCAGCCAAGTTTTCTTACGGGTGCAAAGCTTCACTGATTTAAAAAAATGTCCTTTCCTTTGCATCAGTGTGAATAAATTCTTTACAGCAAAATGAGAACTATTTCATAAAACATTCCTCAGGAGCAAGCAACATTAACTATATCATGTGACAGATGCATATAAAAACGTTTAAGATAGCCATGCTGCCACAACCAAACCCTGTCCAAATTTAAACAGTCTTGAATGTATATTACTCTATCATCTAGTAAACAGTATTATTTATTGTTTCTGTTACATCAGCATCATACTTTATTTCAGCTTCACCACTGTCAATAAATTTAATGCTGAGGGCCTTACTGACTCAGATGGTAATGCAAAAATAATTGTGAATAATATAAAAATTTGTTAACAAAAAGAGATGGCAGAGATGCTCTAACCTAAAAAGCAGCAGCATATCAGTTCCTGATATGAAATAACGGTGGGGATTTTTTGATTGCTTAGTTTTAAATGAAAGTAAGTTAACTATTAAGTCATCTCCACTTCAGTAGAATGAGGCTTGAATAATTTATGAGTGTTTTCATCTCTCTTGACACTTGGTGTCCTCTGTGATGCCACAGGAGCTCCCCAGTAAGAAAAATCTGAGGACAACAGATCTGATGAAAATCTCATTTAAAGCACAACATTTTCCTAAAAACATTCATTGCTATAATTCAGTGTCCAATACTCTTATTACACCTGCTTGCCAGAAAGGTACATCCTTATTCTTCATTTTGCAAACTAAGGACGTGTGAAAGTAAAGGATGTCCAATTTATTCAGCACAACTTAACGAGGAGATGGAAGAACCACGTTTCCCCTACTGACCATACTAAAATCAGAGAAGTCCTCCCTTTATCTTCAAATCTCAACACTTTGACAACTATTGGCGGTATCGAAAGAAGCTCTTCACCTTCATCTAGTGTGAGTTATGACAGCACTCTGGGAATTCAGTGAACTTAGTTCCAGCACGTAACTAACCCAGCTGCACTCCTCATGGCACAAACTTAGCTAAGTAAGAAATGTTAAACCATACTTCTGTTTAAATTTGAAGACAACTTTCAGGTTTGGAAACAGAAAATACTCAATGCTTCTTCATGTCCAAATGTTTTCAAAAAACCCTAAGTGCTTAATACATCAATTGCATGTATTGTACTTTGAAGAAACTGAGTAGGGGTATCGAAGTTCGAATAAATCTCAAAGCTAAAACAATGTTCAGTTCTGCAAACTGCTTTCATTTACTTTTCCAAAGAAGCATGTCCATGTTCAAAAACAATTTCAAAAGTATTTTCATGATTTGAAAAAAGTCAGCAAAACCCTTACTTGAAATTACTCTCACAATTTACTCTCCCACACACTGCCTACATAGCAAGCGCTCCAGAACAACAGATTTCACAAGCAAGTGTTCAACGAAACCAAGCACAGGAACCGTTGTTTTTAAGTCCAGATACCTTAATAGTAACATTTCTAATTTGTGAAAGACTCAATAACTGCATACTGAATAAACTACTCACATACCAAATTAAAAGCAGTCCAAACAACTTCACATTTCACGTACACATAGAATCCCTCTTTGGAAGAAACCAACTGTCATGTACAACAATTTCTAATTGGGCAAAGATATTCCTGACAATACTAACAGNGTGGGTCCCCTGCACCAATCGTCACGGAACCGGGCCGAACCTGCCCGTAAACCGTTGACAGTAGACTAAATCTGGGGCAAACAACTAGTTGAAGAGTTACATAAAAGCTGAACTGTAGAACAGGGCTGGCCTGGAACCACCAGATCAATCTCAAAAGGAAAATAACCTACAGATAAATGAAATCGTCTTGTATGTTGCCAAAGAAGAGTTCAAATATAGACAAGAGTAATTAAATCTTCAGTGGATGCTTATCAGCCTCTCAGACTGAAAAGTGGATTTGCACCAGATCAACTTTAAAAAAAACAAGCAACATTTAAATTTTAATAATAAATTACTGGATTAATTTCTTGAAAACGCTCTTCCCACAACTCTCCAACACAGTTTCCTGTCAGATGTTAGAATTTTACGGTTGGAGGGCAAGGCAAATGGTGCCTGGCCTTCAGCTGCCACTGACAATAGACAGCACAAGCAAAGTGCTGTTTCTGCTATGGGACCAGAAAACTCTTACACAGGACTCATAAAACAGCTTGCAAATATAATCTTACATTTATCACTTCATGACATTATCAGAAATGAAACTTATTTTAGCTATTAATCAACTTATTAATCATGGTTACTATACTCACAAACACATCCACAGTAGTACAAAAAAATCCACAGTGAAAACTTTACCTTCCAAGTTCACCACCAAATGTAATATTCTTCAACACCAGCCTCTACACAGGTATATCTGCCACTACAATTTTTTCTGTCTGGCTCGACTTGTGCTCTTTTCTCTATTTTTGAAACCATGTGACAGTTACAATTCTTATCTGCTACCATCTTGCTTCCCACTAATTCTATGCAGCTACTACTGTTGACATTTTATGTTCCTTTTCCCGCATCCTAACTGTTGTAGTATAGTCAAGCAAAAGTTTTCTCTTACAAGAATACTCATTACACATGAAGTAATATTAGTATTGGAATTTCTGCAACAATCAGAATTTGAATATGTCAGAAAATTTTGAATGATTTGAGAAAGAAGCTGTGGTTAGTATTGTTTGGAAGAAAACATTTCAGTAACTTCAAAGTGCAGTAACAGAGTGTAAATCCCAGATTACATCACTCATTGAAACCACAAGAGTGACAGATTCTAAAATTATGACACTGACTCAGATGAAAGAACTGAAATTATTCTCAAAGTTTCAGCAGCCACATGCTGGTTTATTTCTAGAGCAAAAGTACTAAGCAGACCTATAATTCACCATCACTTTTAAGAACTAATTATAAGCGACAATCTTTTTCCTCTAGCCTTCAGCATAACTCTTACTAGATCTTTGAAATCAACGTTACACAACTAAACACTATTTTTAAAAATTATTATAAAATGTTCATAAATAAGCAATTGCAGAGTAGTTCAAGTTGGTGTCCTGTGTGCCTACCCAGGTTTATACCTTTCTTTTAGTTCTGAATGTAGGCTATTACTAATGTAAAAATATGAAGTGGTTATTTAAACCATATGCATTAGTTTAGTACTGAAGTAACAAAAAATGTGCATTTCTATATTCAGTAAAATTTCTGAAACTCTCTAAAGAATACCATTTGTAGTAAACGTGCACGAGACTTTCTTTTTGCAAACTTGAAGGTAGCGTCCCATTCATGTCTTTATGTTTAGAAGTACAAATTGAGTTTCCCATGATTTCTAACTCAAACAGTGTTTAATGTCTTTTAATGACAACGATATTACGAAAACAACCTTTCTCCTTAGAATTTGATGCATGTGGTAAGAGGGGTAATCTAGTAGGCAATTTTTGTTAGGCATATAGCTTTTGATGATGATGCATACCTAGCTTTTCAGAACTATTCTACTATCTACATTCCTTAACTGTTTTAAATCACTGGCTGTACAGCTACTATCATAGAATCACAGGGGTTGGAAGGGACCTCTAGAGATCGAGTTCAACCCCCGGAACTCTAGTAGGAACATCGGCAACACTTTTACTGTAATCATACTGTGGATCACCAAAGAGGAAAGCACCAGTACAATCCCAGGCCTAGTGTTTCAGAAACACTGAGAAATATTCTAAAGGAAATAAAGTACCTTGGAATTGAAGCTACTTTTAAAAGACATTTCTGTTAAGAGCATACAAGAGATCTCTTGTAAGGCAATGATTCTGTTTTCTTTCAAGATGAAGGACAGTGTCATAGTACTATATATTCTGAAGCACTTTCTTCAATTACTACATATGCAAGGCTTCACACAAACAGTATGGGAGCATCAAGGACCATGATAAACTGAGACTCAAAGTTTTTGAAATAAACCTTAATGACACCAGAAATTAGGGGAATGGATGCGTGCTTAGATGTGAAAATCACAGCTGTTAAAAAACAGGATGCATGATTACAAAATGGCATAGCACAAATAGGTAAGAAGTTAATGGCTCCAATATTTTCTAACACATGAATGCCAACAGCATCTCATTAAGTTCATCAGTTGGTTACTTAAATGCATCAAAGGCAAGCCTCTATATTGTTTTGGGAAACCCTCAGAAATTCCAAGTCCAGAAATCACAGCAACTGATCTACTCTTCAAAATTAAAGACCTGAATTTGTTAGCAAAATGCATAAGTGGCACTGTGTCCTCATGGCCAAGAAGGTCAATGGGATCCTGGGGTGCATTAAAAAGGGAGGTGAACCTCCATCTCAACTCTGCCCTGGAGACCTCACCAGGAGTACTGTGTCCAGTTCTGGGCTCCCCGCTACAAAAAAAGTCAGGGATCCCCTTGAGAGAGTCCAGCAGAGGGCTAAAAAGGGTGTGGAACACCTCTCTTAGGAGGAAAGGTTGAGACTTGGGTCTGTTCAGCCTTGAAAGAAGAAGACTCAGAAGGGATACGATCCACATCTACAAGTATCTCAGGAGTGGGAGGCAAAAGGACAAGGCTGGACTCTTCTCTGCAGTGCATGGTGGTAGGACAAGGGGAAATGGCCACAAACTGATGAATAAGAAGTTCTGCACAAATGTGCATAGGAACTTCTTCACAGTGCAGTGATGAAGCACTGGCACAGGCTGCACAGAGAGGTCGTGGAGTCTCCTTCTCTGGAGATGTTCAAGACCCGCCTGGATGCCTGCCTGTGCAACCTGGTCTAGGGAGCTGCTTTGGCAGGGGGTTGGACTCAATGATCTCTAGAAGTCCCTTCCAACCCCTACAGTTCTGTAATTCTGTGAAGTAAAAATAGCTACCCTCTTCTAAGACAACTATTCTTGTAGAATAATCAGAAACAGTAATCGACGTAATAGTTCAAAGTCATGCCATGAAAGGATATGATTAAAGACCTTCTAGAGCATGAGTTTGAGAGGACGTTATATAAAAACCATACACATAAACACTAAACTCTCCACCAGAAAGAACCAC
Source organism: Odontophorus gujanensis (assembly GCA_013399175.1). Lineage (NCBI taxonomy): Eukaryota > Metazoa > Chordata > Aves > Galliformes > Odontophoridae > Odontophorus > Odontophorus gujanensis. The sequence continues at coordinate 160,327 of VXAB01012939.1, forward strand.
ACACTTTGGTCTTAGATTGTTTACCAAGACAGCTGCATTCAGTATCTGCCAACAGTGTATGGCATACCTAATACATACAATTAAGCATCTAGAACTTCAAATTGTTCTTTTTCTCTTGACAGTGTGGCAGCCTTCATGGCCTTTTACTGTTCTCTGTATAATAAATATGGTATTATATTTATTATAAAGACGGTAGGTTCAGTGACTGAGATAGTAGAGAGAGAAACAGACCATCAGAAATCATAATCAAATAAACCTTACAACCGCAGTAGAGGTATACATAATGCATGTAATTCTGCTAAAGACATACAACAAAAAACTTAAAATTCACAGCATATTTTCATGTCATGCTCCTTGCAATTCAGAACGGAGTACTATCATATCATCTACAGTAGTTACATGTAACTATACAAAGAGTTGGGAAAAATCAGAAAGCAAGGTGGATGCATTCCTACCCAAACAGAAGAAAGTCTTGTGTAAATCTTAACTGGCTTTTTGTTTAGTTTTTTAAAGCTCTTAAATTTGATCTTTTTTTTTTAATAGACTTTGAAATAAATAACCAGTCTCAAACACTAAAAACGTGGAGTTTTTTCAGAATGTCAATTCCATTTGAACAGGTAGTCATACCCAACATGTCCAGAAGTGAGAAGAAATAAGACAGATACTTAGAAAAACAGCAGTTTGATAGCCTCAAACAAGTACGTTGTCATGGTTTGATCTGACACCAAAAGGCACTATGTTCCAGAACAACAGGCAGAAAATAATCTAAACAGCCTCTCATCTAGGAATTAGATGACAACCTTTGCTGGCAAACACAGAGGCACTAAAGCATATTAGAAGGAATCCCTGTCAAGGTCGTTAAGAGCTTTGGAAGGCATATAATGGTTTACCGGATTTGTTAAGGATTAGTAACTGAAGCAGCATACAGCTGATAAATCCATTTTGAAAATGCTTTAAGAAATGTTTAAAGCACCAAGAATACAGGCAACACTTAAATGAGACTAGACAGCTTGCTTTGAGACCATTCCTGTACCATCACAGTAGTTTCAGAAATCAAGAATTCAGAATGACATTTAATTGAACAGAACCTATAAGTAATCAATTGTCTTGTTCACACTCAGATCTGTTAATGAAAGCCATTTACCTTCGATCACAGCAAGTTTTACAACTACACTGTAAGCCTCCACTGACATTGTACCCACATCATAATACTGGTAACTGAGACTAATGTCTCAATTCTTCTGAGCACTCTACTGTTTTAACACTGAGCTGGTAGTTATATTTTCCCACTATCATATGGCATTCTTCATGAAGCACCAGGTAGAAAAGGACTTTTCCTACTTGAGTCTATAACCCATATGTTAAAAGAGCATTCAGAAGAACAAGGAAACAGGTCTGACTCTCCTTGTACTTGGAAGTATGAGCTTTGGTTTCATTCCATTTTCCAATCAAGTGTTCTTATCAGTACACTTCTTGAGAGTATTTCCTATTATAGCAATATTTTAAAATAATACCAGGTTTTGAATATGTTTAATAATAAATCTACCAATTGGACTTCATGGACAAACATCATTTCAGATTATTGCTATTCCAACACCATAGTAACTCATAACACAGAAATGCTGAAACAGAAAGAATCCCATTCAGCACACATTTACTTCCCATCTACCGCTGCACAGTTCTAGTACCTCATCTGAATCAGGCAGGTATCTCTGCTGCTCACAATGCAGTTATTTAGGTGCCTACCAGACCATTAAAAAATATCAGTTAAATTGATCACTCCTGCAGCAAAATTAAGTCAAAACTGGAGAGCTACTTTGATTGTTAAATCAGGTCAAAACTGACTTATACATTCTCATACCAGGGAGAAGGCAAAATCATTGAGCCAGATGTGGCAACAGCTCTCTCAGCAACACCAGTTACCACACTCGCATTACTATTTATGTCACTGCACTATTATTACACAATGTAGACAACTTACTTCTAGTACTCCAACATGGATTTACAAAGCAGGCGAGAATCTATTATGTTTTCTTGGACATCATAATGCTTAACAACTCACCTTATGTATCAAACAGATTACATCAGCTTCAACCATGTAAGATAGACAGATAGACATATGAGAGAAATTATTTTTAATACTTTGTAAAAGAACAAGTGATACAGGTTGCCTTTTGATTCCAAGCTGTGCCTCCAACCAGTATTTTCCTTTCAAAATGCAGGCCATATAAAGTCCATACAACCACAGAATTTTCTGGGTTGGAAGTGACCTTAAAGATCACCTAGTTTGCCACTCACTAGATCAAGCAGCCCAGGGCCCCA
>VXAB01012940.1:0-24441 GCA_013399175.1 Odontophorus gujanensis
CCCTTCCCTTCCCTTCCCTCCTGTTGAAATGCAAACTAATTCAAACGAGGCTATTAATATGTTAATTAGGCTGAAGGAATTAAGTGCTCATTAACTTAAACTTCCTGCTCAATTATTTTCATTGCTGTCCCTCCTTTTACAATGGGAGGAAAGGACATGTACCTGCCCTGATACTTCCCACTAGCCCTTTCCCAGTCTGCCTCTCACTGCTGCCTCCTCCAGTATTCCCAATGCACATCTGGAGGTAATGTGCACATTAGGACATGCCATGCCAGCAGGCAGGGCAGATGGCAGGTGAGCTCTTGGGAAGGGGGCTCTGCTCCCATCTCCATCTCTGGATGACTCAGAATCACAGAACCATTAAGGTTGGAAAAGACCCCTAAGGTCATTCAGTCCAACCATCAACCACTTGGACTGAATTACATGGTGTCTTCCTGTGCCTCAGTTTCTCTACGAGGCTGATGAAGAGCTTGGAAATCCACTCACAGTAAACCAGAAATGAAAATCTCAGGGGATGTTAGCATTAAAACAACATTTGACAGCATATTAGAAGCTGTATAGTGAAGAGTCATTTTGTGACAGCAGGGAAACAGCGGAGCAATTTAACACCCACAGTTGTTGCCATCCCTTGTTTCTGTCCACAAATATGCCTGGACTGATATTCCAGGTCATTTCTCATGTTGGCAACTTTCATCTCTTTCCAGTCAAGCAAGCCCGATAAACTGCTTATATTAAAACAATTAAATTATGTGCACAGCGTTACATAAATGCTGGCACCGTCATTAGTGGCAACATTTAGGGATGCGGATGGTGTCTGTGTGTGCTCTGCAATCCTTCAGGGAGAGGAATTGAATTTGCCAGCCAGTTTGGTTAAAATATTTAAATGAGAGGTTGCTGCACTTCAAGACAGAGGAAATACTGCCAGGGATTGTAACTGAAAAATGAGAGCTCATCGTGACACCTCTTGGAGGGATGTCTAGTGTGCTCTGCACCCCGACAGTACCCAGTGTTGCTCAGCCTCAGTATCATGGGTGCAGCCTGATTCACAGCTCAACATTACAGTAACTCAGAGCTGCCTCCCTGCCCTGCATTCACATGCAGGGCAAATCCCCCTTACTGCCCTCTTTCCCTGCAGGGCTGTGTTGATGCTCCTTGAGAACTGCCATCAGGGTTGCTGGAGCAAGCACCTTCTTCCTTATCCCATGGCAATTCTGTTTTGTGTCCATATTATTTGTGCATGTGAAGCCATCAGGAGCACAGAACTGGCCAAAGCTAGTCTTTACCTGCCTGTTTTCTCCACCATATTCCGCCATGGGATCCAGTGCCAGAGGCTGCTCACCAAGCCATCTCATGCTGAGCTGCCAGGAGAGGCTGGGAGCCAGGAAAAAGCAAACAGCCCTGAGAAAAAGAGACTTCACAGAAAGAGTCTGCGGTTTGTCAGAAGCAAGGCTGAACAACGCTTCCTTGTGGTCTGTAATTACCAACAGAGGGAAAAGATAGCTCAGTCTCAGGGATGCTTTCATCCAACAGACAAAAGCTGGATGAATCCAATGGCTGGAGGCTGAAGTTAGTAAGACTGAAATGCAGGATGTAAATATCTAAGACTGGAGGTAATTAATAATTTCCCTCATGGTTTCTGTGCCAAACGGATGCCGGTTGGAGTGGGTGAGCTGGCTGTGCTGAGGCTTGATGCTTTTCCTCAGTTTGTGCTATGTGGCACATAGGCAGTAGGATAGGGTGATCCCAAGTGAGTAGGACACACATCTGGAGTGCCCAGAGCCCCAGGAAACTGCGCTGATGTTTGTCTGGATTCAAGAAGATGAAGGAAGATCCTAAACTGGGACAGGCTGCCCATAGAAGCTATGATTGCCCCAGATCTGGAGGTGCCCAAGGCCAGGCTGGGTGGGGCCCTGGGCAGCCTGATCTGGTGGGGGGCAAAAGGCCATGGCAGGAGTACAAGCTCAATAGTCTTTAGGGTCCTTTCCAACTCAATCCATCTATGATTCAATGATAAACTGCCCGGTCTCCACCACATAGGAGGAGCCACTTGGACTCAACCCATTTTCTACTCATGGAACATCCCATCATGGATCACAAGAGGAATTAAAGACACTGGGCCATCCCAACCATGTGATGAGCAGTCTATGGCTAATGCCTTCACTGTAGGATGTGCTGTTCTGTGAGACATGTTGGGCTGATGTGCTACAGGAGTTTAAATGTCTGAAATGAAGTCTCTCCTTCAGCCCTTGTGTTGTAGGGACTGCAAAGCTGTATTGGGCATACTATGCCTGATTAGTTTTACGGACTGCAGTGGCTCAGGTTTGCTTATTTTCCAAATAAAATATCAGTTTAAGAGTAACTTGGTGTGCTTGCTAGCTTGGGAACATGGGGGTGCCATTTTATTGGCTTGAGTAGATTACTTGCTGGCTGTTTTTATTCTTTAATAAAATCTTTTGGCAGAGCTGTGGCTTCTTGTTGCCTTACAATTAGGGAGAGAACAACCAGTGCTCAACTCTGACACAGAGGTTTATGAAACCAGCAGAGAGATGCAGGAAGACCTCTAAGAACAATGAAGGCAGAGCTGCTGGCCGCTAATGAGAAGGAAATGTGTTATTTTTAGCTATCCGAGAAGGTGGAAGGTGAAATAAAACAACACAAGAACAAAGAAAACCTATCATTCAATGCAGGAAGCCAAAAAGCAGTGCCAAAAGCAACACAGAACTGACTCTCCAGACAGGGAATGCATTTTCCTAATGGGATGGCGGGGATGGAGTGGTTGCAGAGCCCTGGGGCATGAGAGTCTGCCTGCACTATGCCAGGACCAGGACCAGATGTGTCTCCAGGTGCGCAGGCAGTGCACGAACAGGACAGAGAATGTAATGAGGAAAGGGAAAGGAGCATTTATTCAGATGACTAATCCCAGCTCTAATTAATTAAGCGATTAGTGGCTGGAGTTGACTCTCTGCCAGTGGAGAATCCTCCCACTGAGGTCTCATTTCATGATCACATGTTCTAGGGACCCAATGTCTCCATGGGTGAGCAGCCCATCCTGCCAAAGCCAGATCCAGTGCCAGGGATTGCATTTCCAGCTAGAAGTAGTCTGACTGGTGGCACCTTGGAGCTGCTAGGCAGTGAGAGACAGTGACACTCATCAGCTGGTGTGGGAGCTAAGCCACGCTGAATGTGCTTATGGGTGTTCTCCCCTTAACACAGGGGAGAAAGGACAGCATTGTTCTGTGATTGTTAGAAGTCTTAAAGGAGGTACATCCCTAATTTTTAATGCTTTAATTTTTAAAGCTCTTTGCATCTCTTGTTTACCTGGTGCTGTGTCAGCCCAACAGCTACAGCCCAGCAATGCCATCTTTACAACCTTTCTCAGTGAGGGATGTGGGCGAGAGCATCCTAACAGCTAGCTCTGGTCCCACAGTGTGAATTGTGTCCCTGCTATAGATTCACAGCATCCTGAAATGTAACATCTTGTCCGTTGCTATGACTGTATGGTTATGACTTGTAACGGCAGTACTGCACAGCAGGGTTGTAACCCAAGTAGGGCATGGTAATGGGGTAGTGCAAATCTGCCTCACTCAAGACCCCAGAGGCTGTGATATTAACCCCAAGGCAGTGTTACAGGAACAGTGGGAATGCCCTACCATCCCTGGAGCTTTTAAAGAACTGTGGAGATGTGACACTGAGGGACATGGTCAGTGGGCATGGTGGGAATGGATTGGGTTTGGACTTGATGACCTTAAGGGTCTTTTCCAACCTTAATGATTCCGTGACTCTATGATAAGAGTTGTGCTGCATTTCTGCTGGAGAAACTGGTAGTCTGTGTCTTAAACAGGTACACTCTCTGCTGGGTACAGAACTGGATGAGGATCAGGCCCAGAGCATGGTGGTGAATGGGGCTACATCCAGCTGGTGGTCAGTCACAAGGGGTATTCCCCAGGGGTCCATATTGAGGCTGGCCCTCTTTATTATGATGATCTGGACAAGAGAATTGAGTGCACTCTCAGTAAGTTTGCAATTGTCACCAAGCTGGGAGGAACTGTCAATTTGCCTGACGGTAGGACAGCCCTACAGAGGGATCTGGGCAGGCTAGATCATTGGACTGAGGCCAGTGGGATGAAGTTCAACAACACCAACTGCCAGTTCCTGCACTTTGGCCAAAACATCCCTAGGCAGTGCTACAGGCTTGGGGCAGAGTGGCTGGAAGACTGTGTAAAGAAAATGGACCTGGGGGTGTTGGATGACACTTGGCTGAACATGAACCAGCAGAGTTCCCAGGTGGCCAAGAAGGCCAATGGCATCCTGGCTTATATGAGAAATAGTGCAGCCAGCAGGAGCAGGTGATGATTATCTCCCAGTACCCAGTGGCTGAGGGAACTGGGTTTAGTCTGAAGAGGCTCAGCAGAGACTTTAATCATTCTCTACAACTCCCTGGAAGGAGGTTGTGGCGAGGGGGGATCAGTCTCTTCTTCCATGTATCTAGTAATGGGACAAGAGTGAATGGCATCAAGTTGCTCCAGGGGAGATTCAGGTTGGATATTAGGAAAAATTTCTTCTCCAAAGAGTGATAAGTCATTGGATCAGGATGCCCAGGGAGGTGTCCAGCTGTACCTGTAGGTGTTCAAGAGATGTTTAAATGTGGTACTAAGGGACATGGTTTAGTGGGGAAATGTGGGTTGTAGATGGATGATTGGACTAGATGATCTTGGAGGTCTTTTCCATCTTCGGTGATTCCATGATTCTAGGTTATATTGTTTCCCATTTACCTGATCCCTAAAGGATCTTTTTCAGCATGGAGACCCATGGCTTCATTTGTCTTTCATATGCATGGATTTTGTTCTTTCTGAGATCCATCAGCTGCAGGCAGGGCATTGCATGCATCCCCTTCGTAGGCATTTGCTGCTCTGTCCCAAAATGGGCTTGACATAGAGGTACAGAGAGACTTTTAAAATTGCATCACACTGGGCTTCTCCTATCTCGGGAAACAGTATTTCTGTATTTGCATATCTTTGGTATATCCCTGTCCCTACAAGGAGAGAACAGATCTCCTTAAGGCCCCTCAAATTTTGAAAAACAGAAAGAAATCAGCATCAGAGTGAAGGCTGGGTAATAACAAGGCAGAATCTGGACCAGGCCTCACATGTTGCTGAAAAGGCAGATTTGGGGCTGTTGGAGATGCTGACCAGGAGGCTCCATCAGAAGCGAGATCTAGAGACCTCATACTCAGACAGTTCAGTATGGGTTTCTTGGCCAAGTGGTGATGTCATTTCCTGCTCAGAACAACAGTTTCCATGGCTGATAGATTGAGAACAATTAGTCGCTTCTATTCCTTTCTATGAGGAAAACACAGGGTGAGCAAACTCTCTGGCAGTATGCACTGATTTCTGATAAAATAATTCATCCAAATGCCTATGCAAATCAGCTCTGGCCCATTATCACTAAAAAAATCTAATGCTGTAAATATAATGAAAACATAATTAGCAATTAAAGATAAGGGTGACAGTCTGGTGCTAGGGATAGAAATAATGGGAGCATTGCTCAGCATCTGAATGCTGACAGAAAGCAGCAGCCATTCAGGGTCATTGTTCCAAGTTCTGCAAGATGATAATTGGAACCTACTTTCTTGGCTGAAGACCTCAGTAACTCTGACAGCTTGGGAATTACTGAAGCAATGGGGAAGAGACTAATCCTGTCTTCCCTTGGAGAGTGTCAGCACATGTATCTGCCTCCCAGACTCTCTACTGAGAGGCAATGATGAGCTCCAAGATGGAGTGCCAAATGGAATAATGAGCTCCCATTCAGTCTTCCATCTAACGTAATGGCCTCCAGTTGCACCATGGGAGGTACAGGTTAGATATTTGAAAGAAAAAATATTTTCCAAAAGAGTGGCAATGCAATGGCTCATGCTGCCCTTGTTGCACTGAGGGACATGTTCTGGAGCAGCCACAGGCATGAGTTGATGATTGGACTAGGTGATCTTAGTGGTCTTTCCAACCTTAATGATTCTACGATTCGATGATTCTATGATTTTGCCCCTTACCTTCCTCTGCTATTGACCTTCTTGTGAAAATCTGAGTTTCCCAAGTTAGTTGTTCAACTTTTGAGGACATAAATGCACAACTTGAAAGAGTTGAGCCTGATCTCTTTGGGAAGGACAACACAACATTCTCCCCCGATATGGAGGAACCTGTAAAGATTTCTTTTTCTCTCTACCTTTAATGATGCAGAATCAGGAATTTAAATGCAGAACATTCAGCATCCACTCTTTGGCCTCTGCCTATGCTCAAAACTCTCTTTTAGTTGAGAGTTGCAATTATCTCCTGCCTCCTTTACAAGGACAGTGAGAAGCGTAATTAGGCAGGATATGAATTTTTGTCAGTTGTGTGCCTGCACCTTACATTAAAACCAGTGGCAACTGAAGAAATAATTGTGTTTTTGAAGCACATTTTCGGTGAAACGCAGAAGTATACTGCTATGACCACAGCACCAAGGGCTTGCACAGAGGCTGACATCCCAACCCACTGCACATCCTACCGAGGCCTTTGTGGACAGGCTCACACCAGTTCTTTTGGTCAACACATAGCACAAGGGCATTGAGTGGGTGGGGGGTCACATCTTTAGGATCTAATTGTGCGTGACATAAAAAACCCTATGTTTTCTTTCTTTATAAGCTCAGAAAACCAAAGATTTACATGAAGAGGGAACAAATGGAGATGAGTTTTGATCCAGCCCTGGGACCACTTTGTTTTTTCACCAAGACAGATGGTAACATCCGTTTTTTGAACCTGGGATCTGAACTGGCCTATTTCTTGGGACTAGTTGAACACAAAGCTTACTGCTCCATTGGAAAGTCTGACATTCTGAGCTCTATTTTCAATCCAAATCTAAACTCAACAGCCCAGGCTTAAAAATTCCCTGAGTCAGAGAAAGTTCTAAAAATTTCATTCCACATCATGGAAATACTATCCAGCACCTGGCCAAGTCTACCCCAGGATCCAGCCCAAAATCTGGAGCCTCATTTTTTAATCAGAATGGTTTTAACTTGGAATAGTGAATGCTTGAATGTAGCTAAAAATCTCAGTATATTATGGGAGGAAAATTGAAGAGTTTGTTCTTTCCATGAGTGAAAATCCCTTTGCAACCAACATACTTCGAGATTTTTGAATGATGACTGCATCATATCACAGTCTGTGTTACTGTCAAAGTGGAACTGTGGTAGAGAGAGACGGTTCTAATACAAAAGGTTTATATTGCATTCTTTAGCATGGCATTATAGCACATGGACAGATTTTTATCCTGGGTGTTGAATAGCTGAGAGGGCTTTTGGAGCCCCTTGGAAGTCAACAGTGAGGATGGCTCTTACCTGCCCTACACACCAGGTGTTCCAACAGCAAGGATGCTCCTTGCAGGTTCTTATCCTTACACTCCTTTCCATATGTCCAACCTACCCTACAATCCTTTTGCCTTCCCCATTCACCTCCATTCAGTAGAGACAGCCTGACCAACCTCTGTGTCCCTCTTTACCTGGCTGGGTTCATATCTGTTGCTCAAAAGGAAGCCCAGATGACTGGAACATCCTGCTGTTCACCACATTCATTAAAAACATCATCCAGACACCATGGAAATTGTCTAAATTTGTTCCTGAAAACTCTGGGCTGGGGAGATCATTTGTTGCTTACACATCTCTGAGCGTGGCATTAAAATGGAGAGTTACTATACATTGCCTAAAGGGATTTATATCTAAAGTGATAACTTAACGCCATGGCAAATGCTTTAATTTCTTTGTAGTATAAATTAGCATACTAATCTGATAATAATGCATTACAGACTGAAAAAAAAAAAAAAAGAAAATGATATAATGCATGGTTAATCATTATAGGAATTGAAACCAAGACAAAGGATCACACTGTAATTTGTCTGAAATTTCATGGTCCCGCAATGGGGAAGGTGAGGGGGGTTAGATCATAGGAATGCTCTTAGGAGGGACCATTGAAGAAAAGGCCTTCATGTTTATAACCAGCCAAAAATTTCACAGGTTTCTCACCTTCTGCAGGAGAGGTATTCACTGGAATCCGTAGGTACAACATGGAGTGATGCCTACACCTGTTTAGGGATGTTTTATTCAACTTCTGGTCTGTGGCCTACAGCAACTGCACATGATATAAGGAGGTGGTGTGATGGTAAAGTGTTATTTTGGAAAGCCAATATGCATGTAGCAATGCCTTGCTAAAGTACAATTAGCTTAAGAGGAGGACAACATCTTCCAAGAGTTATACTGAGAAGTCTCCACTGCCCACAGTAGGAGTTTGAGCATGTGAACGTACTACTGGACACCTAAATGCGGCTGCCCTACGTTGAAGTTGAAGTCCATGATTTTTTGTATAGCAACTCATATTCCCATGGCATTGCTGACGGAGGACCAGAGACAAATCCTTCCTGCAGAGCAAGTTTGAGAGAGTAATCAAGTAGCAGGAATGATTACCAGAAGACATGGTGGGATCTCCATCCCTTGTAATCCTTAAATCCAGGCAGGGCAGCTTTTGCAAAACACAGTTGTGGCTGAACCTGTAATTATGGGCAGGATGCCCACCAGGAGATAAGAAGCTGCAGTCTGTATTTATGCAGGATGATCACAGGATGCTTTCCATGCTGCTGGGAAGCTCCAAGCAGCGTGAGGAATGTGCTCATCTTCCGAGGTGAGCACATTAGAAGGCTGACATGCTGGGTTTTTTGTTCAGCCTTTTTTTTTTTTTTTAATTTTTATTATTACAATCGTTTTTTAAAGGCTGCTTTTTGTTTTATTTTTGAAGAGCCTTCCTAAAAGGCTGACCATATATCTATCACACTGCTGAAATGAGGTGTGGCAGGAATAGCACAGAATTTAACTGGAAACAGCTCTGGACATTTTCATAGCTCACAAATTAAATTGCCTTTTGTGGCTATGAATTTCATGAAGCTCATAATGCCAATATCCTAGTTAAGTTCTCTTACATTTCTAGTGATGGACTGAGGATTATTCTGCTCTGGATATGACATTCCTTTTCCTCTATTACATCTGTCAACAAGATTTAGGGGACTTTTTTTCCACTCCAAATGGAAAAAAAATGCTTGCAAAGAGGAACTTCCTAGTTAAAATACTTTCTGCACAAATTAATACCAAGTAAAGATGTGGTACCTAGCTTGCACAAGGTATCACAAGCATATCTCACCAAGGAATCCCTATTTTGGTGAGGAAAAAAATACAACGGGAAATTAGTAATTTTCAGATCAGCCTGTAATGTTTTACACTGTCTGAAACTAAAGGACTTTTTCTAACTCTGTTTGACTCCTATCTATTTTTTTTTCCTACACTTTTAAGGAATTCAACTCAAGTATGTGAAAAAAAAATGTGTCACTTCCTTCTATCTGACTGAGTCTCTCTTTCAGTGCTACCTTTGCATCACTCATGATGTGATCTCTCATATCCATGTGCTTCTACCTGGCTACTGCACAATCCCACTGGGCTTTTTGTTTGTTTGCCTTTAAGGGATTACAAGGCAACAAAAGACAACTTCATGGAAGTGTAAAGCTCAAACTGAATCCAGGTAGGAACACAGAGAGGTTTGGTTCATGCAAAAAATATTTCTAAAAGTTAGACAAATTCAGAATAAGCAGCATGGGGTTGAAATTTGAACTATCATAGGGCAATTTCAAGACTGTTTGATTTACCACAGTTGAAGATTCAACCTTAAATACCTTTATGGAGATGGGGGATGCATAGAGGCAGAAATATCCAAGGCAGAGAAGCCAAGAAGGGAAGTAAGACTCAATGGAAAGGGAGAAGACACCAGGAGGTCACATGTCAAGCTGTCAAGCAGCAACACTCAGGACCCTACTCTTCCTCCATCTACAACATCTGCACAGCCTCCACATTTTATTCAAATGAGAGGTAAGGAAAGTCACAGGAATGGATGCAATTGATTCTAGCTCTTTCTTGAGGGCATTGCTTGGGTAGAATTGCTTCCACCTTTATTTCTGTAATTTTTCCTCCCTTTTCCTGCAGAACCAAACCAACCTGGCACCTGTTTTGCTCTGTGTTTCCATGGTAATTAGATAGGTGTTGCATGGTCCTTCTGCAGGCTGCAGCAGCCCTGTGTAGATAAATCTAACAGAAAAAAAAAATAAAAAAATCTGAGCTGGCCTTAGAAATAACCCAAAATTACATTATATGCAGCTGCATTTGGAATCACCGCATCTCATATTCCTTCTGCTAAGGAGGAGGAACTTATTTAGGCACAAGTGGGGCAGATGGGCAAAACACACCAAATAGATAACTTTTCTGGAATTTCATGATAAGTTGGCTGTGATGCCAACTCAATTTCTAGCTTGAGAAATCAAGCTGCTATTTCACTTGAAAATATTCCCAAACCCTGCACTGAAATCTTGATGCTTGTTTCATAAGAGCTGGAGGTTCCATGGTGGGTGCCCCCTGCTCAGTCTTGTCCCACCAGTTCCAATGGAAGCATGCTGATATTAGTCCCAGATGGTTGCCAAGTTGTCTATAGACTTACCAACTTAACCAAGATTAACATTAATTATCCCTGTCAGCAATTTTAGCCCTGGGATTTCCCCATAGCCCTTCAGAACTACATATGACATGGGTAAAGTTTATACAAGAGCTTGGGATACCCCAAATGCCTGTAACATCTGGCATGTCCCAGGGTTTCCACACTCCTGGGGTCTCAGACCTGTCACAAACAGTCTGATCCCTGAGGATATAAGGTTCCTGGATCAGGACCCATTGATTCTCCTTTGTACAGCCTTTGTCAGTGCTCTCTCTCTGGAAATACATGACAAAGTAAGTTGCTATCACAGACCTGACTGTGCTGGGAAGACTGAGGCACAGAACATCATAACTTGCTAAGAAACCTCTGGTAGAAATGTCATGTAGAGGGGACTGAAGTGCAGCAGCCTGCAGCTCTCCTTGCCATTTCTGAACTATAGAGCATGCATCAAATACGGCACAAGGAGAGGTTTTAAATAATATGGAGGAATTCCATGCCCTGCCAAGCATTCCTGCTTCTCAAATACCTGCTAAACTCATGGAAATCTCAACATATCTCATGAAGGTACTCATATAGCTCATGAAGGTACCTACACATTTCATGGCATCAAGCTGTTTGATACAGTTGACACACCAGAGGGACAGGATGCCACCCAGAGGTACCCAGACTTGCTTGAGCAGTGGGCCCAGGTGAACCTCATGAGGTTCAACAAATCCAAGTGCAAGGTCTTGCACCTGGGTTGATGCAACCCTCATTACCAATACAATCTGGAAGACAAAAAGACTGAGCATAGCCCTGCCAAAAAAGACCTGGGGATACAGATGAACACGAGCCAGCACTGTGCCCTCACAGCCCAGAAATCCAACTATATCCTGGGGTGCATTAAAAGAATTTTGGCCAGAAGTTCAAAGAAGGTGCTCCTGCCCTCTGCTCTGCACTGTGAGACCTCATCTGGAGCACTGCATGCAGGTGTGGAGTGCTCAGTACAGGAGGGACATGGAGCTGTTGGAGCATGTCCAGAGAAAGGCCACAAAAAGGATCTGAGGAGTGGAACCCTCTGCTATGAGGACAGGTTGAGAGCTGGGGCTGTGCAGCATGGAGAAGAGAAGGCTGCGAGATGACCTGAGAGCAGGCTGTCAGTATCCAAAGGGGAGCTACAGGAAAGAAGGGGACAGACTCCTTAGCAGAGTCTGTGGTGATAGAACAAGGGGAAATAGCTTCAAGCTCAAAGAGAGGAGATTTAGGTTAGATATAAGGAAAAAATCCTTCGAAATGAGGGTCGTGAGGCACTGGAACTGGTTGTCCAGAGATGTGGTGGGTGCCCCATCCCTGGGGACTTTCAAGGCAAGGCTGGATTGGCCCTCGGCAACCTGATGCAGCTGTGGATGCTCCTGTTCATTGCAGGGTAGTTGGACTAGTCCAACTACTAGATGATCCCTTCAAATTCTAAGGATTCTACGATTCTATGATTGTAAGGTACCCACACAGATTATGAATGTACCTATTTAACTTCTGTCCTTGGAAATGAAGGTACTTCCTCACATTGCAACATTCCCAAGGCCTGCAACAGACCCTGGATATGTGTCAACCTGCCACAAATTGTATGTCAGAGCCAAGGATGTCACCCAAAAACCATCTTACCAGAGAAAGCAGCTTTGGGATTGCCTAGAGAAAGCAACAATCTGCACCCCAGGCCTGCACAGAGCAGGATTTTGCAAGCTCAGCACTGGGGCAGAACAGGTCCCACTGTTAAAGTGCTTCTGTACAGTCACTGAGAGGAACCGATTTTTATTTTTAACTGACTGTGAAGATTGCTTGTGCCCAAGAGCCTTGAAGCCTGAAATATCAGTTGCCCAGGTTAACACAGCTAGCAAACACATTCATTTGTCATTCTTGGTCACTGGAGGGAAAAAGGCATGTTGTGTGTGTAGATCTGTCTTCCCAGCTTGCTCAGTCCTTAATGTCTCTGTTCTCAGCAAGGGCACAGGCAGGACTAGGCTCTCCTGGTGGTGCCCATCCCATCACAAGATAAGCAGAGTCCTCCCAAACTCATCCCAGACTTGAATAGCATTTCACAGCACTACGCTCTTGGAGCACAAACAAGGGCCCTGAACTTGGTACATATGCAGGAGGCCTGCCCTCAATCCCTGTTGGTGACTTCTAGTAGTGGTGTTAGGGGCACTGGAGCAATAATTCACACCACAGCAATATTCTCCCTCATTGCCGTGGCATTTCGATCTGTCTGGCTCCATTTCCCAGGGATCCCCAGCAGCAGGATGAAGTCAAACCCTTTGGCATGAGACGCCTGGGGGTGTAAGCCATATTCTGCGAGCATCCCAGGAGGAGGAGGAATGCGTCCTCCTTTCCCTGGGAGAATCGAATGTGAGGGACTTAGTGCTGGATGAGCTCCCCAAGTACAGACACAGCGAAAGAGGAGGAAACCATAATGCATAGGTATTCAGGCTTTGTTACACACTCTATAAATGATTTATTTTTAATTATGAGAAGAGTTACAAGCAGCCCATAGCCATGCAGCTTACATTTCATGTTGCTTACAATCAACTTTTAATTTATTCTTCATTTATTTTGCCATGATTTTCTCCTTCCTACATAGGAAGGAAATATCTGCAATCCAAGACAATGACTTCAGGGTTAAAAGAAAAGCTTGGAAAAAGCTGAGTAATGTCTGCGGTGCAGGTTGTCTGGTTCAGCTGACATGGCTCTGAGGACACTGAATCTGTTGGGACCTGTGTGCAGAGGCACAACCTGGAAATGCCAAGGAGTTAAGCACTCCAGGCAAAGACCCTCTGGAGGAGGCTCAGCAATTAAACCCAAAGCAATTAGGAGTCAGAAAATCTCAGGCCTCCACCAGGGGTGTGACAGCCCTGGGTGGCTCCAGTATGATGGAGCAAATCCGTGTCCCCCTGTGTCACCAGGACAGGGCTGCTGCAGCAGTGGTGAGAGCAGCTGCCACCTCGTGCCATCAGTAACACCCAGGGCCACCAGTGTGACACATCCTGAGCCTCAGATGACAGCTATGACAAAGATGTTTAGACATTCACTTGCTTACTTGCTTTGTAGAGCAAGAGATTTAATAAAAGCCATTGCAGAGCTGTATCAGGGCTTTCCATAGAGCCTGGGCTTTCCATCAACCCAAAGCAATGAGTGGCAGAAAGATGACATCTACCTCTATACAGAGCATCCCTGCAGCTGGTGCTCCCAGGGCACAACAGCCTCTCTGCAGCACTGTCCCCAGACCTGTCTGTGCAGGAAAATTCCCAAGTCTTGATCTCAGCTTGTGGCAAAGCTTTTGCTTTCATTCGTTGGATGAGGGGTTTCCTCGTGCTGTGCTCAGAGGAAGAGCAGCGGGCCATGTCTTCAGCAAAGGCTAATGTAGCAGAAGGCAATTGCAAGGCAAATTACATCTTGTGAAAGCAGGTAACCATGCAATGATGTGAAAAGCGTTTTCTCTCCAGTGAGTGTGTGCATGCTGCTGATGTTTTGGTTTTCTTTTTTTTTCTTTTTTTTTTTTCCTTATAGAAAGGCAGCTCAGGAGCTGATGCTCACTGCAGGGAAAATGATTTCAGGAGGACAGAACACTGCACAGACACATCCAGGTATGGCTGCTCAGGCTCAGTGCACATCTTTCCTACTTCTTTAGCTCTTTTTATAGGGATGGAAAAATCTGTTTTCTCACAGAGGAAAGGAGAAAGGGGCTGACAGACCTGCAATCATACTCACCTGATTACAAACCCCACTGGGGCCATCTTAATAAAGTAAATAAGAATTCCTTTTCCCAGCAAAATATATTTGTTGAGCAGCTTGTGACTAGTTGTGCTCATGTGGGAACTGTGGACCTGGATCTATACATCAAGGTGTGCAAAAACCACCGCTGGTTTAAAAACCAGTCTGCCAGCTGTGTGGGATAGGAGATGCCCAGAAATAGTGGCTGTTGTTCTATTCCTTTCCCAGAGGGTCACGTCCAGCCTAGGTCTGAGCAGCCTCTGCACTCTGATTTGGGAATCAAGAAGCCACTAAATGAGTTTTGTACAGTACACAGCTCATCAAGTATTCAAATGTAATAACGGTGTTTATAATGGATTTAAGAAAAAAAAGAAAGATATTCCCTTCGTGCATAATTTATTTGCACCATGTATATATATAGTTGCAAATGTGCTGTGTTAGCTGTGAAAACTGCAGAGCCAGCAAAGTAAGTGAAAATTCCCACCCACCTTCTTCATCTGATGGGTCTAAGAGACACTACAAACTGACAGTGGGCTGGCCCACTTGCAGGCCAAGTGAAAATGTCTATCATAAAACTCCCCAAAAGTAGCACAGCACTGGGCAGCCAGTGTCCATCCCAACCAAAGGACCTCCAGGAAAGCAGGCAATGTGTGAAACAGCAACGATTGAGAAGTGTGCCCCTGGATCTCCTCTCCCTTGTGTCATGTGGCTACACGTGTTTGAGAAAGATGTGTTGAAAGCCACCAAACACTGCTGGATGTCCCAAGCATGCCTCCACCAAGACTGAGGTCCTCCAGCTACACTGCACAGACATTGATGTGACAATTCAGTGGCAAGGTTTCAGGAGACACAAGGGCTGCTGAGAACTGCAGAGTGTAGATTCTGTAGAAAGCAACACAGTTCTTTGAAATCCAGATTATGTGAGCACAAAGCCAGTGTCACAGAGGCACCTGATATAACATGAGAGAGAAGTGGTTTCAAACTAAAAGAGGGGAGATCTAGACCGAATATTAAGTTTTCTATAAGGGTGGTGTGACAATGGCACAGGTTGCCCAGAGAGGTGGTAGTGCACCACCCCTGGAGATACCCAAGGCCAGGCTGGAGGGGCTCTGAGCACCTGATGGAACCCTGCTCATTGTTGGGAGTTGGACTGGATGATCTTTAAAGGTTCATTCCAACCCAAATGACTCTATGATTCTGTGATTGTCTGGCCTGAGTCAGTTGCTGTATGAATGTACCAAGAGAAGATCTTTGTCCCAGAGAGTATACATAGTATACATTATTTAATCTATGCTACAAAAAAACCCCAACCCCAAACAGTACTTTTTTCTGGCAAATGCAGATGGAAAACTCCATGGGGGTGAGCTGGGGACTGGAGGGCTCATTGCTGGCCCTGTGTGGCTTTTGATGCACAAATTAATTTCCTCCTTCTTTCTTTCCCTGCCTGGTTCGACATTTAGTTCAGCTCTTGTGGGGCTTAGTGACCTCCCAGTGACCTGGTAGCTGGGTCTCAACGTGCCCAGGGGAAAGGGAACCATAAATTTGCCTTCACTCACTAAAATAAATTACCAGAAATTAATGTCCCATAATGAGACAATTTGTCATTGTTGATAGGTCTGGCTTTAACAGAGGGTTTTAAAACAGCACCATTAATTTATATGGCTTTGCTATTTAATATTTAAACAGGATGAATCTTGCCGAAAAGGCAGTTTGCTTGGAGAGGAGGGAGAGGGGAAGGAAAGGACTGGGGTACATGGTTGTGTAGGGAGCACCAGAGACTTCAGTTCAAGGAAAGGTGGTTCTACCTCTATAAATTCTGCTGACAACTGAAAATCATCTTGGAATGCAGGCTGAGATTCCCTGACTGCCAAGGATGACAGCACATTCCCTAAACACAGGACCATCATGTTTCCAAGGGTCCCTGCATTCTGGATGAATGCTGGCTCCTGTGTGCACTAATTACTGCCAACTTTGCCCATTTTTAGAACTACAGGTTTCTGGCCAACCACAGGCAAGATGTTTCTTGCAGCAGATTAACCAGGGCTGACAGTAATGCAGCCTACAACCTCATGCAAAACTTCTGCTCAGAGATTAGCAAATCAACAAAGCAGTGAATTGTTAAGGCTGGAAAGAGCAACAAGGTAATCTAGTCCAGTCATGAGCTCATCACCACCATACCACTAAACTGTGCCACTTGCTGTGACACCTGCCCTTCTCCTGAAGACCTCCAGATGTTACAGATGCAGCTAAGCAGAGACTCATGGGGCAGCACATCTCAGCACTCACAGCTCTTTCCCTTTCATTTGTCTTCTGTAGGTGGGTTTACAGAGATGCACACTGTGGGGTCTGGATATTTATCTCATAGCAGGAAACAAGCAGCTGACTTTCTGCATTTTAAAGATACATCCCTCTGATTCTACAGTTTGATCCTCTCCTTTTACTCTTTTTCTATCTCACTCTGCACCTAAAAGTGCCGAAATGACAGAGCTTTAAGGTGGATTTAAGCACCAAAGAGCACCCTGAGCTTTGAGATGGACCTTCTCCATCACCTCTTTGAGAGGTCATGCTCACACCAAGCAATTTTCCCAACGTCCCATCTCCCAGTGAGATTTCGTTATTATTATCTTTTTCTGCAGCCCATTGTTATTCCAGAGGAAACATCTGCATTCATTCCTCTTATAGAGGGCAGATCTGCCCTGACAGGTTTCCCACCCATGGGTTCAGAAGGGGAGAGGTTTGGTGGCTGAGCAGCTCTGTGCCCAGCCAAACACACAAACCACGGGCAGTCGTCATTCTGATTGGATTTACTTCTTGCATCTCATACTAATTAGAAATTATTTTGGTAGCATGCTCTACATTACATTCATAAATTAAACATTTTGAAACCCCAAAACATTTATCTCAATGCCGTCTTAGAATTACACTGTTTATGAAACAAAGGCAAAACCATTCCATTAAAGCCTTTGTTCCCCTCAGTGCCATTAGGCTTCACTTACTGCAGTGCATTATCATGTACCATGAGAATGTCCCGAGTGTGACATAAAGGACATGTAAAGTCATCTCACCTTCAGTGTAGAATTTCTGCTGCCTTTATCAGAGCAATATCCTGAAGAACCCTACTGCTATTGCAGCATACTTATGACAAAGAGCTGCAGTAGCCCTCCTGCTGGATAGAGGCTTTCATCCAAGGATCAGAGGGATTCCAGGTTGGGAAGACTTTTCCTTTTACTTTCTCTCCTGATATCTGTGTTGGAAAAAAAACAGATATTAGCAGCTGCACAGTGCTTCAGGCATTGTGAGAAGACCTGAACTGGCATGTCTAAATGTTCTGGTAAGTTGGCTAGAACCCTCATGGATCCCTGAATTCATTTTATACTTATAGTTCACCAAAAACAAAACTTTGGGACTACTACTGTGGTTTATGAACCTCATTTAAGAAAGCAATAGTAATGGTGTCAGTGCTTCTGGCTTGGAATTTGAGAGGCCAAATTTCCATTCAGAGTCCTTTGCTTCTCCAGAGACGAGTGGAGACTACAGAAACGTCCTCCTTACAACAAAGATGGAAACTCATTCTAATCATGTTTAACCTGCAACAAAACAATTTCCTTTTGAGGAAAAAAGGACTGGGCCACTTAATGCATTTAAATTCTCCCTGTAGGAAATTTGATTAATCCAGAATAAGGATGTGCATGTTCAGAATTGATGAGATGTGATACCCTATCAGGACATCTCTTTTCAGGTGGCATTGAGGACTCATTCTATTGTTCTGCACGTAGCTTTAGCACATAAAATTTCTGAAATGTGATCAGTTGTTCCACACCCTAGCTTTCCTTGCAATGTTTGCTGGATTTGTTCATACCCAGTAATGCCATATTAGAAACAAAGGCAGCAAGTCCTAATCTGGTGCATGTTCACATGAATTTTATGTCACGTATCTAAAGGAGACAACTTTGCTCTTTCATCTTCAGATGATGTGCCAACCCTATTACTCTTTGGGACCAAAAGATCAATGAGCTTAATGGAGCAGACATCCAATTTATGTTTTATGGGGTCAAACACAGCCAAAATCACTGTGTCAGGTAGTAAAATTTCATGTTTGACCAAAATATTTTCTGTTGGGTTCCAGTACCCTGTATTCTAAGTGCAGATAAGGTCCAAAGTGTCAGAGAAAGTGCAGAAGTGCTCATAATGTGCTTAGCTAGTTGTTCAGTGTGCAAAAGCAAATTCATTTCTCTTCCCTTGCAAGTGTTCTTATGTCCTGGAGCATGAGGTTTCATTACCCTTATCATTATCTTAGTTTGCACAATATCAAAGGTTATTAATGGTCATAAAATTACCTATTGCAGTTTCATCTGTAACCATTGTATTTCCCTTTATAGTGAGCTCGTTCCACACTATGATTACCCAAAGCACTTGCAGAACAATACCTTGATCCTTCATGTTGGACTAGCAGTCATTTTATTCACATTATCGATGTGCACAATATAATATAAGCAATAATCTTTGCCTATTATCCTGACAACACCAAATCTCATAAAGGTCAATGGTTCAAGAACTCATTTGAGTTCACTGGAACACAGCCTCATTAAAACAAGGCACTCATGCTACTTGAGGGGAACCCAAATCTCTGGAAATAGGAGCAGAGGGGCCTTATTTCTATTGTCCTTCACTACCTCCCCACCTTGGTAATGTCTGGAGACTTGCTGACCTAAATGTTTCTGTGTGTAGGATGAAGGGAGACCTCACAGCCATACATCAGTTACCTGTTCGGACCCAATATACACAGATAATCAAACCTGTCATTCATCTGCCTCTAGAGGACAACGGAGAGATGAATCATAGCCAAGACAGATTTGTCAGGAGCAAAGCAATCTCCTGTGTTGACAGGTTCATAGGTTTTGTGGATAAAGGAGAAGGATGGGCCCTCATGGAGCACTGGCTGTAAAAGTGAGGTGTGAAGGCATGACTGACTATTTAGAGAACCCAAAACACTTGAGAAAACAGCTGTTCAGAGAAAATAAACAATTGTCTGGGCTGTTTGAGATTGAGTAGAGACCAAACTTGGGTCTGACTCTATTTGATGAATTCATTGCTGACTCTATGGATCGGAGAATATTCAGGTCAGGTCTGCAGTAGGCACGAATGCTGGCAGACATGATTAGCTAAAGACAGTGCAGAATAATAGAAAAACTACACTACTCAAGTAACTGAAATATTAGCTTAAACACTGCTCTGAGGGAGAGAACAGTGGATTGGAAGGAGTCAGCATCAGCAGAAGAAAATGTCCAGGGATGTAAGTGTGTGAGGAACCTTGTCTTTCTGCTTAGCCCAGAAAGGTCCTAAGCTGAGAGTTCAGGAACAGGCATGGAAGACGTAGACAGGTGAAAAGAGATAAAACTGCCTAACCTAGGGACAAACTGACCAACAGGATCATGGTAACAGCACCCTAATATACAAAAAGAAAGCGTTAAAAGGAAAGGAAGACCTGCGAACTTTGGAGCTGTAAAGCAAGCAAAGGCGGTGACAGAGACTTAATTTGAGGTAGAGGCGCTACAGAAAGAGATATTAGAGATAAGGGGATGAACTCACCCCTCCCGGTGACCGCCTGGTTAAGCAACGCAGCCGCCTCGCGTTCGAACACTGGCGCGCCGGAAGCAAGGGAGCCGGGGTGGGGGGGGGGCAACCCGCGCGGGCTCTGAGCGTATCTGTGCTGCCGGAAGCACCGCCGAGAGGGAGAGGGCGGGAGGGTGTGAGGAGCTGGGCGCCTCCGCTCCGGTCACTCAGGTGCTCATTCACTGGTTCAGGCTGTGACCAGGCAGTCCCACTACAGGAGCCAAAACAACAACTAATGAGTTAACCTACAGGAAAGCTGACATTATAAGAGCCTTTCTCACAGTAATAGTGGCACAGCATTGGAGTAGATTGTGCAGCAGATTGCAAAATCTCAGATTGTAGAGGTGTTTTGTTTTTTTCAGGAATGTGTTGTACATATTTCTCCTAAGAAGGATTTCTACAGAGCAGATCCTATACTGCGGCTGTGACCAGTTTAAATGTCTTCAGCCCTGTCACTGTGAGTCTGTATTCACATAGTAAATGTCATTCTTAGTATTAAAAACCCATGTAAGACAGCTGGTGTTATATACCTATATATACAGAACTGTGAATATACAACTGAGTATCAATCTTTATATTCAACAATCTTGGAGGAGCCTATATTTAATTAATTAAAAAATGCTGATGTTGGAAATGAAAACATCAGTTTTCAAATTCCCCTCTATTTGTAGACATAAATATCTCTGAAATCAGTGACGAAGGATTTTATTTAAAACAAATAAAAGCATTGCTTTATTTTGCAATAGGAAATGGATCAATCTGAAGTGCAGTCACCCCAGTTTCCAGCAATTAACTCTGAATGGCCTCCAGAGAGTTTTCTGCTGTAAAGAAGAGAGTTAAAACATTACTCTGAGACTTTACATAATGACTATTAGTATCATTAATAGATCCTTATCTTTGCAAGGATACCAGTGAAATAGGGAAGTGTCAGTTCCATAGAGGGAAGGGAACAAAAGCTTTCTCACATCTACAGGGGGGATGGAAATCCATCCCCACCTTCCCAGATGTCACCCTTGATATTAAAAGCAAAGAAACCAAAGCCCACAGAAAGGCAAAGTCATGCTGAAAAGTTATGGGGTGAAACACAGTGTTTCTCCTGCTTCTCTCCCTGCTCAGAGGCAGAAGTGCCTCCTTGTTTCCTTGAGGTTCTGTCCAGTATTTTAATTTCAAGTGTCTCCCATCAGATATAAGTACACTATTTCATAGATCATCATGGGTATGGAAAAGGGTGGATGGGTTAAACATCAAACTCTGTGGGCAACATTCAGACCTGGTTTCAAAGGTGTGACCTGGACAGTAGAGCCGTGAAGATAATGGGATGCAGAGCCTCAGAGCAATTTGTACTTTCTAAATCCCTCCTTCCACACGTTTCCATCTCATCCTACTTCTGCCACCCTAAGTTCCTCTGTTTTCTTTTCTCCCACTCTCCCTAAAGCCACACCTTATGCTCTATTTGTGTGTGGCTACCTCTGCCAATCCATGTGCTTAGTGGCATTTATACTTCTACAGATGCAATGAAGTAAGAAAGATCTGGAAAATTTTTGCTGAGGTTATTTTCCAACTCACTTTCATTCCTTTCACAGAGTCCCTTAGTGCTGTGAATGTGGTTGGGAGGGAGAGAAAAGCAAGTGCCATGCACTCTTTCAGAAATATCATAGAATCACTAAGGCTCACAGAGACCTCTAAGATCATCAAGTCCAACCACCAACACATCCCAACCATGCTCACTAACCATGTTCCTCAGTGCAACATCTACCTTTTCCATAAACACCTCCAGGGATGGCGACTCCACCACATTCCTGGGCAGCCTGTGTCAGTGCATTGCCCCCCTTTCTGAGAATAATTTTTTCCTAATATCCAAACTTGTTCATGCTGCAAGTGAGACTGTTGGGTCAAGGTTGAATTTGCCTTTCTTGGTATTGCAGCAGGAGCCTGGGTTTAGCTTTGTGTCTTGCACATTTGCTCACAGCTAGGGATGTTTCTCTTCTGTGCTTTACCAAACATTGGCCAAATATCAGTACCTAGAAGGTGGGAAACTGAGGCACATAACTGCCTTATGCTGAAGAAATCCCAAGCATCCAGAATACCATTCACAGCCTGGTAGGAAATCACTGCCCTTCAAACCAGGTGTTTGTTCTTCACCACGAGAATTTGGCACCAGCAAGCAAAGCAGTGGAGAGCCACAGAAATGGAAGCTGCAATTTTTCTCCTCTCTTCTACAGCCAGCTGCATGTATTGGATTTCCCAACCCATTTTCTTACAGTGTTTCAATAAAAAAGCTCACTGAAGACTTGAGAGCAGCATGGAGACGCCAAATCTATCCAGCACCACTTCATCCTGCCCTGTCCATTCCAACCCACCTGGAGCACTGGAGAGCCTGAGCTTTGCTGTAGCTCAGTCCCAATAAGGATTTTCACTTTGTCCTTCCTGTGGCTTTGACAACACAAAAATCACCCCCTGACTGTTCCAGAAATGAAAGGACACAGACAAAATACATTCAGAGCTTCAAAACTTCACAGGATCCCTCCCAGCTCTGTTTCTAAGGTTGCAGCCTTCATGGGAAAGGTGAGTTGCCCTGGCAACATCTCAGTGCTTTGCCTGGACGTAAATTACCTGTCAGCCTCTGAGAAAATGATGAAATGGGGGAATCTGGAGGGTTTTGCCTTCTGAACCAGGATTTTTCTTCCATTTCCCCCAGCTACCCTAACCAGCAGTGCTAAAACTATAATAAGAGAAAATGAAAAAGGAAGTGGAATCACCCACTTCTTCACTTCTTCACAGTGAGGCTGATGGAGCACTGAATGGGCTGCCCAGGGAGGTTGTGGAGTCTTCTTCTATTTCTGAGTTATCTACCTCTGTGGAGATATTCAAGACCAGCCTGGATGCCTGCCTGTGCAACTTGCTGCAGGGAGCCTGCTGTGTAAGGGAGTTGGACTCGATGATCTCTAGAGGTCCCTTTGAACCCCTACAATTCTGTGATTCTGTAATGTGTGAGAAGTTNAGCTCCAAGGTCATTCTTTCAGTGACAAGCAACATAGGTGTTTCCTTAATCTCAGCTAATTAACTCCTAATGAGCACATGGTGTTTTTGCACATGAGTCATTGGATCAGGGTAGGATTCCTTTGGCCTGCATCTCCGTGGGAAAACTGTCCCCTCCCTTCAGCAGGAGCTTATCCCACACTCCAATGGCCGATTCATGTCATGTTCCATCTTCTTTCGAGGAGCACAAACCAGCAGCACAGGGGCTGCAGTTTAATGAGGAGGATGAGCGACAACGGTCCCCATCTGCCTGTTGCGTTGGATGTATGGCTGCATTTTCTGTCCTCTTTGGAAGCAGTTGGTGGCAGCCCCAGTGCAGCTCAGCCTCCAGCCCGTGGGGGTGGCTGCTTTGATGCCATCTGCCCACTTCTAGGGGAAAAGATGTGCTTCTGAGAAAAAGGAACCAGAAGTGATGCTGTTACCCAAATGGGAACACAAAGGCCAGGCAGAAGAGATGGTACAGATTAGAAGGAAGTTTTCAAACAAAGTTTGTATCTTTTTT
Organism: Odontophorus gujanensis; assembly: GCA_013399175.1. Lineage (NCBI taxonomy): Eukaryota > Metazoa > Chordata > Aves > Galliformes > Odontophoridae > Odontophorus > Odontophorus gujanensis. Next base: position 23,449 of record VXAB01012940.1, read on the forward strand.
AATTATTTTTCCCCGTCTGCTTTTTGAAGAAAAGCTTCGTGAATGCGTGTTCTTCTAATTACCATATCTGAGAACACAGAATCATAGAATCATAGTATCACCCAGATTAGAAAAGAAAACTAAGATTATCTCATCCAACCATCAGTCATAAACATGTGTGAAAGTAAAACAGAACATCCCCATCCATACACCCTCACACTCTTTCCTGCCCCAGCTCCCTTCTATCTGTGGCTGGAAAGGACAACCAGGCAGAGGGAAGGGAGCAAACCCTGACCAAAGCATGGCTATATTTTAGCAGCTGACTGTCTTTTGGGGGTCAGGTGCACTGTTACATAGGAAAAGTGAATAAGAATGCATTTTTTGAAGGAAGAGAATAATTTCAGATCTTCCTGTTAAAATCAACTTGAATCCATCAGCCAGCTCCTACTATAGGATCTCGGATTATTTGTCCCTTGTTCCAGATTCCCACAAGTGCAGTTGAATCCATTTGAGAGACAAGGAAATGGAGGCAGGGAGAAGCAAGGTGAGCTGTAAAGTAAATCAATAAATACTGGGCGTGGAAAGCCAAGAAGAGATTTACCTGCTCTGCAGACAAGTGAGTGATCATTATCAGGCTCTTGCGTGATGCAGACTATCACCATACAATCTGCCATCCCACCCCTAAGNTGAGAAGTTGATGAACATCTGCTCCACCTGCCCTGGAGGATGGACAGCTCGGCTGCTCTCAAGTTGTGGGGAAAGGAAGGGGAGCTAATGGGGGATGCTCACATCCCTCTAAACTTCCTTTACCCCAAAATGTGTGTGTGAAAATGTATAATATAAAAATCACCTCCAATTCTTCACAGTCTCATCCAGTGTTTTCTGCTTGCAGGAGACCCTGAGAAGGAGGGGTCCCTTAAATGGAGCAAGGACTTGACCAGCACCAGCCTCAGCCCAACACTGCCAATCAAACAAATTCCAGTTCAACTGGGAATCTCTCCTCTCCTCTCCTCT
>VXAB01012940.1:24549-48398 GCA_013399175.1 Odontophorus gujanensis
TGAGAAAAAGGAACCAGAAGTGATGCTGTTACCCAAATGGGAACACAAAGGCCAGGCAGAAGAGATGGTACAGATTAGAAGGAAGTTTTCAAACAAAGTTTGTATCTTTTTTAATTATTTTTCCCCGTCTGCTTTTTGAAGAAAAGCTTCGTGAATGCGTGTTCTTCTAATTACCATATCTGAGAACACAGAATCATAGAATCATAGTATCACCCAGATTAGAAAAGAAAACTAAGATTATCTCATCCAACCATCAGTCATAAACATGTGTGAAAGTAAAACAGAACATCCCCATCCATACACCCTCACACTCTTTCCTGCCCCAGCTCCCTTCTATCTGTGGCTGGAAAGGACAACCAGGCAGAGGGAAGGGAGCAAACCCTGACCAAAGCATGGCTATATTTTAGCAGCTGACTGTCTTTTGGGGGTCAGGTGCACTGTTACATAGGAAAAGTGAATAAGAATGCATTTTTTGAAGGAAGAGAATAATTTCAGATCTTCCTGTTAAAATCAACTTGAATCCATCAGCCAGCTCCTACTATAGGATCTCGGATTATTTGTCCCTTGTTCCAGATTCCCACAAGTGCAGTTGAATCCATTTGAGAGACAAGGAAATGGAGGCAGGGAGAAGCAAGGTGAGCTGTAAAGTAAATCAATAAATACTGGGCGTGGAAAGCCAAGAAGAGATTTACCTGCTCTGCAGACAAGTGAGTGATCATTATCAGGCTCTTGCGTGATGCAGACTATCACCATACAATCTGCCATCCCACCCCTAAGCAGGAGCAGCCCCGAACACCCCATGGTGTGTGGTGGCATCTCCCCATCCCTGACACCGTCCCTCTGCTCATGCACAAGGGTCCATCTGAGGGGTTAGATGCCAGCATAAGAATAATGGTTTGCTCTTAGCATCCAGCTGGGATATTTATAGAAAACCATTAAAACAAATCCAATATTCTTACGTCCTCCCTTGTATGCTGTTCATTACATTTCATTTACTCTTGAAAGCCGAGGACTCTGAGCTGCAGGGACCAGACCACATTTGTTTTGTCTTCATCTGCATCTGCTAACTGGGTTAAAATCTAAAGTAGGACTAATCAGTCTAAAAATAACACTGCTCCCTCCCAAAGATCAGGTCACCAGCACTGCTCACGTCACTATGGCTGTTAGCATGCTCCTGACACCCAACAAATGGCAAGCTTTTAGAGATAATTTGGAGAAATTGTGATCTTTCCCTAAGCTCTGCCTCCTCCATGCTATCAGTTGTTGTTTGTGCACTACACCCATTGGGTGCGGTGCTCTGTGGCACTTCTGCACAGCACTAAACTTCACAATGAGCCTGGCATTATGAAAACTCTTAGAAAAGATGTTAAGATGAAAAAAAATAATTTGAGAAATGCATCATTGATCTTTTTCTTTCAAATGTTTACCCCCAAGTGCCTCAGTACCTTTCATCCATTTCATTCATTTTTTTTGGAGAGGTGCAGAATCATTCCACACAGACAGTGTCATTCCACTGCACCAGCTGACCCAGAAATTGCAGCTTTTCCATCAAAATCCCAAGAAGTTTGCACTTCTCGGTAGGCACCATCCAGAGGAAGCGACACTGGTCCTCCCAACATTGGCTGCAGCTGGAGATGTGGGTCCTGAGGCAGCAACTTGTTTTGCTCTCTTTGTGTGGATCCCCTTCATGACTACCAACTATCACAGTCCCTAAATCTCTCCTTTTATCTTTGAGCATACTCCTAGACAGAGCCTCCTGCCAGCAACTTCAAGCTCTTCCATCCTTAGGAGGCTCTTGTGTCCCTGGATACAGCTTTAGGAGTAGAGCTGAATTACACCCCGGGCCACAATTCATTGTGTTTTTTAGAGAAAATGGGAACATAATTGATCTCCATACAAACTCTCTAGAAAAATCAGCACCATGCGTGCCTTATCTCAGCCCCACTTACAGAATTTTGGCATAATGGGGGCTATTTATGTCCCTGCCTCTTCTAAAATGAAGCACATTCTTTAAGCCCTTTGCAAGCAAGATCATCTCTGTTTATTGAGCAAATGTATAAATAATGATAATGCAGCTAGAAACATGCTCTCTAACTAGGTCTCTGGCAGCACAGGGAGTTGCATCAGTCTGTGCAGATGTTCAGTCTCCCTGGACAGGCACATGGTGCCTCTTCACTGCAGCCCCAAATCCATCTGCAAACAGAGCTGAGGTATTTGTATTCCTGCCCTGGTTCAACCTCTCAGAACATTGGTTCTTCAGAAACACTAATGAAGCTCATTCATTTCTCCTTATCTCCCACAACAGATCACTATGGGGTTCTCCATTAGAATTGGGCACTCACAGTCATTCTGATGTCACATTGATGGCATCTTGCATTCCCCAGTGCCTGACTTCTGCAATATTTTTTGCAAATAAACGGAAATCCTGACTTGCCAGTCTGCCCTGGCATGCCCAGGCTGCTTTTTGCAGGATGAAGGAGGCAAAGACCCCATGTGATTTGCCTCTGTTACCAAAACCATGTGCAGCATAGAGTTAAACTCAAAGCCCCAGGATAGCCTTGGGATTTCTTTAACACTGTCAGTGTTTCACACTTGGTGTGACACAGGCTTTATTCCTACTTATTTCTGCCAGAGAGTGTTTTGCACTTACTGACTGTCCCCCACTCTGCTGTTCAGCATAAGGAGTCTGTCCTGGCTTTTCAATCATGGCAGGGTCCAAATCATAGAATCATAGAATCATTAAGGTTGGAAAAGACTACTGAGGCCGTGTTGTGCAACCCCAACCCATGCCCACTGACTGCACTGACTCCACAGTTCTGGAACACCCCCAGGGTTGGTGATCCCACCAGTCCCTGAGCAGCCTGTGCCAATGCATCTCCACTCTTCCAGAGAAGAGAGGGGGGCCCCCAGGTGGAAGCTCAAGTTATAGGGATGGAGGAGATGAGACTCAGCCTTCTGACTCCGATAAATGCATTTCCATTTTGCTGGTTATGACTCAACTCACTTATCTCATTGCTGTTACAGACTGTGCACAAGTCGGATGCTGGAAGTGNCTGCACTGACTCCACAGTTCTGGAACACCCCCAGGGTTGGTGATCCCACCAGTCCCTGAGCAGCCTGTGCCAATGCATCTCCACTCTTCCAGAGAAGAGAGGGTGGCCCCCAGGTGGAAGCTCAAGTTATAGGGATGGAGGAGATGAGACTCAGCCTTCTGACTCCGATAAATGCATTTCCATTTTGCTGGTTATGACTCAACTCACTTATCTCATTGCTGTTACAGACTGTGCACAAGTCGGATGCTGGAAGTGGAGCTCTGGGTTTTGAGAGACTTTAAACAGAACATCATCTTTAGATATGTTTTAAACAAGGGGGTAGAAAAAGGTTTGAAATAAATGTAGTTATTGCAACAGTGGCCTAGAGACTGTGCTTTGCAGTAACACCAGCCACTGTGATCTGCAGATGGTCAGACATTGATCTCACACATAGGACTATGTGTTCCTGCATTTACTTTTATTTTCTCTATGAATAAAACCAGGCAGGTTTGAAGTACTTTCCATCCTCATGATTTGAGTTCTGTACCTGGTCCTCATGGTGCTGCAATGCTCAGCATTACTACAACTAACACTGTTGGGATTAGGCAACAAGAGAAATCTTCTCCCATTGCTACAGAGCCAAAGTTTTGACATAAAGGCCACTGTGGTTTAGTGACACACACCCATTGCTTCAGCTAATCCTGGATTTGGACACCAGGAGTGGATCTCATGGAAACTGTGCTGGAAACGTAGCACTATCAAAGGGCTCTTAGGAGAGGCAGTAGCAGAGGTGCAGTCTCCATTACAAATCTTACAGCATAGGTAATTGTAAACAGGTTGTGAGAACATGGAATCATCAAGGTTAGAGAAGACCACTATGATCATCTAGTCCACCAATTAAATTTACAGTCAAATGGGACCAATGATCAGGCATGTGTCTGTGCTGCTAACCTGCTAACATGACCACAATAGCACACACATCAGTTGAGACATCTCTAGTCTGATAGATAAGGCTTCTGGCTTGAGCTACTCTCAAACTATACCCAAGCACCAGGTGGGACACTGCTTGGTGACGTCAGCCAGTGTAACGCCAGGAAGTTTCTCACTGACAAATCACACTCATGCCCTGGCCACCATGCTGGTATACATGAATCTTGGAAAATCAGGTGGAATGAAGACAACCAGCCCCTACCATTTCCCCTCTCTGGGGTGATTTACAAACTATTTGCAGCCACCGTGGGTGCACCAACAGCTTCCAGCAAATTTAGTACAGCAACCTGTCTTCAAGCACTGGGAACGTGCCAGCACAGTGAGCAGAAAGAAAGCAGGTAAAGAACAATAGGAATTCATTAAGCAGCACAGCATGCTCCTGTGCCTGAGTGCTTGGCTGTGATTTCACTCTGTTCCTAAGGTTTGTGCAGCTATTAGGAGATAATTTGGCCATGCGGTAGCAGAAATGACTTGCTCAGCTTTGAAGTTGTTGATTTGTTTTGGAGTATTTTTCTTTCTTTTTTGGTGTTTTTTTTTCCTTCTTTTTTTTCTTTTTCTTTTTTTTTCCCCTCCCATCCTATTCTGATTTTTCTTTCAAACTCTTTGGAGAAATCCGTGTTAATTTGTTAACTCAGATTTGTTGACTTGGTTTATCATCACTTGGTGTGATGCCATAAAACCACTAACAGCACAGGCTGGGGCATTACTCTCAGGAGTGTTCCAAGTGAACTGGAAGAACTTCAGGTGGTTGCAGCCCAGCCTGAAAGGGGTTTGATCCTTAGAAAATGCTGGTTATCCCAAACCTGAGATATGTGGAATTTTTTAATTTCTTTTGACTTTTTAATATTGAGAATGGGCTATTGTGGTTTTTTTTTTTAGTTTTGTCATGAGATTGTCCATTCTTAAAGTGCTCAGCTGAGAATGCTCTGGGATGCATCACCAGCAGTCAGACTGTGCGTGGAGCTGGCAAACATCTGCCACCACTGCTGCACCGGGATTTATCTTTTTTAGTTTTGCTCTTTAAAGAGACACATTAATTTTACAAGGAGATGTGTAACTACCCACTCCTGGAACATAAAACGTGCAGACGTGCAGCATCTGCTCATTGCTCGCTGCCCAGCTTACTCTTCCAAACCACTCACACCTAGAAAACCCTCCAAAAGGCCAAGGCTGGGTGAGCACCTCCCCACAAATCCCCAGGTTTCCAAGCAGTAAGCACTGCAGCTTGCTGTCAGCAGCTGATGCTCTCAGAGCTTGGAGCATCCCACATCCTCGCAGCCACCCCTGCGAGCCGTGCAGCGATGGTGCAGCCTCTTGGCTTACTCTTGTAGTAGAGTTTCTCCTTGTCATCCTGACCCCATTCAGTCCTTGTGCTTAATGAATTCCTGGTACTTTATTAACAAGAGATACCCAAGTGTGATAAAGGCCATTTTATGGTGTTGGATGGGTTGCAAATAAAAGCGGAATTGAATGCTGTCATCAAAGAGATGCTTAGCTACAGATTATAAGAAATCTTTACATTGCATCAAAGAGAGTCTGAAAGCACAGAAATAGGGTTTGGCAGACTGGGGCTCATGTCCTTGTTTTGTCCTGGACAACCTGTATGACTTTGCTGAGCAGGCAAATAGTTAATCCTGCAAAGTGTTAGACCCTTTTCTATTGATCCAGAAAACATCAGCAGCATCCGAGCAACCCAATGGATGGAGGGATTGATCTGGGAACAAATTTCTATTCATAAGTTTTCTATGCCAACATCCCAAACACCAGAATTACACCTTGATACGGGCAGGTAGGAACCCAAACCCCACCAACACCAGGTTCATACAGGTCACCGATGGCTGCAAAGCTGGGACCCATCAGAAAAGGTCTGGAGAAGCAGGCTCAGGTTGGATCTTAAAATTTTATTCTCAGAAAGAGTAGTGATGCATTGGAACAGACTGCCCAGGGAGTGGTGGAGTTACCGTCCCTGGAGGTGTTCCAGAACAGCGGAGATGTGGCATTGAGGGTTGTGGTTATTTGGCATGATGAGGATGGGTTGATGATTGGACTTGGGGATCTTTTCCAATCTCAATGATTCTATGATTCTGTGATGTGTTAACCACCTCTGTGCCAAGCAGAATGAGTGAGCTAGGAGGGCTGAGCTCCCCCACGCACTTCTCATTTCAGTTGTATGATATTTATTCAGTTATTTTTTTTTCACATTCCGCTTCTGCTTCATTAATGAACTGTAGAAGGCAGTGCCCACTTCAGTGTTATCCTTGCCACATCCACCTGTATTATCTTCTCTGTGACAGGCATTTCTGCTGTGGCTCTCATCTGTGCTACCTTTTTCACTCCAGCCTTTTTCTGCTGATCTGTTTTTCCCGCACTGCTTTTGCCAAGACAGGATTTTCCTCCTTTGCATTTCTAAGGGCACTTTCTTCCAGGGATCCCAACAAAGCCACTCTCCACAATGAAGCAGGGAATGTGACAGAATGATTCACTTACACACACAGCTGGAGCACTCGAGAGCTGAAGGGATGTAGCTGAGGTCAGGGCATGCAACAGTAGCGAGGATGAACAAAGTGCAGTGATGCTGTCAAAAAATTGCCCCAGAGCTGTGCTGCACAATCAGCCCACTCCAGGACAGAGAGGTGTGCACTTCACTGCAAGGCTGAACTCAGATTTACATCCTGCAAGATGCAATGATGACACTGGTGCTGAGATCACACATTTTCCCCAAACATAAGTTCCTAAAGAATTGAGTCATGTCGTGATTGTAGTGACTGGAAAGGAGGAGATGGGGGAACAAAGGAGATGCAGGAGCAAAGGCCTACACTGTGCTGCTGCTGTCTCTCCTGCCGCTCACCAGCTGCCATCCCACCTACCAAACAATTCCTTCAACACAGCAGTGGTTTCTTTTTCCTATTTCCCTCATTGCTTTTTGGCTTGTCCTGTGTGGAGCCAGGAGTTGGATTTGATGATCCTTATGGGTCCCTTCCAACTCAAGATGTTTCCATGATTCTATGATTCCATGATTCCATGAATCTTTGACTCTGTGATTATGTGACTCCATTATCTCATCATTTCCCATTTCCATGATTCTATGATTCCATAGTTCTGATACTGTAATAAATTATATGTTACTATAATTCTGTGATTTCTTTATTCTGATACTCCATGATTCCATGATTATATGATGCTATGAATCCATGATTCTATGATTCCATGATTTTGTGATTGTATGATTTCATGATTCTGTGAATCTATGATTCTACATTTTTTCAGCACCTTGCTCCTGTAAGCCAGAGCAACGAGTGAAAGTAAAGTGATGTCTGATATTCAGCCCTTCTTAGAATAGCAGACAAAAACAAATGTTTATTGCTATAGAAGGGCGAATAGCTGGGGATGGAAAGGAAGCTGAAATATCTTTTATTTTTCTTCATTCCTAATGAGAAAGAGGAAACAACATCTTCATAATTAATACAAAGAAGGGAGAGAGTCACAGCCCAGCAGAAGTGACCCTGACACAATGGGCTATCAGAGGAGGCAAAAATAACGCCTGTGCTTGAAAGACCCAGAGCCTGCAAGCACAGACACTCCATTTCCATATCCCCAAAGACCCTCAAACAAATCATTAAGCAGTTTCTAAGCACCGTGAGGATAATAAAGTGATAAAAAAACAGCCAGTGTGAATTTGTTAGGAGCAAATCCTGTCAAACCAATCTAATTGCATTCTCTGACAGAGTAACTGGACTTGTGAATAAGGTGAGGGGGCTGCAGATGTGATAAATCTTGACTTCAGCAACACTTCTGACATGGTCTCTCCTGACATCCTTAAGAAATACAGTGTAGGGGAAACTCCCATGAGGCAGATGTATAATTGGTGGGAAAACTGTACTCAGAGAGCATTTATTCACATTTAATTGCCAAAATAGGGGAGATTTGTCATCTGAGGTCCCATAGGAAACAGTTCTGAGTCCAAACACTTCCACTGAAAACCACAATGACAGCAAGGAGAGTACATTTAAAATATTACATGTGACCTGGAGAGGAGAGTTACAACCCACACTCTAGACAACTGCAGTGAGCACAGTGGCTACAGGGAACAAACAAGCCCATTCTGCCCCACATTTTGGAGGCACTTTCCCAGCCCAGAGCACATCAATTTTTCATCACTCAGGTTTATAGCTGAGCCTCTGTGTTTAACCCACGCTGAAGCATTTGGACATTACAAACATGTTGAAAATGCAAATTGTGGCAGATCTTAGGGAAGCTGAATGCTGTCTCCCTATGTCTTTGTTTAAAATCAAATTTAGCTTCATTTAATGTCCTTCTTGGGCTGGGGCATGGCAATAATTTTCACTTGTATAAATACGCTCACAATATGAGTATACATATTTATGCTATTTCAAAAGGGAATAAAAAGTAATCAATAAAGCATATTATTTCTGCAACTACAGCAATAACAGGATCAGTGGCAGCAGGCTTAGAACAAGAACATCTCTCTGGGGCTTCACTGGAGCATTCAGCACTGTATGGTATCAACTAAGAGTGAGAGAGCGTCCTCTCCAAAATACCAGCCTGGAGAACAGAATCTGTAGCATCTTTATAAATGATGACATCCCTATGATGTTGCTTTCACAGTGTGCCAGGGCTGGAGCATGGCATGGATTCAGAGCACAGCTAGTCCCTAGGTCAGAGCTGAGCCTGACGCCTGCACGGGGACCCGTGGAGGGGAGTGGATGGTGTAGGAGCGGACAAATATATTTCAACAGCAGTGGATTAGCCAGCTCCCCCCGGTGTTGCTCAGTGAAGAATTGCAAGCCCCACACAGATGATGCACTGCCCAGGAAGGGGCAGCGGGGTTCTGACCACATGGACATGCTGCAGTGATGCTCTGGGTCTGATCCCTGTCGGATGGCAAAGGGCACTGGCTGCTGGCTGTCCTCTACAGAAATAGCTGATGTGCACATGCTTCCTGTGCATTCAAATCCAAATTTCCAGGGAGGAGAGGAACAGGCTGGGTCACGCTGTCAGAGCAAAGATCAACTTTTAAATCCATCAGGATCTTCTCCACTCTCCTCCTTCTCCTACTCTCTCTTCCACCTCCTCTATACACTCTTTTTTTCTCTCATAATTTTCCTCATAATTCACCTATCTCTGTTAGCTGGGAGCAAGGTGGGTTTCCTTGCCCTAAAAGAGCCCTTTGCCCAGGCTGGTTGTAGCCAGTGTAAAGCATTTTAGGTGCACCATTGGCCCACTCTCCCAGTGTCATGGGGGTGATGCTACAACTTTCCTTTCATTCTTCCCTTCCATCAATTACTCGATTTAATGCACGGCTGCTTTGCAGAGAAATGTGCTTTCTGCTACATGCCTCAGCACTTCACACCTAGGCAGGAGGGACAGAGTCCTGCCCAGCCTAAGATCTGGGGAGAAAAGACCTTTTCTCTTACTGATCTCTGTCTCCATTAGAATCCCCAGCTTCTGCCATAATCGAGTTACTGCTTAATGCACTGAAGGCAGGACGCTGGACTCCACTGCAAGTGGAATGTATCGTCCTGCATTAAGCATTTCTCTTCAGGCAGATAACTGGAGAAGATGTATTTCCATTATTTGTGCATGCCCTCATATGAAGATGGCAGAAGGCCTAGGAGAGGATTACAATCTTTTTTAATTCAATAAACAAATGTATAATTGTATCTTCTGAGAACCATCCAGCAGAAGGAAGCAGAACCTTGCCTCCCTGCTCCTAAATTTGAGTGCTGGTTAAAAACACTCAGAAAGGCCCCTTTTTCTGTGCAGCCTTCACGGCCAGAAGAGAGCTGGGAAAAGCCCAGCCCACCACTGAGGGCTCCTCAATTTTGACCTGAATGCCTTTTTTTTAAGGGCAGAGGAGAATGTCCCATTTGAATTTGGTACCCACCACCTCTGAGCAGACCATGTTCCCCTGGATTTATAGCAGGGCAGCCTCTGGTGGCAATAGGGGTTGAATTAAATTTCCCCCAAACCAAGAGAATTTAATTAAGGTTACTGTTTAAATATGCAACACTAAAGGATCTAAATATAGGGTGTGCTTTATAGAGAGAGAGTTCCCCTGTTGAGATAGAAAGCAATGATTCTGACAGCAGATCCTCTGGAGCAGCAATACACCCAGCTGCCAGAGGCATCTCCTAAACCAGCCACTTCTTGGTGGGAGAGAATAACACAGCCACCACTATTGTTTTCTGCTATATTCATGAGCATCTGTCTCTTGCTCTTCAGGAAAAGCCCCGGCTGTTCTCAGGAAGGATTGTGATGCTCACACAGGAAGCTGTGTGATGTTTCAGTCAAAGGCCTCCTACTGAAAAGCCACGTGGCACTCTTCTGGGATGTCCTTCCCTGCTCCTAGGTGATGTGGCCATGAGGGTTGCTGAGAACTGTCTCCATCTACCTGCAGCAGCAAGGACTGCTTGGGATCCCCACGGTGCAGAGTGAGCAGCAGGGCTAAGGAAACTGCAATCTTTGGGTGAGGGCTCCTGTGTTCTCCATTTTTTTTCAAAGTTTTCACCAGAATCAAGTAACTCAAATCAATAGAAAACTAACTTAAAGAAGCACAACAGCATTAGTGAAAATGCTTACCTGAGTGTTCGGGTTGAGATGGTAACTGGCCATCAGGTCCATCTTAAAACATGGTCCATATACTCAGCAAGAATGCAAATCACTGAGAAGTGCCTCAAGAAGATACCAGTCAAATGTACAGTTACAGTTATGTGTCAGGGACCCAGATGAAGCGAGGGGAGGTGTCTAAGCTTCTTACTTGATTCTCAACCCCACCACAATGATTGTTCACCAATCACTGAACTGGGATTGGCTGAAGGATTATTTAAGGTCTCCAGGACAGTTCATGACACAACAGGAGCTTTTGGACGTGCTTACCTACTCCAAGTGTTTGTTCCTTCAAGCACAGCTGCAGCCTTCCCTGATAGCTCATTTAGGAGCAGTAATTTTCCCAATGAACAGCACACAGATGTATTTTCCTTGCTGTTATGATCACACTTGTAGGTGATGGCAATAAAACAGCTGTAGTTGTATTTTATCTGGCTGAGAATCAGGAGAAAGCACCTGAACTGAAGCGTTTCTGCCTCCTCCTTCCAGAGGGATGCTCTGGATTAGATAGCAGCTAACTCACCCATCTGGCAGAGCCCTCCTCAGTGTGCCCAGTGAACAAGGAAACCTCATGTGCTGGTGAGCTGGGGACCATGATGGGGTGATGGCTTCACAAAGTCATTTAACATGAAACCTGAGCATTTCCTTTGGCAGCAGTGACAGGAGTAAGGATGAAGGATGGAACCATGCAAACCAGGTTGTGTTAGGCTCAGCAAACAGTGGAATAACAGCAACCTGTGGTAACAGAAAAGGAAACTCCTCAGCTTGTTTTATTGAAAATCACTCAAAGAACAATTAATGCAATCACTGGTCACTGCCAAAATGAGTTCATGAGGGGAAAATCCTGTTTAACTAAATGAATCTGCTTTTATGTCAAGGTCACTCACCTAGTTGGCCAAGAGAAGCCTGTTGATGCTATCATTTTGGATTTCAGTAATGCCTTCAATACTGTTTCTCACAGTATCCTTCTAGACAAGATGTTCAGCATACCACCAGACAAAAACATAATGCAGTGGGTGAGCAATTGGCTGATGGGTCCAAAAAGTTATAGTCGATGGGGTTACTGGACAACGCTCTCAGGCATCTGATCTGAATTTTGAATGGTGCTGTGTGAAGCCAGGAATTGGACACTGAGATGCTGAGAGGTGGCAAAGCCAATCTTCATGGTACTGACAACGCACTGAAACAGGCTGAAGGTTTTTGTACTCATTTTCTGGTCAAGCTGGGTTGTTACCTGACCACTTGGGTTCCAGTTTGGTTTGGAAGTCCAGCTAATATCTGGGATGTTGAATGTGGTCAACAGATGAGCATCTTGGCAACACCAGCAAAGGCAGAGGTTATCTAAGAGGGGAAAATGATTCCTCAGGGCAGACAGGCTGAAAAACAAGTGCTCTGACAATGTGGGACTGATGTGGGGTCCCAGAGCCCGATCTAAGAAGAGACATTTCTCCAGCACGCCTGATAAACCCCAAAGGTAGAGCAACTGTGACAGAGCAAACAAACAGGATAGAAGGCAACACTTACAAAGGGAAATAAAACTTAAAAATGCTTGGGGACTACCTCTGGACACACTTATTGAGCTTCTCACCTGAGAACAGATGAGGGAACTTCTTGTGGCACTGAAGTTGTCTCTTTCTTTCCCCTCACATAAATAATAAATTTTGCAAAGCAATGAATTTTGGAAAGAAGAAGTTTCCCTAAGTTTGGAGTGGATCACTGAACAATTTTAGCATTTCCAAAACTGGAAGTGGTAAGTGGAGACAGAGCAAAAATTCCCACTACCTCTTCAGTATGTCCAAACCAATCTTACTTGGTTTCAGTTTTGCAACTGTACACGTATATATTTTTTAAAAAGAACAAAACTGAAAAATGGCAAAATATATTCAAGGGGTTAAATATTTAAAGGAAAAATGAGAGGATTTAATGACTCAGGGTGGTGTGTTCTGATTTTGTAGTGGTGGATATTTGAGGCTGACACAAAATGCTGCATGACGCACAGAGCATGCAGGCAGGTCCCAGCAGGGTACGAGGACCCACACTTGGGTTAGGACTGCAGGCTGTGTTGGACCTTGCCACCCTCCCCAGGGACAGTTCATCCTTCTTACCCTGCACCCTTCTGACCAAAGCAGTGATAAAACTCCTGAAGCAGTGACAAGTTTCCAAACTGGGGCAGGAAACCCTCCCTGTAATCCCCCAGATCAGCTGTTGCATACAAGCATTTTAGCAAAGGCCATCACCATGCCATCTGCTAGACTGCAGCTGAATCTGTGCCTCCAGCATGCCCCTTTGCTGAAGATCCAGGAACTAGAAGGAAGTGGAAACAAGAAGCTGCAACCTTTCACCCGACCCTGAATGATGCTTGACAACATTTTAAAATAGATTAATCTGTGAAACCAGGCACATATGGAGCAACATCTCAGGAAGAACGGGCTCCCTCTTTGTTTCTCGAGCCTTTCTCTCTGCTGACTCACAGTGTAGACTGTCTGTTTTCTCCTTTCTCTTACTTCATCCATAGAAGAGACTCAGTCCAAACCCAGAGGTTAATAGAATGGAATGAGAGAGGAGAAGAGAGGACTTTATATCAGTCTCACACATTATTCATCCTTAATGACATGTGTCAACACAGGGTAATCAAGCTCCAACAGCCTTGACAGTGCTGTGTAATCTCCTCTCGCTGCAAGTTCGCCCTGTGAATCCCATCAGAGATGTGAGCAGTGCACTTAGGCTGAAGGACCTGTGGTGTGCTGGATGTCCCATCTCTGGAGACACTCAAATCCAGGTTGGATCAAAGTTCTGAGCAACCTGACAGAGCTGTGGATATCCCTGCTCATTGCAGAGGAGTTGGACTAGATGACCTTTAAAGGTCCTCTCCAACTCCAAGGATTCTATCTATAAGGATAAGGTTTCCTGGCCAACACTTGATCTCTGTACAGGATATGTGAGAAATAACATCACTAATACTCAACTCCCTCCCTTTTCTGAGATTGTCAGTGTGGACACTGATGGAGAAGGATCCCAAAGGAGACATGATTTTATTTGGTGTTACATTGGTTGTCTTCAGTCAGACTATGCCAAGGAGACATGGGGAAGGGCAACAAGTGAACAATGTCCTATATAATGCAAAGAGCTCTGGACCCAATGCTCCATCCCTTGCTCAGGCATTAGATCTCCATGGGAAAAAAATGCAAAATGCTGCTGTTACTCAAACAGAAGCATTGGGCTTGAGGGAGACTTGGGCACCACACATGATGAGCTACTTTTTTTCCTGTAGGATGGTCACATTCCAAGCCCAACATGAGCTGGCTTCCCTGCAAAAAGCCAGCCCAACCTGGTGGCAGGTCTCTCCCATCCACAACAGGTTTTCTCTTGTCCAGAACAAGACCTTATTGCTGAAGGCAACAGTTGCATCTTCTGGCACTCCTGCTGTGAGTGGCTGTGGGGCTACCAATCTGGGACACAACCCAAATTGTTTACCAGATGGGATGTGGCAATTTGGAGGCTGCTGCCAAATTCTGGCATTAATGGTAAAGAACAAATCTCAACAGAAGCTTCCAAGCAGCACTTCAAGAGGAAGGCTGAAGAAGGCTTCCAAAAGCACAGCACCAGGCGGATGGCAGGTCCTGCCCACTCCATCTACCCTCTCCAAGCCTTCCCAATCTGGTGATTTAAGCAGGAGAAACAACCCATCTTGTGCTGGATGGCACCTCTTGGTGCCAAATCCATGGCATGAGGCAACAAGGCACAGAGGAGCAGGGCAGAATCCATCAGCCACTGAGCTTGTTTGTCAGAAATGGTAACAAACCTCATTTGTCTTCTCCACTGTAGGGGAAAGAAGGTCAGAAACTCACAGTCTGGTCTCTGCAAGGAAACACTGCCGTAAGTACATCTTCAGAGTGACTCAAGCTGTCCTCCTGCACTTAGAGAGCATGTTTTCCACAGCCTAAACCCAGTGACATCAGTGGGTATCATCTCCAGCACAATCTGAACAGAGGAATCCCATCTGATTGCCATGCTGATATCCCACAGAAGTGGGACTAGACCTCAGATCTGCAGTTCTGCTTAAAACAGGGAGCCCTGGGTTCTGAAAGGGAAATGGGAGCAAGAGAAGAATGTGGTGTGGAAACCTTCCAGTGTCTGCAGCACTGTGAGGGATGGAGCCAAGAGATATGGATGAAATTGTCCTTTCCTTGGCATCCGTTTATGACTGTTACTGAGACAGTACTGTGTGGACCTTGGGTATGATTTAGTACTGTTGCTGTTATCAAACACTTTGTGCACTTCAAGCAGTACATTTAAGAAAGATTCACATTCAAGTTGAAGCATAATTTGGCTCTGATGTCCTTCTGCCTTTTCCCAAGGAGTTCAACCCATCAGACCAATATAGACCCATACCAGGGGATGGGTAACCCCAACCAGCACTAGTCCTGCACTGAGGTTATTTCTGGTGGTCTTCTGAAGGTTCAGTTTATAAGCCAAAAACAATACTGTGGGATATTTCATCCATCCCACTTGGCCACATTTCAACCATCATCACCAAGAACGAAATCTCCTCAATGCCATGCACAGACTGGGACATGCCAGTTTTTTGGTTTTTTTTTGCACTGCCAGTTTTTCTCACAGCAGCATAAAGCAGAAAGCCCTGAGCTTCTTTAATTTTCTTTGCTGCTCCAGACTGGACAGATTTGTGTCGCACCAAAATCCAATTAAGTCAGCCAGCCTTGCTAAACCCTCTGAGTTGAACTAATGGATGTCACCGTCTCACTGAGCAACGCATCAGCTTTAGCCATGGAGATCAAGGTACAGTCCTGTGCTCATCTCATGGGAAGCACAGCCCAGGACATGCAGACCCTTTCGTGGGAACCCCAAGACCCTTCAAATCACATTATGGCTGTGAGGTGAGGAAGATCATCCTCCTCATGAATTCTTTGGGTATTTACAGTGAAAAAGAGCTATTATTTTTATTATACTCATAAGCTCCCCTTATGAGATGCAGTCGTTGGAGTATTGGATACATTTCCCTGAAATGCAGGCAATAAAACAATAACTATAAAATTTAACAATAAATCCAATTCAGTAGTGCTGTTGGGACCATCCCTCTGAGAGGAGATAGCTCATTCACTTCCCCTCTCTTACTCCTAAATTAAAGTGAATTAATTCCTCCAAGATCAGCTTGTTTATCACATCTGCAGACTGTCAATGTATGACAAGTTTCTTCGGTACTATGGGCTCCTCCTACTTAGAAAAACTCTGTCTTTGAATCAGACCCATTACGACAGAGAAAATAATCCTCCCGGACACTCATGTCCGTGTCTGTCTTCCCAGGTGCACCCCAATGCCCAGTGTTCCTGCAGGTCCCAGCGAGGGGCCATGGCATCCCCAGGGAACACAGAAAACCAGATAAAAACATCATTTGATTTCCCTCAAACATTTTGAATCATCATGAAAACAGGGGAAAAAACAGTTTATATTAATTAAATGGCTTCTAGGTAAAATTTCTCCCTCTTGCCATGATCATAACTTCTCAAAGGATAAACAATTCAGTTTCTGTGGGCCATCAGTCTTGCCCTCAAAAGGAGGTCTGCTCCCTGTCCACTGCTGGTAGTGGAACTGCTCCCTGTGAGGATAGAATTGCTCCTCTAAAGCAACATTTTCCTGTTTTTTTTTCTCTGCTTATCAATAAGATTAGCAGCAAAAACCCAGGAGTGAGGGCAGCACCCTCAGAAGTGGCATCCCCAGAAGAGCTCCTGAGATGATAGTTGCCTGGGATTTATTAACCCTGTGCTGTGCCCTGTTTAAGAGGCACCAGTATAAAGCTCTCACTCCACGAATTACCACTGCCTCAAGGCATTCAGGAAATACTTCAAACACCTGCCCTCATTCAGACTGGCTGCCAAGAAAGTCTTTATTTACAGGTCCCTATTCCCATTCCACTGGGAAGATGCCTGTGGGCACATCAGGGTTTCGCCTTTGTTTGACTTTGATTTTCTCAGCCCGAAGATTAAAAATCATCTTTTATCTTCTCTCTCACAGTATTCCCCCTGGTTTTAAGAGATACAATAGCCCCCAGACCTCTGACTACACCAGGTATTCCTGCCCATCCCAATTTCCCTCATCCCAATTAAAAGCAACAAGGGCTTTTTGCTTAGACATACATCTTCACCAAGGGCAGATCATGTCTGACAAACGTGGTGGCCTTCTATGATGGAGTGACAGCATCAGAGGACAAAAGAAGGGCAACTCACGTCATCTACTGGAATTCTGCAGGACCTTTGACATGGTCCTGCACCCCATCCTTATTTCTAAATTGGCAAGATACAGATTTGAAGGCTGGACTATTTTGTGGATAAAGAATTGGTGGCATGGCTGCAGTCAGAGGGTTGTGGTCAATGTCCCTACGTCGAGTTGGGGACTGGTGATGAGTGGTGTCCCCCAGCAATCTGTCTTGGAACTGGTGCTCTTCAACTGTTATCACTTGGCATAGACTGTGGGATCGAGTGCACCCTCACCAAGTTTGCTGATGACACCAAGCTGAGTGGTGCAGTTGATATGGCAGAAGGAAGGGTTGCTCTCCAGAGGGAACTGGACAAGCTCAAAAAGTGGGCCTATGTGAACCTAACAAGATTCAGCAAAGCCAACTGCAAGGTGTTGCTCTTGGATTGGGATAATCCCAGATATGAACATAGACTGAGAGAAGAACTCCCTGGGAGCAGCCCTGCTCTCAAGGTGGAGGACTTAAGGGTCCTGGTAGCATCTATTAAACTATAGCTGTCCAGACAAGGAGGTGGCTTAGCAGGAGAAGAGAGATCCAAGTGGCATCTGGAAACAGCTATCAGAGGGAGGCAACTGCTGATGGGGGAAGTCCAGCTGGGTCTGGATGCCAGTACTTCAGGTCAGAACTGTGGCCCATCTGGCTTGATCTTTGTGCTCAGAGTCACACAGAACACCACTTCCTCCAGTACCTTATGTGGATATTTTTGAACTCAAAACCTTGGAGCCTCTTTGACATCCTGTGGAGAGAAGTTTCACATCCTTACATGTAAAATAACCTCCTCTTGTTCCTTTGAGCTTATTCTGGTAGTTTCATTCAGACTCAGGGAGCAGGTTGGGAACAACAGCCCCTTGTTTGCTTTCCCCACAGCCCATCCTCTTCCCCAGCTTCTCAATGCGCATTTAACAGAATGATGCCAGGAAAAGGGGTCACAAAGGACGCCAGCATCCCACTCCAAGCAAAATCCCACCCAGGACAATGCATTATTGATCGGAAAAGGGGAGAGGAGGTGATATTCCTGCCACACAGCCTTTATGTGCCTGCAAATACCACACAACTGCCAAGGTTTCCATATCCCCAGCATCCACTCTATCCCTGACCAAGCACGTCTCCATGGCAGGTACTGCACAGTGGGAAAGCAGCAAAAGGTCAAGTGCTGCTTGCTCAAGATCTGTGTTATTCATTTAGCCAGCTGAAAGGTTATTAGTCTTTTAACCAAGCTCAGAAATGAATTTGTCAAGTTCTTGATCCAAGTGTTCCACATGTAACAATACAAAAGGGTTATTTAGATTGGTGGCCATTCACACACAGATGCATGATGACTTGGTGAGCCCATTCCAGGGTCACTTCAGGCAATTTAGAGCATGTCGGAAGAGGCATGAAAGGGATGGATTGGGGTTGAGGATCTTGGAGCATCCCTCCAACCACCTGGCGTGCCCCAGCTCCTCATCTCCTTCTCAGCTTCATCTCCAAGCTCCCGAGGCAGGAGCAGCTTCTTCTCTGTGCCCATTGCTATTGAGCCCGAGGAGACATTCTGCCCCATGCTTCCTGGATTTGAGCTCTTTGGGCATAAATTAAATAAAATAATAATATTAAAAAAGAGCAGTATATTTGTGACTTTTCGGCACAGGTAATTTCAGGTATTTCTGCAACATCAGAGCCATTTGTTGAAGGTTTGCAGCATAAGTCCCACTCCAGTTATGTGAGTCATAAATGAGTGCATTTGCATATGTCCATAATAAAAGGGATTTTAAAAGAAGCAAGACAAAGTGATTGATGGTTGAAACATGCGTTCCTGTGTGATCAAAGGGAGATATCTTGAGCAAGCCTGACCCTTTCCTCTCAAAGTTTTCTTGCAAGTTGTTGTGCTTCCTCTAAAAACTTCAGAGAAATCTTGAACAAGGAAGCCTGCTTGGATCAGCTCTCTTGACACCTTGAAACGGTAGGCACCTCTCTTTCCTGAGTGAGCTCTAGCAAACACCTGAGTGGCCACACCCGCACCCCACTCTGCAGCACCCACTGTTGCAAGACGAGGAGCTGGCCATGGTAGCTAGGGGTTTTCCTGCACTGCACAGTGGCATATATCCATTATTAAAGGGATTTTAAAAGAAACAAAAGAAAGCTATTGATGGTTGCAATAAACATTACAGTTTATCAAAAGGAGCTGTCTCCAGCAGATGAGGTTTAAAAAAAAAAAAATACAGACCACGGTTGGATGGATCTCCAGAGAAACTTCTTCCCCAGCACTTCATTATAAATCTGATAAATAAAAGTAATTGTCGCACAATTAGGTTTCCCATCTCCTTCAACTTCTTAATCACATCAAGATTAATTATCACACTCTTATTGTTTTTCTTTATGGGTTTCAGTTGTTTGTCTGTTCTTTTGGTGCTGCTCTGAGATGAGAAAAGTCTTTGAAGCGGTTTAAATGGGAAGTTCAAGGCAGCGGTTTTGTTAGAGTTGCTTCCTCTTAACAGCCAGATTCATTTTCTCGTCGGGGCTGGATGTTCTGAAGTCATTTAATTGCAATTTAATCTTTCTACTTTCTCCTCTAATATATTTCGGTGCAGTTCACCGGGTTATATTTGCCATTTCATTAACAGTCTCTCTGATATTTGACATTTTGCTTTAGGGAAATGCAGGTATATCTTTAATATTTTGAGCAGTTCTTAACGAGATTTAGGGGCTGTGGGCTGGGAAATCTGATTTTTTTTAATTCAAATGTTTACTTTGGGGTAACTTTGTGCATTTTTCTTGAATTTCCTCAAGTTGATAAGTGGAGAAGCATGTAACTGCCTCTCACCTCCTGAGCAAATAGGGATTAAAATCCAGGAGAGTTTTCTGATTCCAAATCCCAAATCCCAAGACTTTTTCCAGGGTTGTTTTTTCTCCAGAAAGCTTCCTGTGCTTTGCCCATAGGGGTTTCTATGCCTGCCAGTTTTGCTGCTATCGCACCCAGCACACTCAGATTGTGGCATCCCTTTGTTCACACAAATCTCTGGGAGGGATGAGCTGGGATATGGCCACCATTTGGCTCTGCCTCCCAACTCAGCTCATCATTTGCTGCAAATGGGGCTGAGAGCTGGATACCTGCACATTAACATTGGCTCAGCTCATCATAATGATGCTGAAATGAGCTCCAGTTCTCTGCTTTCATGTTACCATTTTGCCTTGAGCTCACTGCTTCACCTCTCTTCACCTTGCCTATAAAGGAAAACATACAAATAAAAAAAAAGAATGCACAAATATGTACATAGCAGTGAAAGCAGACTTTTAAAGACTCTTGAAAAAAAAAATAAATTAAAGCACTTGAGACTTTTTCCTCAGACCCCAGACCTCTTAGCTCTCAAGGCTCTCAAGCACTCAATGCAGAAAGCCTATGACCTGCACAGACAAACCCATCAGATCCCAAAGGGAAGGAGCCTTAAAAGAGAGTGCCACTGTGGCACTTGGCAGAGGCTCCAGCTCCATTTCATGCCTCTTTATCTGTTTGGATGGTGCTGAGTGCACTGCAGAGTGTTGCTGGGGCATGAATTTTTGCATGCGTGCAACAATTCACATTAAGTGATCATTATTAGAAATGCAGAGTCAAATATGCAAAAAAGTTAGGAAATACCAGAAATTAAGGTTGCCTCCATCAGCTAATTAGGCCCCTGGTGAGCATGCATCACCTCCCAGCATTAATCACAACCTACATCACTTCAGCCTCCATTGCTATTGCAGCATTTTTTAAAATTACAAAATATTTATCTTCTTGTTAACCTTTTACAAAGCACACATCCCCTTCCCACACTGCAATACCTGCCCGTGCCTCTCTCAGTACAGGAAAATGCCTGAGAGATACCACCATGAGTTTTTTGAGCAGGAGCCAGCTGGTGAATCAAAACAAATCCTAAATGCCATCAGCACGGCTGGCACCTGGAAGAGTATTTTGTCTGGCAGGAGGGCTGTTACATTTATTTGTTCCAAAGTTGTCTCCAGAGAAAGGATGTTTAATTTTGCTGTCGCTCCTTACGAGCTGCTTCCAATATCTCCCAGTTGTGCCCTGCAGCCTAGCACTGCGTACCCCATAAAGTTGCTCTCAGGGTAACCTGTGGCCCTGCTGGCATTTTTAGAGATAGAGAAACACTTACAAATCCTGCAGATCCCAGGAAGGACTCATTAAATAGCGGTAGTCTTCTGCTTGCTTTACTGGCTGTGGCTTGCCCTCCTTGAACTCTCTCCTCCAAAGGGAGAAAAAACGGAGGGAAAGGGCAACTATTGTGACTTTGTTTCTTGAGGGTTTGTTGGCAATGGGAATTTGCCCTTGGGCAGGATTGCAGAGGGGATTATTCATTTACTAGCTGGAGGGATGAAAGGGAGAGCTGTTCTTGCAGGGATGGTTAAACTCTTCCATGCAAATCCAGCCACACAGAAAAATCAGGTTATGCTAAATGGTGTGCTCTGCTTTTGGCTGTATGAGCCTGGCAGGGAGCATCTTCTCGTGGTTAGATGGAAAGAGCCAGCTCCTTTCATTAGCTCTATTCATAACACTTACTGGTAGGACACCTATAAAACCAGGCATCTTCTTTCTGCTGTAGTTTAAAGCAGTGTAATATTTTTCTCCCTGTGTTTCAAGAGGATGGCTTCAGAGTCACTGAGAATGGAGCTCCAAGTAATGCAGTAATGAAACTGTGAGGCTAATAAAGTTTGTAGCAGGGTCAAAGATGACCATGGGGTGATATGTCAATGGAGATCCCATGTCCTGTCGCCAATGACAACCAGGAGCCTGGGCTGGGGACAAGGGGCGGGCAGGACCTTGTGCCCATGCATTGGGCATAGAAAACAGGAATATTTCTGTAAAAATAGAATTTTACAATCATGTGTAGAGCCATTTCTACCCAGTCATCATTCCTGGAGGTTCTCAAGAAACATGGAGATGAGGCACGGAGGGACATGGTTAGTGGGCATGATGGGAGTGGCGTGGGATTGGACTCACCTATCTTAGAGGTCTTTTCCAACCTCAGTCATAGAATTATAGAATCACTGAGGTTGGATTCTATGATTGAAGTTGGAAAAGACCTCTATAACCATCTAGTCGAATCATCAAATGCCACTCCAACACTCACAAATCACAAACCCAACGATAAATCCAGGCTTTGCAATGGCTTTGGTTCCCAAACATTTCCCTCCTTCATAATGTCATAGAGGGTTATTGCCTCTGAAATGAAGCTTAACCTACTAACACTGCTAAAAGTGGAAACACTGTTTAGTAATTAATGGAATTCTAATAGCAAAGCCTGCCTCCAATTGAAACCCAATAACGCTTCTCCATCCCAGTGACTTACTGCTATTGTATATACTGAGGAGGCCCAGACCTGGATCTGCATCTTGTTTCCATGTTCATCACTGTCTGGACTGTATTTTTAATCATTTCATATGCCTTTGGATTGGTGGGTTTTCTGCTTGTTATTCACTCATAGGAAATTTAACAAGTCTACACAGGCTCTTTAAAGCTAATGTTGCATGAAATGCAGGGATAAACCAAAGCAGACAGCTTCATAAGTACAAACATACTATCAAACTGCTCCAATCACCCAGTCTTCTCCTAATGGGTTCATTATGTAAAATGGTTCAGAGTCTGGAGAAAACTCACCACTGCCAAGCAGCAGTGCCAGGCAGGTATTTCGTTCCCCATTTAGATTGGAAATTTAAATAGATTCACACTGTATCCAAACAACTCCTTAGAAGACTGATTCCCAAGTTGAGGATGTAATGAAAAT
Organism: Odontophorus gujanensis; assembly: GCA_013399175.1. NCBI lineage: Eukaryota > Metazoa > Chordata > Aves > Galliformes > Odontophoridae > Odontophorus > Odontophorus gujanensis. Next base: position 47,229 of record VXAB01012940.1, read on the forward strand.
TGCCATTTTGGATGATAGCGGGGATGAATTTACTCACCTGGAAAACTCCTGGTTTAAAGTAGTAGGGTTTCTTTAACCATGGGAATCTCATTACGAACCCCATAATGTGTGGGTCCTCTTTTGTTATACTTCCAGTGTGTGAGCAAGAAGTATCCACACTCACTGGGGGCTGGAATCTACCACTAGATCTTTTCCTTTCTCTTGTTCTGAGCATTGCTGCTCTGCTGGATAGTGAATGTTGGCCTGAGTCAGAAAATCATAGAATCATTAAGATTGAGAAAGACTGCTAATATAATCAAGTCCAACTGTCAGCCCACCATCATCATGCCCACTAACCATGTCACTCAGTCCATGTCACTCAGAGTCTTGCCATTCTCTTGAAAAATAGAGCAGAAGAACACCCACCCATTCCCGCAGATGAAGGGGATGGCCTTGATTAATTTGAGTGAAGCATTACAAGGTTAAAGGTATATTACTGTTAATTCATCTACATATTGAAGAGATGTCCAACATTTTCCAGAGGGCCCAGGGTGTGACACATTTAGCATTACAAGCGAAGGTGTGTGCTGTCATAGCCCATGTCCTTTAATCTTGTCAATTACTGGTAAGTTTCAGCCAAATTTGACAAAGGGGTAAAGGTCTCCAAACCATTAACATCTCACAGCTTTCTTGAGGAAAGGAGAGACCTAGGCATTAAAATAGCAGAATCAGTTTTACCACCCTAAAAATAAAGCAGACATTTGCAATTCTTTCCATATGGAAAATCATCTTGCTCCATAGATTTGTTTCACATGGCTTAATACCTTGTATAAATCCACTAACATACCTCATACATATATAATTTTTATTGCCAAATATATTGCAAAACAGCACTGCTTGCCCATTGTTAAAGTTTCTTGTGTGTCAGAGTATGCCCCAACTCTACTTAAAAGACTGAAACTTTGCTAGCACATACATACACCATCTTAGCATGCCTCAGCACCCTGGGAAGCCGCTCAACAAAATCCCTCAAAGACTGAACTGATGTCCTGAAATATCAGGGGAATTTCCTTGCAGCTCTGGAGAACAGACTTGTTTTGGCTGAGAAAGTGTCACAGATTGTCATGTCCTTGTCTTTGCAGGTAAGATTCTTTTGATCGCCTCTGCTCTCATAAACTGTTTTTTTTTTTT
>VXAB01012940.1:48427-87739 GCA_013399175.1 Odontophorus gujanensis
TTTTTTTTTTCTGCCAGCAGAAAGAGGGGGCTTCTCCAAGCCCCAGGGGATTACTTTTAAAGAAGAGGAGGTTGTGTTACCATCTTAAAGACTTTCTGACTCTCTGGCTATGGCTGGAGAAACCCCAGGACTCCGTAACTAATGCTCCTTTCAGATCATCCTATTCTTCTTTTCCCTTCCTAGTTAAAAAAAAAAAAAAAAGAAATGAAACTTCCCCATGCAATACATTCAGACATCAGAAAAAAATTCTATGATAGCAGACCAATGGTTCCTGCAGGCCATCATGATGTCCAGGAGTAGGAAGGACATGACATCCAAGGAGGACATGACCCTACGCCGTCACTAACATTGCTTTTTCTTGGACATGCTCAGTGTTTCCGGATATGTTTTCTGGGAGGGTGATGGAGGGCTGTTCTGCTCTAGGATCCTCCATGCCCCTTGAGGTGCTGGACCTTGGAGCCGCAGATATTCACTGGTGCCAGACAGTCAGGTAATGGCCTAATGTTGCACCATGGGAGGTTCAGATTGGATATTAGGAACAACTTCTTCCTGGAAAGGGTGGTGACGCATAGGCACAGGCTGCCCAGGGGTGAGGTGGAGTCACTGTCCCAGGAGGTGTTCCAGAGCCATGGATGTGTGGCTCTGGAGGGTCTGAGGGACATGGTCAGTAGGCATGGTGGGGCTGGGCTGATGGTTGGATTTAGTGATGTTAGTGGCTCGACACCTGTACTTACCCTGAAATCTGTCTGCACACTTCCCACCCCATAGTCAGCAGTGGGGGAAGGTGTTCTCTCTGCTTTTAGTTGTCTGGATGCACCATTTTCCTAAATCTCACCTCTCACAAAAAAACAACCTTCACTCATCACCTCTTCTCCGCAGATTTAACATCCAAGTGCTGTTATTAAGGCTCCATTACTTTTACAAAATGCATGACAGATCATCTTGTGGTACCCTGTGAAGTACTATAAATAATTAAACTTCAACTAGACTTGTCAAAATAAATGAGCACAGCAGACTCTGCTCCATGGTGCCTTTGATTTTGTTTGTAAGTGTTGGTGCTTTTATTCTGTTATCTGTTAAATCGCAAAAGCGAGCAAAGCAAGAATGCCCTGCCACCAAGCAAGCTCTGTGATGGAGCACAGGGAGGTTACAGAACCTTCTGCTGCCTTCTGCAATGTCCAGTTCTATGGGGGACCTTGTTGGCCAGGAAGTTCTTTCCAGCTGTATTGCACCAGGGAATGATTCCAACTCCTTTAGGAAGGTATGCAACTCTTCAGCCATGTTGAATTATTCATTGGGAATTAGTACATTTGATAAGTCCACTATTCTCTGCATGAGTTGCCCACAAAGCAGTGGTAAAAATGCTTTCAGTCCAAAATTTATTTTTCATTTACAGGTGGAGATTAAAATTACTGCAGGCAATACCAGGAGCAGGCATCCTGCAATGGCTATGAGTTCAGAGCTGCTTTTTGTTGGACCTGAAACAGGGAGGAGAACTGGGGGGCAAGACAGGAGCTATACCCCCAGAACACCATCCAGGTGTAGAATTTGTCATGTTCCATGATAGTGAGCCTCCCACCTGGCTTCAGAGAAGAGAGGTACCCATGTGTAAGCTGAGACCCCCTGTTCCTGCTCCAACAACTGTCACAGAAGATATCAGCCCATCAGCAGGATTGTGACAGAGGATACCTCAAACCATCATGCTCATGTTTCAAGTACCTCCATGTCCCATCGGACATCTCCCATCAGCCAAGCCAGGCAGAATATGCAGTCTCACTGGATCCATTGAGCAACATTAAACATACCTGCACAGCTCAGCATTAAGCATAAAGCCAGCATGATTCCCAAATTGCTCCCTTAATATACAGGACTAACCTGAGCAGCTCAATGCCACCTCCATTGTTTTCATTCTGACTCCTCTCTCCTTGCTCTGAGCTTGTTGGATGTCTGTAAATTAAGAAAAAAAATCCCCCCTTGCATTCAGAGAGGGACCAAAAGGAGAATTTTAAACCTTCAAAAAGTAGGGTAACAAGGAGCTGGAGTCTACAAGGCACCTCACTAGCATTAACTGTCCCCTCCCTGCACAGCCAACTCCACCACTCATCAACCCAGAGGGGCCACCCTTGCTTTGCTCACTCTCCAATTCTGTAATTCCACACTCTCACTGCAGCTTGCTAGAGGCTTTTTTGAGCAGTTTGCTGTATGTCAGATCGAGATATCCACGTTTCTCTGTTTTCTGTACTCATGATAATTCAATGCTATCAGCAGCACATTCAGATTTTACCTTTTAAATCTTCCATCCCCAACCCAAAGTCTGCAGGGGGAAGCATGCACTTGATGTGCTCTAAGCAAACAGCGTCACACTTCGCAGCATCCCACCAAGAGGAATATGATCTCCCAGAGTACCCTGGTGAGATAAAGTATCCATTCTTCTGCACGTGTGTGACCCGAGCTTGCATTCATTTGGCTTAAATGTGCTATTGGGCTCAATGGTGTGACTTACATGCTAAAAATAATTGCAGTTTTCCAAATGTATTACAGAATTTCTTAGAAGATGGAAGTCCAGAGAGGATTCCCAAAAGCTGAATATGAGGCTGAAGAGATGAAAGAATAATTTAAAGCCTTAGCAATTGGATTGTTTATTTATTTTTTTCAATATTGCAAAATTCATAAAATCAATGATTCATGGAAATATTTGCCCAGCCATCGAGCCAGCTCTGTAACAGGGTAAATAATTGAGATGCATTTATTACATTATTTATTTGAAAAATCGCAACATAAATAATTCAGAATCAGCTAATTATCTCAAAACTAAAGGCTAAAGGGAGACAACACAGTCCATTAGCCATGGCCACCCAGTGGGGTTGTGCTCTCCTTTACCAGGAGATGCCTGGAACAGCTTCAAGCAAGAATTATAATACAAGATTATACCTCTGCTTTTTAAGATACCACACAAGCAGATGAAGACTTATGCACACACTTTATAGAAAGCATGAATTTCTTATTATGCAGTGCTGTTATTGGAATTATAGCAGCAGCTGCTATTATTCATAATACTTATTTCATAGTGTGCAGCAGAGATTGCAGATCCTTCCTCAGAGCAAGGGCTGGGTTGGGGCTATCACCTGCACCCGGGGACAGGGGAATGGGGACTGCATGGTGATAGTGCAGGAGGAGATGGCATGGGAAGGGAGAGGGAGAGGGAGAGNTGTGCCTTATTTGGATCATTGTTAAAAATGTATTAAGCTTAACTTAATTGAAAAGAGCATGGAGGACCAGCACCTGAACATGAGGCATTGCCCCAGAGCAAACCAGTTCCCTCTAAAGGCTACAGTGGGAAAAGCCCAGCAGTGCAGAGGACCGGAGACAGAGCACTCAGTAAATATCTTTGCATTTATTTCTGTAAAATTTTCTTCCAAATTCTTCTATTTTCTCCATTTTCGAAGAAGCTGCATGTCACGAATAACATCACTGGATCAGAGAAGTGTCTCCACCTTAGTAAGAGCAATGGAGAAGTTTCAAGGGTCCTCTCTTCAGTTCACCAAAAGCTAAAGATTGGGGCTGAGAATTTAAAATTTTGATTCTTCATCTTTGGCTTTGTATCAGTCTCACATACAATTCATTCTTAATGACATCTATCAGCACAGAGTGTGCTGATGGCTGGAGAGATGCTATGGCTGGGAGACCTGATTTAACCAGTAGTGATGCCCATCTGTGACCACTGGTTGAGGGTTACTGGGTGATCTCCCAAAACTTTCCTACGTTCAGCCAAAGGCTCTGCTGTTGGATTTGGTAGGAGCATCATCTAAACTGATGCTCTCATTGCTGCGGCACTATTTGCCTATTGGTTCCCATTTCTCTGCTTGTTCCCTCTCACCAGTCTGGATGTGGCCATGGACAGCAGACAGGATGCTCCACTTTGTATCCATTGACACTATGGGCTCACTCTACCCACACTGGTACCCGTGTCCTTGCCTGGCAGCACTTGGAGAACCTCAGTCACCCCAAGGTGGGACAACAGCCACAGGAAATCCTTTGCTCTGCACTACGCCCACCTCAACCACCCACGCTCCATCTCCGTCACGTGGGCATCACCACATAGTGGGGCCTGGCCTTTTTTCCTTTTTTCCATGTGCAAGCTCAGCATCTTCATGTTTCATTTCACACCCAGACCTTGTCCCCTGCACAGGGGCCCAGCCGGGCAGAATGAAGACACTGGCACTCCTGCATGGAGCAGGGATCTGTGTTCTGCCTCCCAGTGCCACCCAGCCCTGTGCAGGGCAGACAGAAGGCTTTGGAGATATTTTCCTTGACAATACCATGGAAATCTCTCCTCTGATCAGTATGCCGAGGCGTGCTCCATTCAGCACACATCCCCTTGCACTGTCCTCTGCCAGTAGTCTCGCACAGAGCTGCCTTTCAGCTCCAGCCCTGCTTTTGTTCTAGCCTCGCCTCTCCCCGGAGGAGTCATTAACTCCACGTCGGGTCTGCTTTTGCCACCAGCTCGGCGTGACAGTCACTTTCGGTGACATTGGCTCTTGTTTTTTGCCCAAGTTCCTTCTGTCCCTGGTTGGAGCAGTGCTTCCATCTGGATGCAATCTAGCCCTTGTGTCACTGCAGGAAGCAGGGAGGAAACCGCTGGTTCTGGCAGAGGAGAGCACGGTTATTGAGGACAATTTACCTGGGAATGGTGAGAGTCAGATCCTGGCTCTTACAGCACTCTGAGGTCACTGCAGATGTAACCTCTCTGCACTCATCAGCACATGAAAGCCCGAGCAGGGTCTCTTTTTCCTTCCCCAAACTCCACTTTTTCAGGAAAAGGAGCTACTCTGGTCTAGAGTGAAGGATGCAGCCAAGAGGAAAAAGACAGGATGAGAGGGTTCCTGGGTAACAGCACCTGGGCAAAGGCATTCCAGCTTGAAAAGCTACTGAACTGCAGCAACTGAGCAGTCCTGACCTAGGGGAAGCATCTTTGTAAAGAGTGGGCTGCAGAAGTGCTGCAGGGCACACAGCTCCCAGGGAAGAGTCCTGCTCCATGGTCTGCTCCTGGAGCATCTCTCTCTGCAGGAGGACCCCAACCCCTGCCTCCTCCCCAAGGATGACAGAAAGTAGGATGGAAAGGTGATGGCAGCAGTGTCACTGCTGTGGGCTGTAAATGGCTGCTGACCTTGTTGTTCAGCTCCATCCACCCCGCTGTACCTCTGCAGAGGTTATGGGGAAATAAAAGGAAAGTGATCGTGCAGCTGATTTTAATGGCTCTCACTGTGCTGGAGCCCACACAGCACAGGGCCCTGTGATGCCCCCATCTGCCCTGGGGAATTGTTTCACCCAGCACTCTGCTCCTTGTTGGCAGGAGCCAAGTAACCTCCCCATGCCTCACACTGCCCATTAAGTGTGGCTGCAGGGCCCTCCACACTGGCAGCCCTCTACACACTTGCAAGGGAAACTTTTTCTCCGTGCAAGCCCACACTACATCGCTACCTGTCACTTACTCTCAGGAAGACCATAAAAACACATCAATTATCTTGTCCAGGACATCCATCTCAGGCAACCGTATTTTTAATAAACTATAATGCTATGCAAATTGGACTTGATGTGTGTTTCTTTTTGCGTCTCAGAGACATTTGTGCGTGCCAGCAGACACAGCAATATTGTGCTAGCTCCCTCACTGCTGTGGCACTGGATGTATAAGTGTGATTTATTTGCCTCTTGCAGCACCGGCTGAGCATGCCTCATGCCCAAGATGCTTCAAGGTTCCTGTTTTCCTTCTGCCAGCAGAAATGTGTTACAAAGAAACCTTCCCTTCCTCACCAAGTTTATCAATAGCTGATGGGATTTTCAGCACGGTGGAGGACCAGAATTGCTGATGCCTTTCCCTTCTGCTCTTCATGCCCAGCATGCTGTCACCAGCACTGAAGAATTTCCAAGAGGATCACAGTTTGCTTTTCAGCAAGCAGTACTCATGAGCACCTATGTCCTCATGAAGATGCCATCTTCTCACAGTACCAACTGACACTACACTGTATTTTCCAGTCACAAATGTCATCCAAGAATTATTCTTGTAAGCTACAGAACCAAAACCAAGTCATGGCTTACCAATTTATTAGCAGCAGCTTTAGTGCACTTAAATCAGAACAAAACCGTTACAGCAACACTATGCCAAGAACTGTGGCTGAAAAATATCTCTTATGTCGTATTCCCATCAATACAACCCTGTCAGCCTCACTGGAGTTCCCTTGGTCTGCCTTGGTACCAGTGGGATGGAAAGAGGCACTGTGCAGTAAGAACGATGAAGACATCCTTGATAGGATGGGAGTACTTATGTGATGCCAGGGGACATTCAGGTTGGGTGTCAGGAACAATTTATTCTCAGAAAGAGTAGTGATGCACTGGCACAGGCTGCCCAGGGAGTCAGGGGAGTCATTGTCCCTGCAGGTGCTGAAGAAATGTGGAGATGTGGCACTTGGAGACATGGTCAGTGCGCATGGTGGGGGTGGCTGGGGCTGGACTGGGTGATCTTAAAGGTCTGTTCCAACATTAATGACTCTATGATTCTATGAAACTGAGTGCAGTGAGGCAAAGGCACAGCCTCTCCAACCTCTTTCCTGGAGAGCAATTCAGAGGAAAAAAACAAAACAAAACTAGAAGCAAAAACAGCACAACTAGGATTTATAACAACAACAACAAAGCCACTCGAGCACCCCTCCCCAGCTTTCCAACGAAGCAGAGCTTCACCCAGACATTTTATGGGCGCAACGTGACGCTCTCCATAGAGACGGAAATGTTTGTTTAGCCGAAACCCGACGTGCCCCCACCGAACGGCCCCGTCAGGCGTTCCTCAAGCTGCCCTGATTTATACAAAGCCGGGAGCTGCAGCTCAGCCTCCCTCACCCCTGCAGAGGGATTTTTTTTCTCCCGCTATTGGATGTTTTAACTGTAGCAGTGCTGGGAGCCTTGCCCAGGGCCGAGGCACTGCTGCGAGCACCAGAGAAAGGTCAAAGGATGGAAATGGAAACATGCCCTGAAAAAGAAGAATTCCCAGGAGTGGGCTCTGGGCAGCACAGATTGTTTGTCTCTGGCTGTTTACACCATGAGAAGCTGCTGAGGTTCCCAAATAATCCCAACAGTGGGCATTACAGCCCAGCCCCTTCCTCCAGTGACCTTCTGGTTGTTACCTGCCCAAGAGATTTAAGTTGCTACCCTGGCAGCCCTTTCTGCTTTGAAATGGGCTGCATCTGCCAAGCAGAGCTGTGGGGTCGGGGGGGCTGTGGGGGAGCCCGGATGCGATTAGCAGAGCTGAGATCCTGACGTGGAAGAGAAGCTCAGTGGGGGTTTGCCAGGGTACTTTAGAGGGAGCTTGCATCCTTCACGGGGAGAGCGTGGTGGCTCCCAGCTGCAGGCAGAGGGATTTGTGCACCTCTTAGAGTCTCCAAAGATGTCCCAGGTGCAGCCCCCCATCCCCGCATTATTCACACACATTCTGCTTGCCTCATGTTTGCTACACTCAGCATCTGGGATTTACAGAAGTCCAACCTGCCTGTGGCTGAGAAGTGATGCAAATTTGGGTTCAAAGCAGCCAAAGGTAGGGCTCTGCAATATCCACTGGGATCAAGGTTACAGAAAAGAGGAAAACAAAGCGTGAACCTCCAGGTTCCTGTTTGCTCACCACGATCCCTCTCCTCTCAAGTCCTGGAAAAACACAGAGCCCTTTGACACAGAGGACAGCTCACATCCCAGCAGGGTTGTTTGCACCCAAGCCATGAGCGAACTTTAATTAGGTGGGTTTAGATCACAAATGTACAACAGACTGTGGATCCCTTCCTGATGTGTCTCAGTGTATCCACAGGCTGGAAGCACCCTGTGGCTCCAAGCTATGTGGGTCAAACCCAGAGCTCCCCTGTGTAATACAAATTATGAGAAAAAAGGGATATGGGTTACAGGAGAAAATGGTTTGTTTTGTTTCCTGCTGAGGATCCATGCTGGGGGCAATGCAAATGCATGGTCACATGTGGAGACATTCATAGGGGCCACCTATGCACTGATAGGAAATCATCTTTGTTTTGAGAAACTGTGCTAATGTTTACCCCCCTTTCTGTCTCCTCTGCAGTAGCCCCATCCACGATGCTAACGGCTCTGCTGCTCAGCTGGATAAAATCTGGGGCTGGTCCCACTTGCTGGTGACCTGCCAAAGCCTCCAAGAACCTCAGAGCTGTGCTTAGGGAGGGGGAGAAGGCTGCTCCCTCCAGCAAGCAGACGCAGAGAAAGATGATGGCCAACTCTCAGGAAACCAGATCTCCCCTAATCCCCAAATTGTGTCTCCTGGGGATCGTTAACCAAACATCTTGTCCACAGCTTAATTGTGGCCAATTATGCCAGCAGGGAAAAGTGCACCTTCATTGTCTGGACACAAAGAAAAGCTGAGCTGGAGAGCTGGATCAATCTACTCAGAGAAATGTAACAAATGGGGCTTTGTGAGTATCTTTCCTCTCTTTTTTCTTCTTTTTTTCTTTTTTTCCCTTTTTCTTTTTCTTCATTGGCTTCTTGCCAGGTCCAAAAAATCTGGGGCAAGGGGTGATGAGGGGGAGAGAATTAGGTCAAACCGAGGAAAAACTCCAGGCAAATTAAAAAGGAACGGAGTTGGTTCAGATTTTAAGTGTATCTTTTAAACTCCTTAAAACGTGAAATGAAAGTCTTAGCCGAAAAGGTCAGACTGAATGTAAAAAGAAAATAGCAGGGTCCTTTTCTGAATGTTATAGCTGCGGGAGGAGGGAGGTGTGCAGGGAGTGTGTTGGAGTCGCAGTCTGAGCTATTCACTTCGAGGGGAGCACCACAACCAACTCCAGCCCTCAGGCTTGCCACTGCCCTACACGCCAGTCCCTCCCAGTACATCCCAGTCCATCCCAGTGCCTGGTGGCAGCTAGAGCAACTCCTTCTGCATCTGCCTGTCCTTGCAGTTACCTGGAGATGTTGCAGATGGTAGGGAGGTTTCTCCCGTTCAGCCGTTGCTCCTCTGCCTGGGGTATACCTAATTGTAGGACCCTTGATTTTCCAGGTTTTCTCAAATAACAGCCATGCAGTTGGACTTTCCATCACTCATAGGGTTTCTGTTGAATGGGGTAAGAGTGGATTGTATAAGCTATATGGGGGAAGAGCCCTGCCTGATCCATCCAGCCTGTCCCAAGGGATGGGAGAACGAAGAGGTGACCTGAAGCTCCAGGACCTTGTCCAAAGGCAGCAGGATGTTGTGGGGATACTGGGCACTGGTGCTTGATCTGGACATGTGTAGTTGATTTTGCAAAGCTGTCCTCAGACCTCTGAGCTGATTAAAGGGATGGAGAGTCAAATAAAGAGGAAAATGTACAATACACAATGAGCAAGAGCAACAGAAATACCCAAGTGTGTAACAAGAAAGAGGAAAAGCAGACATGTATCCAGCACAGCCAGGTAACAGACCAGACAGGGGAGAAGAAGTGTCAAAGAGTGAATCTGTGTGTTTTCTATTAAAGTGCTCTGAAAGGCAAGCAGTTCACCAAGTGTCTGCCTCATCTCCTACACCAATTAACTCAGCAATAGAAAAACCTCACACGGACTCATCAGCCACACTCTCTCTTTCATGACTGCTTTCCATCAGCTCATACATATTTAAAATACCTCTGTCCTTGATGTGCAGTGGGCATACAGAACTGAGAAAAACCTTTCTGAAGTCAAAAGAGCCAATCACTTTACACTATGACGAAGGACAATCAGATGGTGATGTGCAGGGCTGGATTCACATCCAGCCCTTGGCTGGTGGCAACCAAGAATTACCACTTTGTTATGGTGTTTTTAACAGGTTTCCATTAAAGAGTTGGGGATCAGTGTCATTTATGTTCATCTCAGCATCCCTGTCATTGGTGGTCGCTGATCCTGCAGTGAGTCTTAGACTACACTGGCCTGCTCTGATAGACATGAAGAAGTGTTCCTGCATGTCCCAGCTGGGAGTTAATGCTAAATGAGGACCTCATGCCCAGGAGGGCGTGCACATGGGAGACAGAATTTCAATTAAAACAGCAAAGAAACGAAGTAGCTCATGCAGATGGAACCTCCCCCATCTTGCACAGCAGCCCCGTGTTGTGAAAACCCTGAGTCTGTACTTGGCCACCATTGAAAGAAAGAGAGCTGTATGGAAGGGATGTCAGCAGGTGGTGCTCTTCCCTCGAAATCTCAACCCCAGCCTATGGGATTAGGGGAAGCTCCCGCTGCTCTGGGCTCTGCTTCTTAGTGGCAACATATAAAACGGAGGTCTTGACCGCTCATGACCATTAAACTGCTTGGAGAAATGACTGTAAAAATAGCACCTTCAATCAACAGCTCTATTCCCTCCGATATGTCCTAGCCATGAGTAGAGGCTTTATCACGTTTAATACCCGTACAGAAATTGTTAATGCATATATACAGAGCTGATGGGATGGATCTGGTGCTCTCCTGCCCCAGAGAACAGGTTTGGTGCTCCCCTATCCTCATAACTGGTTGCATACGATGCCCCAGCTTGGTGGCAGGTCAGCTCCTGCTGCTTGTCATCTTTCAGCTGGACATGTTCCTCGCAGGCAGTGGCATTTTGTGGGTCTCGAGGATGGTGTGTGTTTGTCTGCGGGGGATGCAACATAAGCAGTGATGTGTGGAGAGGGATGCTCCCAGCGCGGCTGTCACATTTCTGGTGTCAGGAGCACCAGTGAAGCTGACAGCTGGGGACGGGGAAAAAACAACAATACAAACTGAGCCTAATTGGTCTGGAGCACTTGGAAAGCAAACAGAGAAGCTGGGATACCCGAGTCTGCTGGTCAGGGTGGTGACATCTCCTTGTGAAGACCCCAGAACACCAGAGCAGTGCTCTGATCCCTCCAGATGCTCTCTGAAGCACCCACTGCAGCCTCCAGGTTTCATCACTGTACAGATCAATCCCCAGCCTGTGCAGCTGGCATGGAACCAGGGAAATGTGGCTGCTTTCTACCAGGCTTCCTAACCCACTGATATTCCTGGCACAGGTTCTCAGCTCTTCTGGCCAGCTGACATCTTTCCTTCTCATACAGTGTTTGGACATCTCTTAAATCATTTTTCTCCATGGCGGGTCTGAGCCTCCTTTCACCTCCTCTGGTATGAACAGCAGATATTCAGGCAGAGCAAAAAATCCTGTCTCGCCCTCCAAAAATCTCTCAAGAGCAGTCTGGTGATGCAAGGAGCAGAGTAAAGGAGTTTGAGCTAATAGCTAATTTTTACAAAATACATAATTTCTTCAGAAATCCCTTGGGAAAGCACAAGAAATCCATTCAGGCTGTGAGCAATAAATACAATAGACCCAGGGTGCATGAGCCAAAAGACAGCATTATTTGTATGCACTGTCGGTCTCCAGCAAAACTGCTTTGCTACACAGACCTTTCTCAAAAGGGAGCACTGTTGGGTGGGCATTTGTTAAAAGCACCATGCTCTCCTTCAGAGTGAGAGTTAGGACTTTGCAACAACCCTTGGAAAAATTTGAGGATTATTTATTGAAGCACTGGTCCAGCAAAAGTAGGTATGATGGCACCTATTGATATTTGATGAGGGTTTTGCCAAGGGGCAAGAAATGTACTGTTAAATAAGAATAGTATCTATTATAGGAAAGACAAAACTCCACTACCGTCCCCTGCTGTCCCATTTTGCCCATGTTTCTGTCTCCATCTGTTGTTTCTCATTGCAGCCTTCAAGGGTTGAGCTTTTTGGGGGGAGAAGTCTTCTTTTTCCTTACGACTGTCAAGTGCAGAGCACAGCTGGGCCTGGTCTTGGTTTCAGTGTTACACCACCAATAACAAACAGTGCCAATTGTCATGAATGAGGACACACTGCTGGTCAGGGAGGACAGGGAAAACACAAAGGTACCCAAAAAGATTACAACTGACAAGATAGTGGTGGGAAGTTTGGTTTGTGATGAACACCTCTGTAATTGCTGGAATAAGAGGTGAGGAGGAGTGGAGCAGTCTATTATTTGGGGTGGAATCTGTCTTCACCAGAGATTAAGTTTCACAGGAAGGCTGTGGGATCTCAATGCTTTGTGGGGGAGGTAATGGTAGCTCGGCAACTCCATTCCCCATCCTGATATCTCCCTGTTCATTTGCCAACCTCTTCTCCTCTGTCATCTGAGTACAGCCCAACGAGACTCCAGGCTGTTGTTTCTAACATGCCCCAGACACTGAAAGTCACTCTTTCCTTTTCAAGAGGAAAAGAGCTAAATAGGCCTGTTTCAGTCTGCTCCATCTACTGGCCAGCAGCTGGGGCACGGAGCAGGCTGGAGGACCTCTGGCCCATTCCACCTCTTCTGCATTCATGGCTCCTAATGAATATTTTACAAGGCTTGAAATATTTACGGTTGGAGCTGACCTTTTTGTTGCTGATACATCACGCGTGGTTAGATGTGATCATTTCACGGTGACATTTCCTGAGCCGTGAAAAAGTCACAAACTCCACCTAAGCCATTCCCGTGTTCAGCTCAAAGACATGCAGTGTTGACCCCAAAGAGAACCACCAGGTCAACCCCACCACACAAGGGATAACCACATGCTGGGAGCTCAGTCCTGGACACCAGAAGTGTTCCAGGTGAGATGTATGGACTCATCCAGTGTTCCCTGCCCAAGGCTCTTATGTGTGTTTAAAGTTTAAAAGATCTCAGTAGGTTCCAGGGTTTAGCAGGTGTCCAGACAGGGTGTTCAAAAGCATGGAGCTCGATCAGGTCGAGGGAAGGGAAGCAGATTGCCCAATCACACATGGAAAGGGCTGAGAGTTCTGGGTGGAGGAAAAATGATGCAGAAGCTGTTCGTAAAGTCAAGGGATTTTTTTAGATTGGCAAATTTACAGCAGTCCTTCAAAATCAGCTCTTGGCCTGTATATTTCTTCTGTAAGCATTCAGCACTGTGAACTGTCATCCTAAAACACACAGTCAAGACACAGTGGTTTAACATTTGGCTTAACTACATCCCTCACTTCTAGGTCAGATTCAAGTGTCCGCACAGCAGTGACCCTCTGATTTCCACTTCTTCTGCCCCTCTTTGTAGCTGAGTGTAAAAAGTTCTGGGAAGAGCTTGTCCTTACCCCTGCTCCTGCCACCAGCAGAGTCCCATCGAGACTGTTTCCTGGGACCAGCTCCAGCCTGAACATCTCAGCCCATCGCAGCTGGGCCAAACCAGCTCTGCCTTCCCAAAGCTGCTCTCAGCTCCTCTTCCATCTGCTGCTCTCTGGCTCAGAGGCAGCAGCAAGGCAAAGCCTTGGATACTTGCCACAAGCCCCATTTTGCATTCAAAGCCATCTCACATGTCTTGAGCTCTCACTCATCTCAGAGCAGTGGTAATTCCAGAAAAAAAAAAAAAAAAGAAAAAGAAAAAAAAATGTCAGAAGATGATACTCAAGGCAGTGTTAAGCACAAGTGATAGGGCTGTGCACCAGCAAAGCTCCCAGCTGCACAGTCCTCAGCTTCTCTGCTACAGGCTTAAGAGAGAAATTGCTAACTCTGCACTGACTTTGAGCTCATTCAAATTAAGTGTTAATAAAGCCTCCTTCTGATGCTTTTTCTCCTTCTCCCTTTTGCAGATTATTTCTTCTCCCTCTGTTTTCTCCTCTTTCTCCCCCTGCCCTTTTCCCCTGAAGATACGAGCTAAGGAAGAAAAGTATCTGTTTTCTGTTTGCTCTGTGACTACCATTACTGTTCGCTGTGCCTCTGCTGTCTGAATTCTGCAGACAGGGTACAGTAAATGGGATGTTTAATCTTGCTGTCAGGCCCATACATCATTCTCCAAGCTCCTTCTGGGGTAACAAGAGCAGCTCAATTGACAAAACAAGCCAAGGAATGAATAAACCAACAGGAAGTGTGATTAATCCACCCAGTGAAGGAAGAGAGAAACACACCCCTGCCTCTCCTGGTCCCTATTCCTTCTCAGAAGGGAAGGACACGTTGTTCTGAGCACTCATGCATCTTCTACAGCTTTGCCCCAGGAATGTGTTGGTCATTGCCTCTCCCTGCTTTGCCAAGCCATGGAAAGAAGCAGCAATTTCCCCTCCCCCTGTGAGTCTGATTTCCAGGGTGAGTTGGACTTAATTTGTGTCTCCTCCAGGCAGCAGCATCTCAGAATTGCCTGATGTACTGTGAGGTGCTGCTGTCACCAGGAATAAGGACTCATTAAGGTGATGGAGGCCTGAATGGAAGTGGCAAGCAAGGGTTGTATTTCAGGAGCTGCACTTCCGACAAATTCATCTGCTCACTGCGGGTGGAGAGATCCCTTCAAGTACCAGGTGCATCCCGGTGGGAGCAGCTCACACAGACATGGGAGGGATATTTCTCTCCGTGCTTTCAAGCTGAAAACAACCTGTCAAACTGAGCTCCTCTGGCTGGAGCTGAACCATGAACGAACTGGTGAGGTATTGGAACAGGCTGTCCGAGGAGCTGGTGGAGTCACTGCCCCTGGAGATGTTCAAGAAATGCAGAGATGTGGCACTGAAGGCTTGTGGGCATGGTGGGGATGGGTTGATGGTTGGAGCTCCCTCCTGGCCCTAGCTCTCAGCCCCAGGCCTTCTGACTCTCAGCTAGGCACAAAGAGGATAAGATGTGCATAGCAGCAAAGCTATTTTGAGATTCCTGGATAGACTGTTACCACTAGGAGAGGTCCCTCTACTCAGAGGAGGCTTTCCATCCTGTGCAGAGGAAGTGCCCCTGTAGCCATTACAGAACTCAGGGTGATGAAGATGTTTGTTAATGGAGCTGAGGTAAAAGACTAGACTCATCCAACTGCGTGAAGTTTCTGGAGATGCCCACCAGAATAATAATGGCAACATTAAGCATTCGGAGGGTACTTAGCAGTGCTGTCATTGCAGGCAGGACTATCAGACAGCCCATAATGCATGCTCAAAGCCACCCGCATCACGGGGACAGGTGGATATAAAGCATGTCCAGCTGCTTGAGCAGTGGGGGCAGGGGACGGGAGAAGGAGAGTCAGTTTCAAAGGTGAATGGAAATGCTTTTAAGCATGAACAAATGAAACATCTGAGAACCCAGCTCCTGACGGGAATGGATGCCGAGACCAGCATTATACCTCTGTGCATTTTAATGGGGAGCATCTGCCAAGACTGTGAGGTTGGTGAAGGACAGAGGCTTTTGGGGAATTTCTTTCTTTCACCTGGAGGGTTCAAAAGAGCTGATAATCATTGCTTGAGCAACTCACTTCCCTGTCCCACTGATCTTTCAGGTCCTGGCAGAAGAACACCAATGGGGCTGGGGTGCAATGGCAGCTCGTGTCTACATACCCACTGTCTGATGGGATGTCTCCTGCAGAGTCCAGAAGCAGTTCACAATGGAAAATACTTCTGGTGAAGCAGAGAGATTCATCTCACTGTGCACAAAGCCTTTCCTATCCCCTAAAGCAGTATTTCAACTCTGTTTCTGAAACTAAATTGATGACCAGTGTCTTAAGTTTCAGACCTGTTCCTTCCCCATTCCTCAGTTTCCCTTGGTATGAAATAGCAACGACACTTCCTGTATCTGTCATCAGCTACTGCTCTTATTTATAGAATCACTTGATCAGTAGTGACATACTCATGCAAGAAATGCAGAAAATAGAGAAATGAGGGACAAAACATTTCAGCTTGAAGCTGTGATGTAGAAACGACACCCAGCAGGGGCTGAGCCAAGAGCCCTGAACTCTGAGCAGACAGACTGGCACAGGGCCTGCAAGGTAAGCTCTACCACAGAGTGGAATCCACAAGAAAAACCCATGAGCAGTCCAAAAAATCTATTAAAAATGCAGCTTTCTTCTTGTATGAAGACATTCTGTCTTCATCACCTTTCCCCACACCTACGCAAACAGCGACAAGCTGGAACAGGACCATGGCACCCTCCTGAGCAAAAATTACGGTATTAAGGCAAAAAGAAAGGAAAACAAAGTAAAAACAAAACAAAACAAAACAAAACAAAACAAAACAAAACAAACCCCACAACCTATATACAGATTGACTGTCACTTCCAATCAAAATACTCATCAGTGCCCTATTTTCCCCCCAAACTGCCATCAGCACTGCAGTGTTGTGCCTGCCCTGTCTCCATGGTCCCCATGGTAGTGCTGGGTGGCAGCTCCTCTTTGATAGCTTTTCCACTGCTTTGATCTTCTGCTGAGGATCCTCCAGCTCATGGTCTGGGCAAACTGAACCAGCAGAGCCCCACTCAGCCCACTCTAATTCTTCAGTGTGGCACCTCCCACAATAGGGGTTCCTATTTGCCTTGTTTAATTATTGTTTTTCCTGTTGCCTCAAAGGCAACAACAGAATGCCTTTAAATTTGCAAAATGGAGTACTGAGCAAGGAGGAAATGACAAATTCTGGCATCTCTTCACCTTCAGCTTGCTGCAGGGTTTGTAGCTGATGTGATAAAGTTGTTTCAGGAGGTGGTAACACGATTTTTTTTGTTCCCACAGGCCCTTCCACACCGCCGTCTAGTTATCTAGCTTGGTTCAGGCTGTGCATTGGAGGCATCTCAATTGGAACTGGATTGTTTCTCTCCATGACACAAAAAGGCAGAAGCGGGAGCCTTGGCCAGAATATGCTTTTTCCCTGTATTTGATGTCACCATGACCCTCCTCCCAGGAGATCATAAATCTCCCATTTCACTTCTTACCATCACAGAAGCCATTACCTGACTAGTACAGAAGGAACATTTATGCTGTTTAATAACTGATGGGAACAGAGAAGGTATCAGGATCTGACACAGGCCAAATAATTTGCCACTGAGAGGACCCACAACAAAACCCAGCTTTGACAGCTAGCAGAAGCGACCTGAAACCCTACCCTGTCCTCCTGGTTGGTGTGTACTAGATTACTGAGAAATTAAAAAGAGGAAAAAGTGACTCTGGATAGCAGGAGTTAAACAGCAGCTGAAGGAAACCAAAGGAGAGGCGAGGCTGGAAAAAGCTAACAACTGGTGTGATGCAGAGCCAAGAAATACACAGCACAGAGTGCCTAGCTCAAGACAACTGCAAAGAAAAGGACTTTTCCTGGAGTTTTTCCTTGCTCTGAACAACTCTGTCTCGGCATGTGTGAAAGCCACTAGACAATCAGTCTGGATTAGTGAGACATCTGATTAAAACAAGTACCAAGAACAATGGCTGCTGATGATGAGTAAGATTGGATATAGGTCACATTAAAACACTGTGAATAAATCATCCCACTAAAGACCAATTATACCAGATTCTTTGATTGATGAATGGAAAAAAATATATATTCTGATGCATTTCTATTGATTTCTAGGCTGCCCTTTAACCAATTCATGCTCAGAACAAAGCATGTTTCTCTCCCAAAAAAAGACTGTGGCAATTTTCTTGCTCTCCAAAGCTTCTGATGCGGGACAGAGCAGAAGCAGACTTGATCTGCAGTTGTTCCAAAGTAACATAAAGTGAATCCAAATGTGGCTATGAACATCTGCAAACTGATGGAATAAGAACCAGTCTTTATTTTCGTGTAGGAAAAATTAGCTGTCTCCTGACCCTCCCTTTAACTCAGCCCAGTTGCCCTATGGAAAGCTCTCTCTCAAACCCTGTGCCAGTGCTTTCCTTCACTTTACACAGCCCTGCAAGACCTAGCCTGGCTAGAATCTTCTGAAGCCTTTTCTGAGACCTTTTGCAGCTTTTGGGTCTCCTTTTCCAGGATGCTTCTGTTCTTCCCCAGGTTGTTGTGCCTCTTTTCCCTCCTCTGATCCCTTTTCTCTCTCTGTGATTTGCTTCCTTCATTTCCACCAACATCTGTTAAAATTGCAGGGGACAGAATCTGTCCCCAGTTAAATCAAAGGTTAAATAACCACATTTTTTATTTTTTTATTTCTTAGCAAAACCAGGATTTCATCTTAAATCACACTCTAGAAGAAATAATAAACACGTGCTACGATGGGTAATACATGATCATCCTGGCTTATTGTGCTTAGCCAACAAACTTTGTCCATCTTGTACATCAAGCGCCTTCTCATTTGCCACCGGTTTTTTTCCTCAATTTGTGCTCACTGAGCTCTTAAATTATTATTACAAAAAATAAAAAAAATATATCCCTATTGCCTCTTTTGAAGATACAAAGAACAATCCAGGAACAAAAGGGTATTTCCCCTCCAAATGGTTCATTGAGTCTGAAACAAAGCTCAGTCTCACAATGCCCAGTTGGACTGCAGAGATTGCTATCTGCTCCAAGCAAAGGCTTCATCCTAGAGGTAACCAAATTCTTGCCTTTCATCACCTCTCATTCAGCACTGTCCAGAGCGTCCTCACCCTAAATCTCCTACTTTTTGGGGAACCTTTGACATCAAAGCTTAGGCAGCACAGAAACTCTTGCAAATGCACATCTTTATCATAGAATGGCATGGGTTGAAAAGGACACCAAAGATCATTTTATTTCGATCCCCTTCCATGGGCACTGTCACCAACCAGCAGACCAGGCTTCCCAGAACCACATCCAGCCTTGCTTTGAATGCCTCCAGGGATGGGGCATCCACAACCACTCTGGGCAACCAGTTCCAGTGAGTCACCACTCTGAGTGGAAAGCATCCAACTTCCTCCTAACATCCAACCTCGATCTCTCCTGTCTTAGTTTAAAACCATTACCCCTTGTCCTATCACTATCAACCCATGTAAACAATCATTCTGCCTTCTATTTATATGCTCTCTTCAAGTACTGGAAAGTCACAGGGAAGTCTCCCAATAGCCTCCTCTTCTCCAAGCTAAACAAGACCAGTTCCCTCAACCTTTCCTCACTGGAGAGGTGCTCCAGCCCTCTGATCATTTTAGTGGCCCTCCTCTGGACCCGTTCCGAGAGCTCTGTGTCTTTCTTGTGCTGGGGGCCCCAGGCCTGGACGCAGTATTCCAGATGGGGCCTCACAAGAGCTGAGTAGAGGAGGACAATCCCCACCCTCTCCCTGCTGGCCACCCCTTTTTCGGTGCAGCCCAGGATATAGTTGGCCCTCTGAGCTGCAAGCACTCACTACTGACTCATGCTCAGCTTCTCATCCACCAGGACCCCAAAGTCCTTCTCTGCAGGGCTGCTCTCCAGGAGTTCTTCCTCCAGTCTGTATAAATAGCTGGGATTACCCCGGCCCAAGTACAACACCTTGCACTTGGCCTTGCTGAACCTCATTAGGTTCACATGGGCCCACTTCTCCAGCCTGTCCAGGTCCCTCTGGATGGCTTCCCTTCTCTCCAGTGTATGGTCTGCACTGCTCAGCTTGGTGCTGTCTGCAAACTGCTGAGGGTACACGTGATGAGAGGGTGCACTTATGCAAGTAAGCACATGCAGAACCTGCTAAGGGCCATCAGGTAGCCATGCTCCATTTGCAGCCTGATCCTTGATTCACTGAGCTCTACAAAAATTGTGCTGGGTGCTTGTTTACTTTGAGAAATCGCTGTTTTCCATTTTAGACATGGGGTGGGCTCAGGCACAGTGATGCTGACACATGGGCATTCAGAGAGCTGTCCTTTCCATAAGTTTGTTTTAATTATCCCCCCAGGATAGCAGAAATTTTCCTATCCTGTAATAAATATGCCTGGACTGTGACCAAGGTAAAGAAGAAAGGATTAGTTACTAATCTTTTCTGATAGAGAAGACCAAGTTAACAAGTTTATTGATTTTGGTAAATACAGCTCTTTTCTGTTGCTGCCTTGCTTACATAAATACAAAAATATATTTAGATAAAGTGCATATTGCTGATCCTGTGTGCTGTGACTCAGCAGCATCCCTCACATATAAAAGGCCAAGACACCCTTGGAAGTTCTTGAATTCAGATCACTTGCTCCCACCAAAATACCTCTGGAATATGCGATCCCTTTGCTAAATGTCTGTGAAGCACTAATTGGTGCGTATTTCACTCCTAACAAAGCATGTGAGAAACTGAGCAGAGCTCAAAGGCAGCTTGTTCTAACCTGCCTCGCCACAGGGGACATGCTTGCCAGGAATCAATGGCATAATCCATTTTGCTCTGTCTCGCAATATACTCTTACATTTAAGCCACAAGAGCATTGTAGTTTTGATGCCAAATTAGTGCTGGCACAGAGTATGTGCATCACCTGCACCTGGCACTTCCCCTTTACAAACAAATCCATAACTGTACTCCATTTGGCATCCTTTACAATACAGGGGTTATCCAGAGTTTAGCTGCAGCTTTGACATAAGTGCTGAAGCACCATGGGAATTTGGATTCCAGTCTGACATAACACAAAAAACCCACCTACAATCTGCAGATTTACAATAGATGCTTAAGTATATATTATTACCAACCATAACACAAGAATATGAATGATTTAATCGCATGATGACAATATGAACATTCCTGTATTTGTGTGTGTGTGACAGCTCTGGTACAATATGAGGAGCCTGGAACAATCCATGTCTTTACATAAGCATATCCTTTATAAACAACATACTTTGTTCCTTGTTTATCCATATAATTAGTCTATCACTAATTTTGGTTTCATAATCTGGTGACAAGATAAGGTGAGAAAGAACTTATCGCTTAAAAAAGTAAATAGCAGATAAAGGTTAGTGAAAGAGAAATCAATGAAGAGATTAAGGCATTTCTATGAGTCACCTAAATGAGGCAGTTACGAAAGGAAAAAATATGGGTGTCATTATAATGTAGGTAAAAGAATAGTTGGTTTCATGTAGCATTTTTTTATTCTTTTCCCAGAATCTGTCTACCTAAGGTTCTTTGAGCAATGAACTCACTAGAGGAGTGCAGGCATTAAAGCCACTCTCCCAACAGACACATTAGAAGACCAGCAGGGCTTCCAGCAAAACTAGACTCAACTTTCCTGCTCGTTCGAAAGCAAACGTCGAGCGTGAACTAACACAAATATTTAAAAATCTTTCAGGGTTTCTTTATACATTGCAAAGAAATCAGAGCATGATAGAATTTGCTTTCTAAATGCCATCCTTTGAAGGTCACCTTAAAAAATCCCAGGAGAATGCAAAACATGGAGCAAAGACCAAAGTGCCTTAAAAGGAACCTTCCCGGCCATCAATTCAGCTCTTGCTATTGCTGGCAGCCACATAATAAAACCTATTCATAAAGCTCAATTTTAAACCGCGTGGACTTCTTGCCTCCACTGCTCCTTCTGGAACCTGTTCCAGTACATCACTTTCTCCAAGTTTCAAGACCTACTAATTTCCGGACTCTTTATTGAGGGCCATTTTGTAACCGTTTGGTCCAGGTCCAGCCTGGTCCCTTCGTTCTCCTCTGTGCATGGCACAGTACCATGCTGCCCTGCCTGGGGACTCCGCTGTATACTTTTCCTTCTGTTGGGCAGACCATGATGAGATCTAGGACACACTGTGGTCCCTTCCAGATATAGGGTAAGAGGTGTCTTTTCCAAAGAGGAATTTGAATACTTGCCTTGGCTTCCCGCTCTGGGCAGCCTGCCTAGAGGGAAAAATGCATGAGGAAAACTGAGGTCCCTTGGATTGCTCAGCCCAGAGAAGCAGAGACTGAGTGGAGGCCTCATGGTAGCCTACAGACCTCACGGCCAACAGCTCTTCATGTCCTAGAGCTCCTCACGGTCCATTACTCCCTCATGGCGGGCTACAGTCCCCTCATAGCATCCTGCATCTTCCTCACCGTGGAGAAGAGGGGCAGGAGCTGATCTCTGCACTCTGGAGACAGTTTTTGAGGGTCCCCTTCCCAAGTCATCCCAGAAAATCCCATCCAGCCTAAGTTCCCTGTTCAGGCAACTTGAGAAGGAGGCAATGAACACCTCCATGTGCTGGATGAGGGATATTAGTCAAGAATTATCCTTCACATCAGGAAGGGGAAACATTTCTCTGAGAGGCAAGCTCCAGTTTATACTGGTACTGCAACGCTGCACATTCTCCTGCCCTCAAAGGAGAAAAGAGATCCTGCTATAATGAACTGAGCCAGATGTCATCCTGGGTAAGCAGAGAGGTGACAATACCTTGTAGGTTTTACCTGAAAATGTCTTCCCAGACAGGTACTACATGGTGTGGAAGTGTACAGCTGGAGAGAACAGTATTCATCTCCTCCAGCAACATCAGAACAAAATATACATTCCCTGCTCTCCCGTAGGGTTTTACAATAAGACATGTACCTGGCAGTGTGGCATCTGTCTGCCTCTCCAACATAACACAGTGCTTCTTCCCCATTGCAAGGGTCTGAGCAGCATTGTCAAAACGTGCAAGAGCTGGAAATAATTGAAGTAGAGACAAAGACTCACAGGAAGCCATGGCAGCTTCAATAGTAATGCCCGTGTAAACAGAACTGAATTAAATTTACGTAAGAAAATCTGCATTTGATATTTTTAAAGGACTTTTCACCCTGGATTGTTTTAATTGTGTGTGTGTTTTCTTACATTACAGTGTTTAATGACATGCCTTCAGTGACAGTACATAACTTGACGTGCCTCTCCACGTTAACGGTGACAGGATAAAATATGACACATCAGCTCCTATTCCTGCCATGCCATAATGTGACAGAGTGTGCCATACTGAAAATGCAGCAATCAATACAGATTGTGCTATTATTTTGACCAATTTCTACTTTATTTTATATTTTTTTAAACAATTAAGGCAGCTTCTACTTGCTACTAATTGAGATAAATTTTTCTAAGGTACCACCTGTTTGTGCTGTAATGAAAATCTGACACTTCAAACAAGAAAAAAAGACAAGTACTTAGCACACTAATTAGAGCAGAAACTATTTTCTATATCCTAGGAAGGTGACTTCACTTTAACGCTGAGCAACGCTACAACCAGCTCCTGTCATACAACATGGCATTCTCACCTCCATTTGAATATCTCAAAAGCCATTTACAAACACTAATAAATTGGAAGTGTGTGCTTTTTTTCTATCTCCTTCTCAAAGGCAGGTGTGAAAGAAGGGAGGAGTCAGATAGGCATGAGTAGAGTGCAACTACAAAGGAGCTGAAATGGATTTCCCAAAGCACCATGTAAATCCTCGTCACCCAAATCCCACTGCTGAACTCAGTGGAGACTGGAAGCTGGGAAAGGGTAGCAAAAACAAAGAATAGCAGAAAAATAGAGTCTATTACCAAGAGGGCAGTGCACTTTACCCTGACCTTCCTGCTAACCTCTAGTGTTTAAAAAAAGTACACACTTCACAGTGCCCCTGATATTTGTTTCCTCTGGTCACTGCTAATCAGTCTGTAAAATGCAAGTTTATGCCACTTTTTGTGACAAATTTGGTCTGTGGAGGAGAGGTTATATTACCATTTACTGAAGAAAATCACTGTTGCCTTTTTTACAGCTCCTAGGTAGTATTTTCAGTCCTGCAACATTTCCTTGTTTGTGGACAGGGCAGTCATGTATCACCCTATGTGGGTGCATGTGGTGTGTATGTAGCTCTGAGACCAGCCTTCTTCCTAGCACAGTCAGAAATGGAATGAAACATTGATAACGGAGATTTATCCTACATTCCTGTGTCAAGAAGAGTTACACCATCCTGGATGGTTGAAGACCAACTCCTTTCTTACAGCCAACCCTTCAGTAGCTGTGGCTGGCACACAAGCCAGGCATGAAGCAATGACTAGAAGATCTTGTTTCCTATCTCTTGGCTGTCATGTCTCAAATTCTTTGGATCAGTGTCCCATTTCCTACCCTGAAACTTCCAGAGGACCACAGATTCCTCTCATCCCATACTGGAGTAGAGGAGATATTAAAACATGCTGCCCACATGGTTTTGTGAACAACCTTCAGGTCGTCATCCCTCACTTTTAAGCAGGAGCCACTTCTGCAGATTTCAGAGCCTCTGGTCCAGAAAACAGTCTGTTTTTCTAAGTCTGGACCCTAAGGAGGAGGACCAAAGTGTTTACATCTGAGAAAGGCCTCAGGCAGTAAGGACCTGAGGGCTGAGAAATCTTGGAGCTTGTCTAAGTACCAGAGCCTGAGAGAGTTCTCCCTCTACATCGATTTCCTTTTATCTTTTCCCATAAATCGGGCTTTTCAACTCCTATATTCTTCTTAACACTCTCCAATCCATCAACCTCTCTGTGATGTCAAATGCCCACAGAAGAATGCACTGTGCCATTCTTGGCTCAGCACTGCTGTTGAAGTAAAGGACTGAATTCGTACCAGATTTTGAGTTGAGTGACATTTCCAAACACTTGATAATGGAAAATTTCCAATACTTCCCATAAATATTGTTGATCTATAACAAATCTGATGATGCAGATCAGACAGATAAGACCTGACACATCAGCAGCTGTTCCATAACTGCAGATATCCCCAGCATTTTTTAAGAACACGTCATCCTAAACAATGTAATTGATGTAAATTCATACTGACGTGTTGATATATCAACACTTTATATAGATATCTAATCTACATATTTGCAGTCACAACAGATTCAAAAATTGATATTAATAGTATAGTTTTATGGTATCTATTAAATGGATTACCCTCTCCATCAGAAAGTTGTGTGTGACAGCATATTCTCTCATGAACCCATACAAAAGGGGCTGGGAGTGGGAGAAGTCATTTAGAAACAGTGTTCTGAATGTCAAGCTTGTCATCTGTGTTATTAATATGTCGTGAGTGGACCCTAGGTGATACTCCCTGTGAGATAAACATTATGAATGGAATAAGCTGCATATACAATTAATATTCCTCTTGATACACCATTTGTAAATGTTTTAGAGAGGGTGTAAACAGGAAAAGCTTGCTTAGAGATGTACGAATTAAAGGGAAGGGAAGTTAGAAAGAAAAAAGAAGGGAAGAGGGAGCAATCTAATCTGTATATCTGATAATGGCCCATAGAACAGCGCCTGGTTTAGCATGGGGCAGACAAAATGAGCTGAGCTGTTTCTTCCTTGATTGATTTCATTTTGCGTAGCTCAATAATTGTCTAAGATTGCAACTGAATTTCAGTCCTCCTGATGCTACTTTCTAGCCTCACTTCCAGGGTTTGAGGTGGAAGATCTTCAAAATCATTTGTGGTGGGTGATCTTCCCTGGAGGAAGTAAGATGTGGGAAACAAAGAGAGAGGCTTGAAAACAGCCTTAGACAATTAACCTACTAGTTATCCCCCTAGTGAGATGGGAGCATGAAACTATCAATCTTGGGAAAGAGAGAGGGCTTTCCAGGATGGTGAAGGGGAAGACAGGACACATACAGAGGCAAAAGAAACAAACGTGATGATGCAGCTTTTGAGATGGAAAACCTTGGCTGCCCTTACAAAACCTGCAGTCTTCTTGCATTTAACTCAGGAACTGGGTCACTCTAAGTCTGGGTATAACCCAGCAACTCCTAAAAGCCTGATCAGGATACCTCCATTGTACCTTGTCACAACCTGGATGTAATGGAGAAAGCAAAGCAGATGACTTCGAAAATCATGCTTCAAATCCTTGCTCAGAGAAAAGAACAGAAAAGCATATGTCTTGGGAACACTGCAAGAAAATCAAGGTGAGGATGGAAAAGGTAGAATCCCACTAGGCAAAAAAAAGCTGGAGGATCATTTTGGCCTTCCCCATGTGATGGGTGCTGAATAAAAATAGAACAGCAAGTTGACATGATCTAAATAAAAGATGAAAGGCAGTCAGTGAATACAAAGGGTGGCCAGCAAAGCACTCAGGTAACAAAGGCATAATGAGCACACTGTATGCAAGGAGCAGTTCCAGCACAGGTTGGCCTCACCTCCATCCCATGCTCAAGCAGCCCTGTGGAGGTGTGTGAAAGTCAACTGCTGATAGCCTGGTATCTCCCACCAGAATTAATTCACACCAAGACAGTTATAGCATGTCACAGTCGCAGCGAATTTTAAAGGCTATACAGACACAGATATCCAGGAAAACACCCAGACATGGGAACAAGAATGGGAAAGGATCATGCAGATGCTTTCCATCACTCCTTATCACAGAAAAGCTGGCTTCTCTATAGAGAGTTCAGAGTGTCTGTTCCCCACATTTCCAGGCTATAGAGATGAACACCTACTGCACAAATAAACAAAATATCAAAAGCTGTAAGTATAAAGTGTCACAGAAAGAAAGACCAGCAGTGCCTCCCAAGTGTGTCCATCCCTATCACAATAAAAATACTCATGCATACACTGGGAGCTGTCTTGATCTTTTTTTTATTATTTTATTTTTTTTTTAGGGAGTGAGAGAGAAACAAACACATCAGAACATAAAGAGAAAAAAAAAAAAGTCAGACAGAAGCCTGCATGAGATCAAAAGCTTCTTTATTCTTTCAGTCCTCCCCAAGGAACAGGTTTGGGATGCTACAGCCAGAGCCATCATTGTCCAAAGTGCTCAGAGATGCTTCAGCAACACTAAGTCGATGCAATACAGGATGGGGTGAGCATATTCCTCACCACCCATCTTTTCTCCTAAGGATGTGTCAGGGCTGCTATGGAGTATTGCTGGCAGCCTTCTAGAACAGATGCTGAGGTTCTCTCATTTATTCATCTGTTTACAGGGACTGGTCTTTATTTGCTGAAGTTTCTCCATGCCTCAACAGAATGTGCAACAAGTTGGAAGCTTTGCATTTGTAAAGAGTCAGACAGAGATGACAGTGAAGAAAAGGCCCCTGGGTATTGCTCCTGTTTATCTTGCTGGTTTCTCTGCCTTGCTCATGCCAGGCTCTACTGCTAACGCAGGCTGCAGATGCTCCTTGCCTGGAGTGGGGCTGGGCTGTGTGCTTCTGCCTTCCCTTCATTCCAGCTTTGCAGCAACTCATATTTCTTTCAAAGACAGGGTGGAAGAAGAGCCTGAACTACTCTGAAGATGAACATTGCAGAAAATTGGAGTGAAAAGGAGGGTTGGGTGCACATTGCACCCATTCTGCACTAACACATGCATGAATATGCACGTGTGTGTGAATGTCCACAGTTGGACTAGTGATCTTAGTGGCCTTTTCCAGCCTTAACGACTCGATGATTCTACATTCTTTCTTCAGCAATGTGTGTTGGTACTTGACATAAGTCAGGCTCAGCAGCTCTTTCTCATAAATCAAACCTGTTACGGAGCCTCGTGCAATGGCTGAGAGTTTTTCAATCAAGTTTGATGATCACTAGAGCTATTATTGCAGGAGGGAGGTGGCTGTTGTAACTTCATACAAACCATGTCTTTGTGGCAATGCTAATGAGTCACGAAGCTTATACTGCTAACGAAGTTGTTGCAAAATGCTCCCACAAGGATGCAATTAAGAAAGGTTGGTGATAATGGACATTAAAGAGACATTTGATCAGCTCTCTATTGGGCGGTAAAATCTGCTCAAGCAGGCATGCACCTGGGTAGAGCTGCAAGGATCCATCATGCTCTCTACTTCTGCATCACCTCTTGCCACACTTCTCTGGTTTGTGGCTTCTATGGTTGTCACTGTAAAACACTTTCTGTACCTCTGTGCATACACAGCAGCCACAAGACTCAGCTCTCCATTACAGGAGCCCTTAACTCTCTTACAGGCAATTTCAGTGATGCTTGCTTTCTCACTTGACTTGGGATTTGAGACGTTCTTCCTCTAGTTGCTCTCTTTTCACCAGTTCTTCTGATATTTCCTCATCTCTCAGCCTTTCAGTAGCATGTTGCTGTTACTAAGGCAACTGTTTGATTCATTCTAGCCAAATTCTGACCCTCCTGAGCTGCTCACACTGAAGGCAGTCCCTGCTGAGAAAAGCATATTGCCCCAAAAGGATGAGACCAGGGAGTGGGAAAGGAAATGGAAGTCCAAAAAGAATGTCTAACCCAAAATCTACAGTAACAGGTTCAGGTTTCTCAGGAGGATTTGTCTAGTAATTATAATTATTTTGGGCTCCCTCCATAATCTCAGCAAACTTCATGGCTTACTGTAGCTGTACTGATCCAGAAACTCTAGGGATTAAAGTCCACTATTTCTCCCTGCAAACTGAGGTTTGGGTTAGATGCCTAAAGAAACATCATTCCTGATTTTCCAGGGCAAAGTCTTAATTCCTCTGCCAGTGCAAACTGGGCAAACCACCATCCTCCGTAAGAACACTCCACTCCCTGAACTGCAGTAACTGCAGTTGCCTTCTCTCCATCTTCCAGTTAATTCACGCATCATTTAGAATCCTTAGGCCACAAAAGTATTCCCAGACAGCGGCTCAGTGGCCTGTGTGCTGCAGGGAAAGCAGGCCATATATCACACAGACACACACCGCCAAAAGATCTGAATCTTCTAACATCAGCGTAGGACATGGCTGAACACACCACCAAGGGATCAGGGAGAACATAAATTATGACACCCACCACGCTATGCCTGCAGCTGGTGATGAAGAAACCATCTGTGTTAATCTTCAGTTCACCTTCACCTATGGCAAGTAACATTTCTTCATTTCTAATATGAACTACAGTTTTCCAAAATGTTTTCTTTAAAGCAGATATTAAGGATGAAGGGTTAAAATTGCCACTTTCTGTCTCTAACACAGTGCGATATAACCAGCAGCTAAATTACAGCAAGCCAGACAAAAGGGCAATGAGTCTCTGCTAGTCTTGCAAAAAATCGCTCAGGTGCACTAATGCATCTTCTTGAGCAATGTCTCCTCCAGCAAAATTCTGCTTGCTGAGATGGTCCTTAATCAAAGAAAGAGCTATTATCTGTGACATGACCAGGAATTTGATGGTTCCCCCATCATCAGCAGGGGAAGGAGAAATTCTTTGCCACAGTGTCTAAAAAAAAACAAACCCAAAGATTGAGGGCTGTGAGAACACTCCTGGAAGAGGGGCCCTCTTCCCCTCAAGAAGTGACTGAGGAAAGGTGATCAGGAGAGTAGATATGCACACAACAGTCCTCTTCAGGCACTACCCAAGCAGGCCATTGCAAACAGGGATGACCCCATAAATAAATCTCCTCTCAATGAACCTGAGACTGTAATTATGTGTTGAAGAGAGCTGGGCAGCTCTTCAGTTCAACATTAATCCTACACAGATACCCCTTCTCACTCCATTTCCAACCTAGAGGAAGATCCTGGTGTATCTACCAGGTAATACAGCAATATCATGCAGTGCCAGTATACATGTACAGCCTTGCCTACAAGCACATATGGGCTGTCTTTAGAGCTTCCCCATGGCAGCTGTAGGAAGAATAATGACACCCAGGTGGTCCAGTTCTTGGTTTTCCCAAAAAAACCTCTTCTATATGGGCATGAATAATCAGCATGTTCTTCTGTTTTGTTTTGTTTTGTTTTTTAAATTTATCAGCTCTTCCTTCATCACCCAGCATTTTCCCAGCCAGAGCTCCTGCAGGCAGGCAGATAACACAGTGCCCAGCACACCGGGGACATGAGCGCCTGACTTCCAGGCTATTTCAGAACCGGTGACCTATATTCAAGCTCTGGATGCCAGACAGAGCTAACAGGAGAGACACTTCTCAGCTCGCTTTTAGACGTGCTCACACGTGAAGGATTTCTGCCTGGGTCATCAACCCTCATTGGCAGAGCCTGCTGATGCCTTTGTTTTGTGACATGGAGGAGCGTGTCAGCATGTGCCAGGGACGGAGCTCCATCAGACCAGCTACTGTCATTAGAAGTTGTGGGGTCTCCATCAACTTGCGTGGCATCCTTCAGCCTGTCTGCAGCCCACACGCCACATGGTTGCAAAATCACACGGCTTTGGGCTGATCTAATAAAAAATATGAAGAAAGGAGAGAGGCAGTGATAAATATAACTTTGCAAAAGGTGATATTTCATAGTGTGCTCCGACCATACATGACAGAGGGGGACTAGATAGAGATTGGGCTGCAATAGAAACATCACCTTTTGAACAAGATACTTTATCTGTTAAATCAGTTCCCTCTCTTGTCAAATTAAATCCATAGCCCATTTAATCAGGAAAGTCAAAGCCAGATCCAGTGTCTCAAGGGAAGTTTTATTGGAAGCAGATTTTTTCTTTGTAAGAAAGAAGGTAATATATATTTGAGGCTGCATACTAATGCTAAAGGATTTGTCAGGAGGAAAAAAAATATGGAAGGAGGGAATGGTACATTTTCCCACAGAAAATTATCGAGATTGGGGAAATACAAACTGACCCAGTTTTCAGATTTCTCATTTAAGCAGAAAGAAGTAAACCTTGTTCTTAATGTTTCTGAACAAACACAGAAGCTTTGGAAGGCATGTCAAAATTATTATGAACTCAAAGTAGGGGGAAAACAGCTAGGATGAGGGAGGATATCCAGTGGCACATTTCCTGAAAGGTGTTGTGGAAAATGTAGGTCAGTCCCTGGGAGAGGATGACTTCTTGCCTTCATCCCTTCCAACAGAACAAGTGTCTCAGGGGCACTGGTGGGAAATAGGTCCCATCTCTGTAATATACTCTGAGCTCTTCTGCATGGATGAATCCTTTCCTAGGAGGAATAAATCCTGGCATGAGAAAAGCCAACAAAGCTGAAGAGAAGGAAGTATGCTAGAAGGGGAAAACAAATAGGAGAAAGAAGAAACAAAGACCAAAAAAATCTGACCCACCAGAAGGGAATGCACAAGGAAAAATGCCTTGCTGCTTAAAACTCAAAGCAGCCTCTGGGAAGGAAGCAGCTGAATTTAAAGCGACCATTTTGGAGATAAAGATGATGCTAAAATTACTGTTGAACATTATCCAAAAAGGCAGATAATGCCTAGATTACATCTTCAAAGTTTCATCGCCTTAAGCCAAAGGAGAAATAGAAGAGGCAGTGCAGGATCATTGGCAGAGCCTTGGTTTCCTAGGACTGTCGTGAGCCACATTGACTTGGACTCCAATCTCTGGAATGTTTAATATGTAGATTGACTTAGGCTTTCTCAGTAAGTAATTTAAGAAAACAGCATCTGGAAAAAAAGTCTTAAGTAATTTAAACTCGCTGCAAGCAAAGGCAACAGAAGGTCAGTATTTTTTTTAACTTATGCGAAAAGTGATGACATGGTTGCTGGAAAAGGGCCAGATTTGTGCAGGGAAAGAGGATTTCCTGCCTGTATTGCCATCCATTGTAGCTCGCTGCTCTCCATTAAATGACATCTGGATGCGTGTGTGGGGATGCACATGTCCCCTGCTGCCCTGGGCACCCTGCAAAAGTTCTGAGCTTCCCAGATTTCCTGCTTCAAGTTGCATTGGGCTGGCTGGGGATGTACCCCTGCTACAGTGTGTGGGAGTGGATCCCATCCAGCAGGACTGAAGCAGCAAGGTAATGATTCAAAGAGATGGATTCTCCCTGCTGTCACTCCCAGGAGAAAATCAAAATCTCTGCTTCATCCCCTCTTTGTTTGTTATGTCTGCTTATGGTCCAGCTCAGCGAAGCATTTAAGTGAATGCTTAACTCCCATTGATTTCAAGGGGATTATGCATGCAGCCTGAAATTAAGCATGTTTCTAAATGCTCTGTTGAACCAGAGCCTGAAAAATGTGTTTTGCGATGGGAGAGGACTCTCCTTGCGTCTTTTCAGTGCCTCACACTGCAATCCCCAAAGCAAGGCAGAAACTATTTGCAACTACAAACCTGGAGCCTTTCCCCTGATTTCCACTGGACATACAAACCTTGCACTACGTGTTCGGTACTGTACTATAGCAAGATCTTGCACACATTGGTCGTCTCTCTGGGCTTCCTTTCTTCTCTCTCTCCCAGTCTTAGGAAGAGCAGAGAACTGAAAAACCCATATCTTCAACTAAGAACATACAGCAAAACATTGTTCAAAGTTTATGGGAAGGCTCAGGGTGGTCCAAGCCTGAAGATATCTGCTCATCCTCCAAGGATGACCCCCGAGTCTAGCACAGTATGCAGCTGGCTAATATACATTGCTGGCACATTACTTAGCACTCATCCCACTCCAGAGCTCTAGTCTGTGTCAGCACCATATGAATATCAACATGTGGAAGGGGTTACCATCAGAAGGACTTGTGTTTTTGGGTCTGTTTTGTAGCCCTGCAAGCTCAAAGGATGGAGAATGCAGAGAGGAAGGGAACACCTTCTCACAGCAGGACAGCAGGGAGTAGGGAAGCTCTGACACCAATATGGCAGCTGGGAAACCAAAGCCAGGGAAGGAGACTCTTTGTGGCAGGCTTAGTCAATATCTCATGTAAAACCAGCCTCAGCTCATCCTGTTCAGAAGCCAAATCTTGCTCACTAACAGTGATTGCATGAGATCAGCTTTTGAGCATGGTTGCTTTGGAGTTCCTTCAACCAACAGCATTCTCATAGCATGGGAGCATGCAGAGATTCTAACACTGAGCTGAGCTCAGAGCTGAGTATCCTCAGAGTCAACTGTGACCAACTCTGCAGCTGTTTTCCAATGTGCAACAAAAACCATCTTTCTGACCTCCAAATTAATTTCTCACAAGTCACTGGGATTCTTTAGGTTTGTTTTTTAAAGCTGAAAAACCAAGGTCAGCATGGTGGCCTGACTATTTTAATCATAAAACCATGGCATCATTAAGGTACGAAAACCACTGGGGATCATCTAGTCCAACAATCAACCCATCTCCACCGCTCAGTCCCTCAGCGCCACATCTCCACTGATCTTGAACACCTCCAAGGATGATGACTTCACCAGCTCCCTGAACATACTGTTCCAATGCATTACCACTCTTTTGTTGAAGGAATTTTTCCTAGTATCCAATCTGAAAAGCTTTACTCTTTTTTTACTGTGTTTCCTGTTGTGTTTTTCCCCCCTCCCCCCCACCACCAGTTTTCAACCTGTAGTAAAAACTGAGCCCGGGACATTTCAAATTCTAAGATGAAACATTTGGCAAAATGATAGACATTTGAAATCAGAGGCTTGTGAAGGGAAAGACCAGGAAGTGCTGTGAAGATGGATGCTGCCACTACCCCCCCAATGTAATCTCTGCTTCTATAGATTTCTTTGTGATCAGTCATTGGTGCTAAGTAACCACATTTTCACATTAAAAAAAAAAAAAGCAATTTGTTCCAAATGCAGTGGCTACAGGAATGCCACATCCTATTCTTAACAACCCCACGATATACTGACAGCAAGCCAAATCCTGTTCTCAATTACAGGAGTGTAAATTCACAGTAACTCAGTACATAGCCCTGCATGCTGGGAGCAAGCAAATGCTCAGAGCTTTTGGAAATCACATAGGGAGGATTTGCATATGCAACGATAACTGAAAGGCTGTCAGGCAGCACACGGGGTAAAAGCAAAGCGGGCACTATGCAGTAGATTGGTGTTGATGTCAGTGCTGGGCATCACTGCCCATGCTCTGGATGGCAGGATTATGGCAGGTTGGACATAAGCTCCCATGTGCATGCAGAGATATCTTTGTACAACAGTGTGGCTCCAGGATGGGGATCAGAGCACTCAGACATTGCCTCCTCCTGCATCCCACATCACTTGCTGTTACAGCTGGGCAGCACACTGCATCAAAAGGCTGTGCTTGAAAGACAAAATCCTTGAGAAAGCCTCCATCCCCCATCACCAGCACAAAGCATACCCGAGACCTCAGAAGCTGTCCCTGCCAGAGACTTCAAACCGAGGCAGCACATCCCTTGTGTGCCTTCTGCTTTCATGTGCCTGGGTGTTTCCGAGCCCCCTCACCAGTGCAATGGCCCCTCCATGGGAATGTGCTGAGGTCTCCACAGAGCTCCCATTGTGGAGGGACACAATGGATTCACCACATGGCTTGTGGGGAGAGCGTAGTTTTGATGTGTAGTAGAGGGACTGCTGTGGGGTTGGGTCACTGTGGGGGCTTGGCTTCTTCCCTCTGTCCCCAGTGCAGCCAATTGACCCCTTCTAAAGGGGGGGAGGCTGAATGTTTGTAAGGTTGCACTGGAAGAAACCTCATTTCCTGATCTCCCCCTTACTCGTATTTCTTCCAACACCCACAGCTCGTGAGCTCCATCCATCACACCCTAAACCTACTCCTGTCCAAGCCCCTACCCCTACTGATAGCTTTGGCTCCAGCACTGATACCATCGATACCACCCCACAGGAAACACTCCCCTCAGACCTCTCCAGTTGAACATCCCATAACATAAATGAGTACTCATTAGAACCCCAGAGAAGGAACATGATACTGGAGGAGAAGGGACACGCACCCCTCAATCTGATGGTTCCAATGCTGTAATCTTTTCTTGTTGACCAGAATGGGAATTGCTGGGAGGGAGGTGAGACTCAGCAAATCTGGGAGTTGCAAGCACCTCCTCCTGTTTGCAGCTTCCCCCACACAGGGTGATGCAGAGTGCATGCCACTAGATATAACGGGAGAGCACTTCTAGGGAAAGGAAATTGCACCTGGGTTGCAGTTCATCTGCCACTCTGCCTCCAATATGTGTACGGAAGCACAAAGCCATGCTGAGGAGCTGGCAGTCATCTCCTCTGGGATTACAGGAGCAGACTCCAAAGTCCTTTCCAAGCCTTGACATGCAAATATGTAGTTTAGGAGCCTGATGTTCGAAGATATTTTTTCTCCAGGATCTCGGCCAGCAGTTAGAGGAACTGCACATGAGCAGCAGGGCTGTGCGTCAGGCCCTGGAGCCAAATGTTTGAGAAGACGCATCTTGTTCCGAGCATCTTTATTCCAAAGCTGTGCCAGAGTGCACTTGTTACTGTGGGTTAAATCCAGGCTTTACCCAACATAGCCAGAAGCCCATCACTGCTAGACAAGTGGGCAGAGCCTCTGCAATTACATCTACAGTGAAGCAGAGCAGACAGAATTTTCTTGTAGGGTAGCTTATGACAAAGCAGTATCAGCCCTAACTCACTTCAGTGCTCTTGTTTTACAAGCATATGTTGTTTTGGAAACATCTGAAATGCATACAGCTCAACACAAGGCACCCAATGCAAAGCATCCTCTGTCAAAGGCGGAAATCTCAGACATGTGTCTGAAAAAAGACTTGAAAGCTTTTTGTTGTTGTGTCGCTGGTGGTAATTTAAAAAAAAAAAAAAAAGAGAGCTTTCTTTTTTTGAGAACTCCCCCAGATGTTTGTGGTTTAGGATTTTTTTTTATTAGTGCCTGGTTAGTCTCATGGATATTGAAACCTCTCACACATAACAAGAGGGCTCTGATGATGTTCAAAGGGATCTGGAGAGCAGCAGCCTTCACAAAGCTTTGCTCTGCTTTCCTGCGAGGGAGGGAGGAGGAAGTGAGTGGTGGGCAAAAGTCTCATGGGCGGCTGCTTACAGTGGAAACAAAGCCCGTGAAACAGAGCCTTAAAGCTAAAAGTCCCACAGGCACAGGTGATTTTCACTATTGTAACTTCCCCAAAATTGTTAACAGGTTTTTGGATGCAGGTGGAAAAAACAACCCATCAGGGAAGAGTCAGTGTGAAAGAGTCAGTATGGAAGGTTCAAGCCATGTGTCAATATAGAAGAGTTGAGAATTTCTTCACGTGTTCTCCAAATCCTGACTGCTTCCTATCAGGGAATGTTAAGGCTTAGGGCAACAGGAAAAGCAAGCCCAAGGAGCCCACCAAGTATCAACCTGAGACATGGTCCATTCTGGAAAGGTCACAGTGCATCAGCTGGGACACAACCTGGAAAGAAGCAGATTTTTAAACAACTTGAATTTCCTCGCCAATATTTCTGCCACCACATATCTGGATGTACCACTTGTCTGAAAGACTGAACCAGTGCAGAAATCAGGGTTTGCTGCCCCCTCACAGGGGCACGAGAAGGACTTGGTGCCAGAAGTGACCTCCTCACACACTAGTTTGGGTCATTCCATTATTTTCCATCCTGAAATGCAATTTGACCCAAAAGAGCATTTTATTGCAGTGTTTTCCACAAAACTGGGAACTGCCAAGCAACAGACGAAAGCTGAGAACAAACAGATATTGTGTAGTTGCAAGAGACAGAAACAGAGATAATTACCCCCAGGTAATACAGGTTGCAGAAACTGGTGTTGATGGAGCTTGGAGATCAACTGGGCTGGTGAATTAAGTCATAGAATCATAGATTCATACAATCTTTAAGGTTGGAAAAGGTCATCTAGTCCACCTCAACCCATCACCACCATGCTCATTAAACTCTGTCCCTAAGCACCACATCTCTACATTTCTCGAATGTCTCCAAGGATCGTGACTCCACCACTTCCCTGGACAACCTGTGCCAATGCTTTATCTCTTGGTCTGGCAGCATCAGCTCAGATAAAGTTAATTTCACCACTCTCCTCTGACCGTACCCACAATTCTCATCCCTCTTCCATCTCAAAGGATATTAGCAGGACCCCCTCTATACCCAGGCAACCACGTGTGGAGAGGCTGAGTGGTTCATAAATCCAGTGTCATTTGGCAGGAGGAGATGAAGAGCTTCTCAAAGGTAAATAAATAAATTTGTGCAATGGCATCCTCCAGAAGGCAATGTGTGAGGCTGGAGCTGGAGAGAAAGAGGAGAAAAGCTCTCTTTACTGCATCCATCACCACTAGACATACCTGTAATGGATCCAAGCAAGATAGATGATGCCAACCAGGTACATATTTCTACAAGTTAATGAGGAGAGGAATTAAATCTTAGCAAGAATACCTAAATAATCCGATGAACAAGACTGGTACAGGTGAGAGGACAAAAGGAAGCTGATCTCACAACTTCAGGAAAGCCCAGCATTATGGGAATCATTACCTCCACTCTGTTGTCAGTCCCATGGCCAATGATTTGAGCTCTGTGGGGTTGTACCCACAGGTATGAGAAGAAAGAACTGCAGGGCTATTTTTTTTCTACAGAAACGTGCCCCATCATACTACTTCTGAATCTAGACCCCAGCTGTGGAGGAAAATCCTCATCCCAGGTTCTTCCCCCCTTATTTCTCTCCTTGAGCTCTCAGGACTGGACACTTGCCAGTGAGCAGACAATTTACCATCACGTGACTCTCTATTGATGTTTCCATCAAGACAGGGAACACGAAAGGCTCCACTGATTTACTGAGGCTCAGTGATTTTGTCGCTTGACAAGAATTACTAAGGGAATCTCATTACAATCTCTGTGCTTCTCATCAGCCTGGCATGGAGCCTGCTTGTGAGCAGTGACGATCAAAGCCTCACTTGAGAAAGCTCAAGATGTGCAGGTAGAGATGTCAGAAATATGATTTTTGTTCTTGTAGCTGTGGACCTAGTGCAAAACCAGAAAAAGATGGAGGACCAGGCAGGGGATGCAACATCTTGGGGTTGGAAGGGCACTGAACTACCCATGCTGCTCTACTTCCCCTTCTCCAACTGCAGTCATGGCCAGGGGCTGGAGAAGTCCGGAGCTCCAAGGGATAAGCTTCCTTCTGCCCTGGGTCCCACTATGTAGGAAGAGGGATTGGTACCTATGAAGGGCTGAAGACCTATTTCTGTTTTTCAAACTCTGCTGTATGGCAGTAACACTTCTTTTAGGTCCCCCTCCTTGGATGAATGGAAGTTTGGTTGGAAATAGTTCAGTGTCAATGGGGAAGGTTTGGCAGAGTTTCGTATGTTTTTTTTGGCCTTTACAGTTAGGAAAATCCAATTGGCTTTCCATTCCTCTTCGTGGTTTTGGAGCTGTCAATTAATTTTCAGTGAATTTGATAAAGTGGGAGAAGCTTCAAATGTGTTACAGTTCTACAAACTGTGCAAAAATAGATGGCTGGGAAAAGAGAGCCTGTTAGTGTCTCCCTGGGTGGATGCAGAATGCATTTATCTGAGGTGTCAAGCACCAGTAAACTCACTCTGGAAAGTCCCCAGCCTCAGAAAGATCAGAAATTGCATTTCTATAGGCACAGGAGAAAGGGAAAATGAAATGGTATATTCCAACCCCAGCTTCTGTACAGGGCAGTTTGTTTCAAAAAATGGAGATGTTTCTCTCTTTGACCTTGGAGTTGCTCTAATAATATGAGTACCTCAAATTAGGGCAATAAACATGTTTTCTATCTGTTATTAAATCAAGTAAACATTGAGACATCATGTAAATTATACCACAGATATTGGAGTGCACAAGTGAGTTCTGATGGAGCATGAGGGAATGATGCACACAGTCGGGGTTCCTAATGGTGACCCCAGCACACAACGATGTGCCGTGGACTAAGTCATGAAACACCCTTGGAGGTCTTCAGTGCTACGAACAAGACACTGCAAGGAGTTCTTCTGATTTTCACACACACAGCTTGTCAAACAGCAGCGTCCGGCTTGTTAATGCATTTTACAGCATTTACACAGCAGTTGCTTTTCTAGTGGCCATTAAGACAATTCCACTTGGCCGATTCCCCTCACCCTCTGTTTGCTGTCACAATGATCTGGCTCCACATGTCTCGGAAAACTAGTTGTGTTTTACGATGACTTAAATCTGGAGTCATCCCCTTAGGGTTTCCTTTAAGTGTTTTCATCAGCTCCCCTTCCCCTGCTCTGCAGACTCAAACATGGGGGGTATTTTTTCAAAAACCAGGTTAACTGGCTGAGACGTCATTATAAATCTAGAGCAAGTAGGCCTGAGATGTTCCTTGTGGGCCTTTTTCACTGAAATGAGCCCAACAGCATGGCAGATGCTTTACGAACACACTGCAATTCTTCGAGTTCATGGGATCTTTGCTGTCTGACCCTTGGAGCTGGAGGGAGCCTGAGCATGTTCCTGGATTACAACTGCCCAGGAAATGCTTTCCTGTAAGTGTTGGACAAGTCCTTGAATTGAGGGAGAAGTCAAACCTGTAGTTAGAGCAAGAGCTAAACCCTAAAATTCTGTGGGGCAAGCACAACAAAAATATGAACATATAGTTGTGTGTAGAGGAAGTATACAAGCATAACAGGGTGGATTGGCCTTTCCTTCCAAGTAATTAACAATGGGACAAGAGGTAATGGTCTCAAGTTATACCTGGAGAGGTTCAGGTTGGATACCAGGAACAATTTCTGCTTAGAATGAGTGGTTATGCATTTTCACAGGTTGCCAGGGAATGGTGAAGTCACCATCCCTGGAGGTGTTCCAGAACCATAGAAATGTGGCACTAAGGGACATAGTTCAGTGGGCATGGTGAGGATGGGTTGATGGTAGAATTAGATGTTCTTAGTGGATTTTCCCAACCTTAATGATTATATCATCCTTCAGAAGGTAAAAACTGTGGTCTGCAGAACCCCTGACTGAAGCTGTAAAGGCAGCTCCTGAAGATATTTGGCACTGCACACACTACATCATCATTACACCCATCCCAACAGACAGGAGCAGTGCAGAGGACCGCATACAAATGCTATGCCCGGACATGTCTGGGAGAGCAGCTCTTCCCCATTTAGCCTCTGGTGGCCTTCAGATGTTCTATCACACACAGTAAGTACTTGGTCAAGCCCATGGAACTCTAGAGCATGGCAATTCTCTATTGAGCACTTCAGATCTTGGAGACAGCTTGAAAGCACTTCATGAAATGACTAATAGAGGGCAGATTCATAGATTCATAGA
>VXAB01012941.1:9273-68117 GCA_013399175.1 Odontophorus gujanensis
AAAAAAAAAAAAAGGAAGAAGGAAGGATTATTTTTTTTCTTAATGTTCCAGCACAAGAATACAAAGAATGTTGTTCTTCATAGCAACCCTGACAATTCATTCTCCAGTGTGACTTTTAAATACAGCTGTGTGAAATGATAGTCTTTTAGTTTGTGGAAGTTCATTTGCATTTTTCTTTATGTTTAAGAGTTTAGGATAAATCCCCAAATCTCATGGTTAAGAACTGGAAAGCATCTACTCTCCAGCTAGTTCCAGCATCAGATTTATGTAGCAGTGCAAGTCTTGTATGGCATCGAAGTGAAAACAAAACTGGTGTCAGATTCACCCAAAACCTGCTTTGCTTCAAGGAGAACCCAGAGCAGACTGAAGCCTTCTTTCAGCCCCGGAGAGCACTTGGCTGATGGACAGCAAAGCCCTGCCTCCTCCTCCTCCTCTCTCCCAGCCAAAGCATCAGGATTCAATGCAGATGCACCACAGCATGTTCCAAGTGCCTGCACTAGTTTAAGAGTCAGCAAGAGAAAATTAAAAGTCAGCACAACACAGACCTGAAGTGAGGTTGTTCTTTAATTCCTGGGGCTGTTGGGATGGCCACGATGCAGAGGGAAAAGAGGGGGTGAAGCCAACCTGTGCTTGTTGAGTGAAGAGATGCTCCCTGCAGCGACGGGGAGCCTCAACTCACAAGTTTTTTCAGCAAATTCCAGTTCTGTAGTACTAGAAAATTTACATACGATCTAACATTGGACCAAATTCTGATCTCAGCAGATCTATGAAGTAACTATTTAAGCTAGTAGGGCTACTACTGTTTAACGTCAGATTCTGTTTGGCCTGATATAATTTGGCTAAATTTGCTGAAATGATGGCAAAATATGTAAATGACAAATGACTCTAGTCTCTTAACTCTCCTTTTTGAGAGTTTGCAATTTCTCTTTTGGCTCCCACTCCCCATTTAATTATGCCAGGCTCCAAAATACATTCTCAATTGCAAGCCAAGACTTTGAGTAATTGCAACAATTTGCAACAGGAGGATTTCTAGTTTCGACTCACGCATTAGCTAATTTCCTTGCGTTCTGATACTAACTATCAAATTCCAATATTACCCTGTCTTTGGGCTGTTTTATTTTTCCCTCCATTTTGTTTTCTTTTTTAACTTGTTTCCCAATTGCAAGGCAGACATCTGGCAGCTCTCTGGTGGCAATAGCTGATACACACACTGCTCATTGTGCTTTACCCATTTCTCTGTGGGAGGTAGGAAAAGAGGCAAAAGAATCCATGGTTTCAGATTCAAGCCTTTATTCTTATCCTGTGTAATTCCATAAGGGGATGATTTCCTCCTCCTCCCAGCCTCAGGCTTGTGCTTTCTATTATCACCAAAAAACCCGACTAGCAGGAAAGGCTTCCCTTGCCTTTAAAATCAGAGAAATTATTTCTGGCTTCTCCTCTTGCACGTAGCACTGTTGTCTTCTCCACCCACGTTTTCAGATGAGCTCCTCCTTCCCTCACACCCCTAGAAGTGAAGGGCATCCGTGCTGGTGTGGGGACACCTGGTTCAGACACCTGGCATGCCTGCTTCTTGCTGCTGCAGGGATTGCAGCAGTCAGAGGTGCGATGTGCAGAGCACCTGCCAAGCTGTTTTTCTGTGGGAAGAATAGCCAAGGGGAACACTGAAATGCAGGAAGGGAAGGGGGGAAGAGAGGCAGTGCACAACTTTATCTGCCATGATTTGTCCTGTTTGTCCCTTGAGGTCCAGAAGTAGAATACAACAGAGCTGGCTGTGACCTCAAGTTCTCATCTTAATATTTAATCATGATTTAGATTGCTGTGATGTTGATTGAGACTGAGTAAATATATACTACACATAAATGATTTCACTCTAAATCAACAACCGCATTTTCCCCAGTAATGATCATCATTAGACTGGAATGTTTCTCATGCCTACAGTGTTTTAATAGATATAAATTATTTTTGTTTTAAAATAATCCCCACATGCCCCAATGTAATTTTGAATATTAATTCATTCCTATTCCCATATCCATAATAATCCTGCTTGAAGTTGCTTAGACTTATATGAGAATGATCATATTTTCTTCTGCAAACCCTAGAGTCTTTTTTTGGTAGTAATATGTTTCAGCTTTCACATTGATGCTGACACAAATTAATTGTCAAAATATTTCACATGGTCATTGGAGGGGCACAAATTCATAGGACACTTGCTTTGGTCTCTAACACAGAATACAAGCCTGGTAGTCTCAGAATGATTTTGATAGTTGGTTCCAACTGTGCAGGCTTGTACACAGCATCAATAGATATCCCTAGAATGTTTTCTTCCTACCACATTTACCCTACTACCTTTACTCCAGATCACTTACATTGCAAGAAATTGACCTTTAAGAAAAAATCCAAGTACTGACTTATGATATTAAGCAGACTTCTGTCTCTATAAGAGTAACAATTCTGCAGTGCCAGCCTCAGATAACATCTTCAACTAATTTTCTGAATAATACTGATCATTCAGTCTTAAAACTGCATTTCTCAAATTCTAAACAAGCCCTCATCATGTACGGAGTTATCACATGAATATGTATTATAATGCTTTAGTACCTAAGAATGTCTGAATGTATAAATATAAAAAAGAACACTGAAGAAAAGTTAAAGCATTTAAAAATAGGCTCAAATGAAAACTCAGGAAAGAATTTTCTGCACCAAATGCTGAGAAAGCACAATAGCAGTGAGCCCAGTATGTTAAAGATGCGCCATTACTTTTTACTTCATATCAGTTTGAGGCTGTCAGCAGCTCTTAATGTGCCTTATTAAAGGATTCTGCTAGAATATGTAGAGCAGCCTTGGTGAGTAGGAGAAAAAAAAAAAAGTATAATAAAACCTCAAAAAATGCAGTCCACAATTTTGGCTCCACTGCAAGTGATAGTAATAATCTGCAATTTTTCTTTCAAGCTTGATCACAAGGCAGGAGAGTAATAGCTAGAGAAGAGGACTTTAAGCAAATAATTGAACATGAAGCAGAGGGAGACATAATAAAACTGATTTTGTGGCACTGTCTTTTTTTTGCTGAGAACTTTTATGGTTCAGTTTGCAAATGGCTAACACAGTTCTTGGGCTAAACAGAGGGACATCCAGGTTCTGCCGCAGAACAATAGGTCTGGCACCAGTGTAAGAACAGGATACCACCAGCACAGTGATTTATCTATACAAACTACTAAGACACTAGGTCCATTCTAACTATTAGAG
This sequence comes from Odontophorus gujanensis, assembly GCA_013399175.1. Lineage (NCBI taxonomy): Eukaryota > Metazoa > Chordata > Aves > Galliformes > Odontophoridae > Odontophorus > Odontophorus gujanensis. The sequence continues at coordinate 12,517 of VXAB01012941.1, forward strand.
ACAACTGATGCTTCATCTGCTGCTATTTCTTCCTGCTTTGAATCACTATATGTGGGGTCTTCCTAAATGTGTTGCATGTGCGCAGACTACCCCTTCTGTCTGTAGACAGTAGGCATGGTTACGCTCAGCATGTCTTTGTGATATGGTACTCCCAAGATAAAGATAGAGTTTAATGAAAGCCACTGTCACAGACTGACAGCAATGATGTGATCACATAGTCATGATCTGTGAGGTCTGTATTTACCTTTTGGTTTCACATTATGTTGCCTCGACTCTAATGTGTGTAAAGTGCTACCACCAGAGTTTTAAATCAGCATGAGGGGTTTCAGCATGTCACAGTAATCTTTAAGGAATAGCTTTGGCTCATTTACAGAGATTGAATTTATTTTAATATTTCTTTGATGACTTACACAGTTGGGGAACTAATTGGGGCATACGTCAGCCTAGGCACTGCAGATCATCTCTGGGAAAAGGACACTCACCAAAAGTATAGCTTAGAATTGTAGCATTCTCATGTTGTAACCACTGTGCATTTCACACCTGAAGCTTACAGTTTACTACAGGCCCTCAGAATATGAGAGATGTGGAGCTATTGGAGTGGGTCCAGACATAGGCCACAAAGATGCTCAGAGTGCTGGAGCACTTCTCCCATGAAGAAAGACAGAGAGCTGGACTTGTTCAGCTTTAGTCATTCTTTACTCATAGGGTGGTGGAATGCTGGCACAAACAATACAAAAAAGTTGTGGATGCCCCACCCCTGGAGGTGTTTAAGACCAGATGGGGTATCAATACTGCTCATGGCAGAGGGGTTGAACCTGGGTGGGCTTTAAGGAACCCTTTCACCCAAGGCATTATATGACAGTCAGGAGGAAAATCTCAGTAAACTCACTTTAAAAGCAACTTTGATTCTAGCTGTTTTCTTCCAGTATCATTTTTTCAAATGGATCAGCTAAGTCCCATGTCTATACTACCTCTTTGAGCTTTTTGAATAGTGATCAAATTTATGCTATAGATTCAGTCTGTCCAATTTCTTTCTTGATTATAAGTAAGTCATAGTTTTAGTAATGGTTAAATAAGAGAAAAGCAGAGAATAAAAGAGAGATTTAAGTGCTTATATTTTACCTCACACCTGTGACTGACTAAATACATGTGTATGACTTGGTACAGTAGCTGTGCTGATATGCTGAAACTTGTTGAGCTGCAGTAAATTTAGTGTCTGTCTGAGCCCTGAGGGTCTGTCTACATACAAAAATTTTAGTGATTAGCTCTACCGTATTGGTACAATACTACACTTAACCATTTTAAAGTTCAGCATTGGCTACAAGGATAGATGCAGTCTGCTTGTTGTGAAAGTTTGTAAAACCATGGAATTTAGTCTTGTAAGGGAATTGGAGTAAGTTATGCCAATGTAAAGTACTTTTATACCTAATTACAATCTTAGCTGTAGGAAAAAATGCCATCAGATCACCCATTCTGCAGGGGAAGAAATATTACACTCAGATTACATAAAGAAAAATATTTGGGGTGGGAGGAAAATGCACAAATTATAGAATGTGGCAAGAGACTTGGATGAGAGAGATCAAAGTTTCTTGTTCAAGAAAGAAATGGGGTATTAAAAATTCAGGGACTGAACCAGGGGTCACATTGAATTGTTAAGATTTCTACATTACATATTCATTTGGTCATTTGTGACAATGAGGTGACTTCAGGAAAATGGACTTTAAGATTGAAACAGGACAGTCACCAAACAAGTTTTGCTGTAATTCTTGCAGGAGATAGAGATGAAACTAGGGATCCATTTTTAATGTACTCACTTTTTACAGAGGAGCAAGAAAGCATGAATGTCACAGATGTATTGGGTAGACTGAACTAAAAGCTACTAAAGAGTACTCATTATATGCTGTATATACACAGAAAATGAGGAAATTCTGACAGATGTACAGCATGTCTCCTGGAATGGATAATAGATTACAGCCTTTTTCTTTTTACTTGATTTGAAAGTATTGTCAGTAGCTGTTGTAACATCATTTGCTTGGCAAAGTGAATTTGTGAAATGAGTAGGGCACCCTCTTTTTGCCCTCTGAGAAAACTTTGGGAGCTGAACTTTAGTGCTGAAGTGGTTCCTGATGGGAACTGTCAACTCATTACTGCCAAGTGCAAAATGACAGCCACTGTCACAGGACAAATTTCATGGCCATCCCTCATTTGTAGTGCATGACTTTGTGACACTGTGTTTTGTTTAACCTCAGTGGTGTAATTATAGATTAAAGAAGTGCTAAATGGCAGATTTGTACATGACTCTATCTTCAACTTTTAATGGTAACATACCCAAAATAGCTGAGCGTGGCCTGACATCATTTGCTCTGTGGTAACATTTTTTTAAACACTTGAATTTTTTAATGCAGCTGAAGTAAGTCATCGCATATTCAAGACACATTTTAGACAGTCTCTTTGCAGTGAGTGCACAAATGTTTTGTGCTAACTGTGGAGCTGCATGCATTAATTGAACAATTTAAGTGCAGAGTATCCAGAAAGGAGTAGAAACTCTAGAAACAGTAAAACTGAGAGCAACTTCCCTTTGAGCTGGCCCAGCGCACAATGAAAATTAGGTCCCAGGCAGCTCACAGTGCTAAACTCACTTAAAACATGGAACTTAAGGATCTTGAACTCCATCCTTTCATGATTCACACATACCGGTCATTGACACACACATCATTTCCCATGCCTCTCCTTCCCAAAAGAGTCTGTATCCTTCCATTATAACTCTTCAGTCATGAGAACCATCCCACAGTTTTTCTGTGATGCTCTGCAGAAGTGTGCACAACTCTTAACTCATCTTTTAACTCTTCTTGATTGTGAAGGTGTTTAAGTCAGGCCTCTGATGAGACAGTTTAACTGGCTGGAGTGGCTGGGTCTCCTTTATGCTGCTCCTAAGGTGCTCTCTTGCTGACCTCTGATCTTCTACCTGACTGGGTATCTGTTGTTGCTGTTGGCATGTAAACAGTAAGAATCCAGTGGTTCTCATGTCCCTGTAACTGTAATTTAAACTACTTAAAGCTCTCTTCTTCAATGTTAATTGCACTAACAGAGTTAGTTGAACTAACAATGTTAATTCCAGTTAACTTAAAGAAAAAAGAGCCAGCTCCAGAGATATGAATACCCTACAGACTCTGAAGGGGCAGTTTAACCATACAAGTTTGGCATAAAGAATCCATTTGGAGGATTAGACACACACATGACGTATGTACGTCACTCTGAATGTAATGACTTGTATTTCTTTCTATGGAATCTGCAACAGAAACAGCAACCACAACGCTATTTAACAGAGCACGTTCTCAGCTAAATATATATATATATATATTTTTTTTTTTTTCAACATACATCTTTACCTNGTGGTGATGGCAACAGTGGGTCAACTTTGCTGGTGCAGATTTAGAGGAGCACAACATTCATGGCCTTGTTCATTGTTAAAATGCAAAGCTAATGGTGGTAACTATATCAAAAAACAGTATTTTGTAGCTGAAAATGCATTTTATCAAACAGTGTTATCGTGCTCCTTGTATCTGTTGCTGTTTCCACAGAATTAAATAGGAGGCATTACTTTCAGAGCAAGCTACATACAAAAGATAACAGAAAGTACAAAGATAATTATTAGTAATAGATAAAAATAACTTTCCCATGAATTTACAGTTTAAAAAAAATGAAGCAAGCAATCATTGGAGCTCTATTTGTTAGTACTTCCGACTAGTTATCAAGGAACACATGGCAACACATTGATAGAAGACCAAAGAGCCCTACAAGTGCAAGCCTAAGACAATTAAATTAACACAGCATTGAGTTCATTTTAAGTGTGCATATTTAATAAGTATGTAAAGTGTTCCTTTCAGCAAGGTTATTCTTTCGTCATCTTGTACATTTATTTCCTTATGAAAAGCAAGCATTTGACAAATACTAGTTGACTTAATCTTATAAAAATCTTAATATATTCAAAGAGAAAAATTTAAATTCCTCAGAATATCCACAGTACTAAATTAGAACTTCAGTCAGTATTCAAGCAACTTCTGTCACTTAAAGGAAGTTTTATCTAACAAAACAAAGATGTTGCCAGTGGTTTATATCAATTTGAATTTCAATCTTTGTATACATTCTTACACATTTCAGAATTTTATCACAGCCTTGGGCATAGGAGACTTTCTGCTGATTTTGTCCCCCTTTTCTCAAGAAGTACCATGTTATTAATCCTTTATTAAATGATTTTTCAGACACTTTACATCATGTGAATAGAAAAATTACTATAATGGGTCAGAACTTCTCACCTAAAACATTAAGAACATTCAAAAGGTATTTCTTAGGGAAGCACTTCAAAGGCAAAACAAGGATACAAGTGTTGGAACATCTTACGAGGAGTCTTGATGTACAGGTGGTAGAGTCATTTCAGGACTGCAACTCTGGTCAGCATCCCAATGGACATGTTATCCACTTTATTTCTTTCTGCCTTCCTCGAATTTGTAGCTGTTAGAGGTGGGTGTTCACATCCTTAGAAGCGTGCTCAGTTTTGTTTTGAACCTGTATGAAATGCATGAAAGGATAATTTCCACCATTTAATTATCTATTGTGCATTTGAGACCCACCTCCTCTGATTGTCCAGTTTTGTTCCTCTCTACACACTTTCTAAATTTATCACAACCTCAAAAACCTACAGAAGCCACCATGAATATACATAGTGATATGATCTTACTAAAGCACTGCTTTTTTTAGTATTTCCTTCCTAAAAATTTCCAACAGTCAATACTCTTCTCTGACCACATTGCTGACAGTGTCAAAAAACTGTCTGTTATAAATTCAGGATCTTATTCCTGAATCATTAGAGTCAGCTCACAGACCATCATTTATGAAAGAAATCACAAGGAGAGAAATAGTAAGGCAAGGTCCTGTGTGCATCATTTCATATTTACCTCATTAAATTTCATCTGCCACTTTATCACCTGAGTATAATGTCTCATACAGTTCTTCTACAGTGCTGCACAGGTATCTCCATCATTACTACCTTCAGTATCTTGGTTTTGCCAGCAAACTGTCTCACCTCTCTATTCACACCATCAGATCAAAATAAAGCTTCCTAGGCCTACGCTGTTTTGTTGTCATGCACATATGCACATTCATGCAGTAAAGGGAAAGAAGCAGAGATATCAGACCTACAGAGGAGAAAAGCAAAGCAGCCACAAGTTTGAATTCTTTGCTCATGCCTTCATTTGAATCTAGATTGCATACTGTTGATGAGGAAAAAATGAGGCAAAATCAATCTTCTGAAAAAAGTTGTCTCTAAAGCATAATCATATTCTTAATGCAAAACTCCCGCAAAGCAAGTCAGTTGATAATCTTTTAAGGGAGTATAGACTTTAATCCAGCTTAACTGAGTCATGCTTAATTCAGAACCTCTCCAGCAGACTAAGGGTGAAGGGGTAAAGAGATCACAAGGTAGCTTGTTTGCTATTGCTTCATACAGATACTACAGAATATTACAGGAGTTGTTGCCATGCATACTTACCAGGGGTGCCCTAGAAATGTGATAACATGACATGCTGGACTGTTACCAGAAATAAAATATTGACCTACAACAGTCTTCCAGAAGGTTTTGCTGTGACAAGAGTTGGAAATGCTCTCCCAGTTCCTCGTTACCTTTTCATTTATTTGCATGCTAATTCGTTAAGAGACTTTTCAAAAACACTGTTGCATTTATCACAGTCAAAGCCAACTTCTAGCAAACCTGAGCTATCTCATGATCCCTGTGTCTTGGTCAATAAATTCTGACTCCAGTGGACAGATGGAAACCAGATGGATCCATATTAGACACGATTGCTGCTTCCTGCTAACTCACAGCTCCTTGAGCTTCCCAAAGCCAGAACATGTGGAGGGAGATACATAAATGGTATAGATGATACACGTGCTAAACGACTCCCAAGCTAAAGAGAAGGAAATTTAATTCAAAAATAGTGCTTTGAAAACAGTTAGGTAGCAGACAACCTGGAGTTAACAGGGCACATTGATAGCTGAGGAGGGACAAGAGCAGGAGTAGCTGTGGTCCTGATTAACCTCTTTGTGCTACAGATCTTTGTTGCACCACTCATAAGGGGTGAGAATTCAAAGAGGAACACAGGGTAGGAGCCTCCATGGTGACCTGAACTCTTGAGAAACTGGTCTGGGATAATGCTGGTTTCTGCACAGTGACACAACCATTTCCTGGCTGTCAGCAGTCCTTATATATTCTGCATCACTTCTGCATGTCTGCTGATTCTGTTCTCATGTTTTTGGATTGGACCTGAAATTTGGCCTGCCAAAGGCATTTGAAAGATTAATATGGCCATCAGCCATGGAAATAACCACATATTAATTACTTATCCCCTTTTCTCCATCCTCACCACAGTTTTTGCACAGGAATAACAACATCACTGATGAGAAAGACTAATAGGAAAGAGGTAAGTATTATCTTCTTTTTATTCTTAGAACTACCACGTTAATGCAGAAACACTGTGATTCAGACAATGGCCAGTGACTTTTGGACAGTGTATGCAATGATAATATGTGTCCAGTGAAAAACACAGTCGTTTCCTCAGAACAACCATACTCTGCTGCTGTCTGCCTGTTTCTGAGTCAACAGCAAAATTGCGCACACTGCATTATGTGAAGTTTATATCAGCCAAGCTATGTTGGTAGGCAAAACAGTTAACTGAGATATATATGCTCTTCAAAACCCGTTCCTAAACTGCCAGAACCTTTGTTAACCCATTCAGAATTTTCTGTTGGGAAGTTGCTGGTTGTCAGAAAATGCTCAGCGGGGTAAAATCTGAGGGAGCTCAGGATGGCAAACGGTGGGAGGTGATTTTATGAAATGCCTGAGAGGAATGCTGCCCTCTCTGTTCCCTCCTATAGTACACTCTTTGTTGAAGAAGGCTGCCTTCCTTTTGTTGGTGTTCATTGTAGAGAGAAATGCACTAGTTATTTACTGGTGAAAATGAGATGGCAGTAACAAGCAGTGGAAGACAGTGTTGTTTTTCATTTTGCACTGATGCCCCTCTACAGAGGCATCCATTTCTCACATTAATCTTCTGAAAGCCTTCATTGTCCTGGCTTCCTGTTACAAATCAAGCTGGTGATGGCAGCCCCATGAAATCCCATTAGCATACTGAGAGCAGTGTATTACAGTACCAGGCAATAGAGTAAATGTAGAACAATAAGTATAATAGGGAATGTATTACACCAAAATTAAACAGCAGCTCTGTTACTGCATAACAGCGCTACAAAGGTATCTCCTCCCCTTCTTGGAAACAAACAAATAGCATTTTAGGAGCTCAGCTCCACTGCGAAGTGAAATCTGCCTCATACAATCTAAGGAAAACAGAGACACCAGAGCATTTCCAAGTGCTGTTGTCATCTGCCTCCTTGTTCACAGACCCAAATCTCTTTGAAAGACTGACTTCAGGTATAAAAAAGTCATCTATTTTTGATCTATGGATGTAACAGCACCTTGGAAACTCCTGAACTTATTTTAGAGACTTACTACTTGTTTCAGTGACATCACTGGCAGCACATGATGATAGAAGGGAAGTTGGCCATTTGAGGCCATGCAAGAAACTGCCTATGGTGAATGAGCTGGAAGATGGCTGGATCATCAACTTATGCTAATACATCCCTAAACGTGGATAGTTCTCAGGGCAGGCCCCTACGTGCTCTTACTCTAGGAGGTCTTAATGGGCTATAAGTAAAGACGTATACAATAGGCAACTGCAAGCCACCTGAGTAAGCCACCTGATCAGATAAGGAACAATCCTTAAAAGGAATTAGCATTTACCTTTGCCTTAGTAAGGGGTTGTAAATGCCTCTACAAAAATGTGGATTCCGGCCATCTGTCAAATATGGGTATGTTCAGAGGTGAGAAAGCAGCTATGCTTATCCAAAATGAAAAGGATAATAAATTTGAAAGGCTTTTTTAAGGAAAAAAAACTGTCAATCATCTTAAAAGCAAATCAGACTAGCTATTGGCATGTTGTTTCTGATGCCAAATCACTTTATGACTTTAATTCTAAAAATGGAAACGGTAAGGCTGTAATTTCTCTTCACATGCCAGATGTAAGATTTCTGTATTAGTAACCTGAGATGATATAATGACATCTATCTTCCTGTAGTAGTTTCACTTCTCAGTGAGGCAAGCTGATCTGAGGGATCTTTTAGGCCAGTGAGTCTACAGTGAACAGTGGGTTCTGTCTTTGTAGATAAGCCTGCAAAAATGGAATGAAGTCTTTACTGAGAACATCTCTCCAAATACTTGTATTAGGACAAACATTTACAAGTTTTGTTCTTCAGCTGAATGTAGTTGAAATGGACTATTAATTAATTTATGAGGATAAATATTAGTTAATGCACTTGGGTATAATCACCTGTCAACTTATCTCAAAAACTCAAATAATAAATAAATAAATAAATAAATCTGAAAATATATGAAAAAGAGAACATTGTTTGATTTCTATGCATTCCTTCCTTCCTGGTTCAAGATAAGATAAATCAGGGAAGGTCTTCATGACTTAGTCTGAAGTTGGCAATGGACAAGGGACACAAAATCTGATCATCTTCTGATATTTAAAGAAATGTTCCATTCAAGTGTTCAGTCTGAGGTTTGTTTGTATATGAGAGATGTAAGTGAGAACTGACACAAAGACAGGCATCTAGCTTGAGCTAGTTTCATACAAGATTTCAGGAGGCTCCATCTTGACCCGGAAGAATCATGGTTGTACGTATAATAAGCATTTCAAATGGTGCATGTGGATTTTTTATACGAATATGAGGGGACTTGCTAGGATTTCCTATTTTAACATATCAAAGGAAATGACCACATGGCTTTTAAGTAGGAGTGCAGAACCTGTATAGGCCTTTTTTGGTTAATAAGCACAGAAAATCACACAAGAGAAATCTAAATGACATAAATTCACAAGATCTCTACCTCATCTGCCCCCATATCACATACAAAAGAAAAAATTCCAGCACTTTAAAACAAATGAAATACCTTTAGCATAACAGATGACAATGCTAAAGGGCAATCAACAGCACAGCTATAGGTAGATTTTCAGATCACCATTAGCAGTTACTTGTTTTTCTCCCATGCATGCCTTACATCTTGTGAAGAGCTACAAAACAGAATGATAGCACTTCCTGTTTACCTGCCTTCTTCAAACTAACCCTCTCAGAAGATTCCCCTTAGATAACCTTTAAGTAACTTCTGAATCATCCCAGGAAGTAATTATTCTTTGCTAGCTACCGCGTGAAATTATTCAGCTGTCAACAATTTGGAAGTTCCCCTTTGTTGCAGTGTTCTCATTATTTCTAGGCTGTTATAGTCACTGTGAGAAGTGTCCTCCAAACATCACCAGTGAATCTGGGGAGATAAGAAATATTCACATGAATCTCACAGTACTAAGTAGTAGTGAGCACCATAGAGAGCTGCTTCTGAGAGTTCTGTTACAGTTTCACCTGACACGTGAGGCTGAGTACTCCTCAATGTCCATATTCCTCCTCATAACATTTTAAAAATATGCATGCAATATAAAAGCAAAAATACCAGTATGAAACACAGCTTCCAGTGTGAAGAAAACATTAACTAATATTTTAATAACACGCATCTATTTCTAAACCTCTTCAAGAAGACTTTATTACAACAGTAATCCACTCTGTAATACCTTCCCCTGGTGCTAACACCAAACCAGATGAAAATCATCCCAGGGATATGTCTGAGAATAACTTGCTTTGAGCATGAGCATATTACATTTTATGACAGGTTTAGCTTCTTTTATAGCTAGGCTAGAGAAGATCTCCAACAATTATGGCATTACTGCCCTGAAAACAGATGTGATGCACTGAAGCATCACTTGTTAGGTGCTCCCTGTAGTCTTCCTTCTCCTTCAGATCTAATAACAGTATTAAATTAGCTATTCTTCTTTAAAATAAATAAAAAATAGTTTGCAAGTGACACTACTGGCTGCAGGCACTAAGGAAATTTTGTGTATTTGCCTAAGTGCCTCCTACTAAACTGGTTGTAGGTTTCTACTGTGTAAAGTCATATTGTAAGAAGTGTTTCCTACTCCACATTCCATAAGAAAATCAAGAAAAGCATTTAGGGATTTAAGATAGGCTTTAGCTGCATGAATACAAATTGCTAAAATGTCACAGAGCTGCTGCCTAAATCCAGAAAGTACTCAAGATTTGAGCACTGCACTGACACAAACCTCAACTTATTGTCATTTCCAAATTGACTGGAAAGTCCTGGCAGTACCATGCAGCAGCTTATTTCATGTCCAAGCCCTTCTGAGCCCTGCAGTCCAGATCTATGGTCTTCTTAGTGGCTCAGTACAATCTATTTTGAGGGCCTATAGTCGATTCAATTTGCCCTAAAATATTGCAGATGAAGGATGAAGCACACCACAGTTGTTGCTACCCATAGAAGATCCATCTTGGTTCCCTCCCTGCCTGAAAATATCGCAGATGATCTATCTGCTCAGGTCTTCCCATTCTCTCCTGCTATTTGTCATACAAGTGTAGCCGTGATTGTCAGTTTTCCCTGTTGCTGTTACACTTAAATTTAAGTAAGTCAAAGTAAAGTAGGAATAGCAAGAATGTCCATCTGTCATACTTAGGTTCTAGTCTCTGCTTCACTGACATCACATATTTTATCAGATGACCATTTACAATAAAATACAGCTATGCAAAGTTTGACAGAGTCCTCAGGGAGGAGGCAAAGGAGTCCAGGAAAGCTGAACATTCTTCAAGAAAGAAATCTGGAAGGCACAGGACCCAGCCAAAATACAAGTCGGCAGGAAGAAGACAAACCTGGCTGAATGGAGAGCTTTGTCAGGAATTAAGAAAGAAGATGGTTATGAGCTTTGGAAGAAGTAACAGGTAACTGTGTAGGATTACAAAGACATTTTGAGATTATTCAGGGAGAAAATGAGACGGGCCAAAGCCTAGCTGCAACTTAACTTGACTACTGCAGCAGAAGGCAATAAAAATGTTTTTATCATTGAATAAATAACAGGGGGACCAAGGAGAATTTCCATTCTTTATCGCATGCAGTAGTAAACATAATGACAAGAGATGACTAAAAGAATGATGTACCTAATCTTTTTATTTTACTCAGTCTTTATCAGTAAAATTAATGATTCTTAGAATACCTGGTCCGTGGAGTTCAAAGACAGTCAGGGAGCAGAACAAAACCTTTATAATCCAACAGCAAATGATTAGCAAGCTACTACACTACTTGGCCCCACAAATCGATGGAATTGGACAAGATGCTCACAAGGGTGCCAAGCCACTTTTAACAATTTATCACCAGTCCTGGCACACCAGGAAGGTTTCATTTGACTGGACACCCATCTACAAGTACAGCAGGAAGGAGGATCCAGGGAAATACATGTCTATGCATCTGACCTTGGTTACAGAGAAGGTCATGGCGCAGAGTATCCTGAATGTCATAATATGGCATGTACAGGACAACTAGGTGATTAGACTGTCTGTATGGTTTATGAAATTGAGGCCCTGCCTGACTAACCTGATTTCCTTCTGTGACAACATGACCCACTTAAGGGATGATTGAAAGCCTGTGGATGTTGTTTACATGGACTTCAGAAAGGCATTTGATATTGCTTCCCACAGCCTTCTCCAAGACAGACTGGCTGCTCATGAACTGGATGCTGCAAAACTACTTGGATTGCCGGTCTCGTGGGGTCATTTTGAACAGATTTGGTTGGTGGCTGGTCACAGGTGGTGTTCTCCAGGGCTCAGTATCAGGGCCAATTTTGTTTAACATTTTTGTCAATGATCTTGATCAAGAGATTGAGTGTGCTCTCAGTAAATTTGCAGATGACACAAAGTTGAGCAGGAATGCTGACCTGCCTGAGGGTAGAAAGGCTCTGCAGTGGGATCTGGATTGGCTGGTTCAATGGGTTGAGTCCAAGCACAAGGTACATCAACAAGGCTAAATGACAGGTGATGCATTTGACTCATAACATAAAGACTATCTGGAAAGTTGCCCAGCAGCAAACGACCTGAGGATACTGGTCAACAGCCAGCTGAAAATGAGCCAGACAGCAGCATACCCAGGTGGCAAAGAAAGCCAATATTATCTAGTCCAGCAACATAAAACATGTGGCCAGCAGGACTGAGGAAGTGGTAGTCCCCTTGGACAAGGTGCTGATGAGTCTTTATTCAAAATATTCTTTTTGGATAGGAGCCTTTCTCTACAAATCAGAAATTGAATTGCTGGAATATATTTAGAGAAGAGCAGTGAAACTGCTGATGGGATTAGAAAATAAGAGGGAGCTAGAATTGTTTAGTCTGGAGAAGAGGAGGTTGAGGGGAGACCTCACCACTCCCTGTAACTACCTGAATGAGGTTGTAGCCAGAAGGGTGTCTATTTCTTTTCTCAGACAACAAGTGACAAGACATGAGGAAGTGGCTTTAAGTTGCACCAGAAGAGATTTTTATTTGATGTCAGGAAGTTTCATCACAGCAAGGCTGATTAAGTTTTGGAACAGTCTCCCCAAGGAAGTGGTGGAGTCACCGTCCCTGGAGGTATTTTAGGAGACTTGTGGATGTAATGCTTAGGGACATGGTTTAGTGGGGGACTTGGTAGTGTTAGGTAACAGTTGAACTTAAAGACTTTAAGGGTCTTCTTCAACCTAAATGATTCTAAAATTCTATGATTAGTAGGAAGATCTTGTAAAGTCACGAGAAACCTTATTAAAAGACCATTTAAAGTAAAACTTAACCAGGTAGGAAGAATTGGCTTAAATACATGATCAGCAAGGCAGACTGTCTTGTCTAAATTCTTGCTGGTATGATTGTGAGGTATAAATGACTTTAAGGATTTTAATTACAATGACCAATATTCAGAATGTTCATTCAGTTACATTGGTCCAGCAATTAGGACTTCAGTGGGTGTCATTGTATTGCCTTCTCTGCAACAGTCAGTGAGGTGAACTTTTCTAAGTTGCTTCTTCTTGGGATTTTCTTAGAAAGTTCAGGAGTAACAAGCAAACAAACAAATTCACACATACATAATTTCCATGTGTTTTTTAATACTATCCATCACCCCAGAGTTCTGCCTGTGAAAATGTCACTTAGATCTCAATTACACACCCAGAGCATTGCTGTGATATTAGGAAGACTACAAGATCACGTTTGTAGTATGGGTATTTTGCAACCATGCTCTGGCTTCTCTGAGTATTTTCACATTTTAATGGAACTTGAATCCACATTCAGAATCTACTTCTCATTTAGAAACTAATTTTCATGGCTGATAATTCCTACTTTTCATTAGCAGGCCACTCATTGAGAAGAGTGGGGTGTTAAGTTTTGCTGAGCTCAGTTTACTCTCTGTATTTTTACAAAAGTGTAGGCTTTGTTGAGAATTCCCTGTTTTGGTAAATTTTTCTTTCCTTAAATGCCCTGTTGTTTCTAGTTTCAGCCAAAGCAAACAGAAAAATACTTCAGAACATAAAAGTCTTAAGTGGTGTTACTGGTCCAGAAATGTACAAGTGAGTCTCTCATCCAAAAACATTTAGGCAAGTTTGATTATGCATCAAACTGAAATGTAAACCTGAACCAAACTCTGTGCCAAGACATTACTATTTTCAGTATTATCACTGTTGCACTAATGTGCTGGAGAACTTCACTGATTTTACTCAAGCTCGTTGCTTCTGCAGTTCTGCTGGTCTGCCTTTTGTAAGGCTTTCACAGAACATGATTTCCCTAAATTTGCTTAGAGGTGCCTCTGTCAATTATTGCTCCTGCTTTCTAATTCCTTGGAAGTGAAAGTCTGCTCTTCTGGAATGGCTCCTTTGTTCCAAAGAACATATCCAAAAGAATATATCAAGTCTATGTGATTGTTTTTGAGGAACAGCCTTAATCCAAGGATATTCTATTTATTGTTCTACCCTGTCTGATTTGCTGACAGAATTTCAACAAGTACGGTGACAGACAAAAGGGGAGGGTGACTGTCACACTTTTCTTCAAGGATTAAAAAAAAATGGAACAATGCAACATGAAAGGTCAATCCATTACAAGTTTCTCAGGGTAACAATTCAGACCCTCGTTTGTAAATGAATTATGGTTTCTGAAATATTTCACTGCTTTTTATGGTGATTCCAAGTAATTAGAAGTATTTAGTTACATACATATCTGTAACTAAAGGTAAATACACGTATATATTTAGAGTATGTAAATAAACCTAATAATTAAATAAGGTGCTTTGTTAAATATATCAGGCGCTGTGTGATTTTTCTCTCTGGGCTTTAGTAAAAGGAAAAATCACAAGAAAAATTGTTGCATTTTTTTCTTTGTTTTATTTTAATCTAATTTTTATTTTATTTGAATCCCATTCAACTTTCTTCTGAATGAATAAATTGATCCACAGAGACCCAAGAAAAGAGAGACCTGGGCAGATTGGAGGCCTGGGCAGAAAGGAGCCAGATGAGGTTTAACAAGAGCAAGTGTAAAGTCTTGCACCTAGGGAGGAATAACTGCATGCATGAGTACAGGTTCGAGGAAAGACTTGCTGCAGTGGAGCTCTGAGGAGAGGGACCTGGGTTTCCCAGTGGATAACAGGTTGCCCAGGAGCCAGCAGTGTGACCTGGAGGCCAAGGAGGCCAATGGGATCCTGGGGTGCATTAAAAAGAGAGTGGCCAGCAGGTCAAGGGAGGTGATCCTCTCCCTCTACTCTGCCCTGGTGAGGCCTCACCTGGAGTACTGTGTCCAGTCTGGGCTCCCCAGTACAAAAAAGACAGGGTTCTCCTAGAAAGAGTCCAGCAGAGGGCTACAAAGATGATAAAGGGCATGGAACACCTCCTTTATGAGGAAAGGCTGAGAGACCTGTGTCTGTTCAGCCTTGAAAAAAGAAGACTGAGAGGGGATCTGATTCATGCCTATAAATATCTACGGCGCGGGAGGCAAGGGGATGAGGCTGAACTCTTCTCAGTAGTGTGTCATAATAGGACAAGCAGAAATGGCTGGCTTTGCAGGGAGGTTGGACTAGGTGATCTCTAGATCATCTAGATCTTCCAACCCCTACAATTCTATGGTTCTGTAATCTTATCATTGAAATATTTTGCTTTAGAGTGCAAAGTGATGTTGCTAAAATGTTTTTTAAAGATAGAAAATCTCATTTACCAATCAGTTTCTAGTGTTTTTTAGTTAAGACTGCATTTACACTGAAATTTGTTACATTCCCTGTTCAGCTGTCAGCAGCTGTTATTGCTACTTAACTCCTCCATGAATTTCTGCTTTGGTTTGTAGGAATATATTAGAAATCAAAAGTCAAAGCATAACGAGAAAACAAAATACATTCATATTTTTCATTATGGAGAGGTAGACATATGACTTCCCTTTATTTCTAGAACAGTTCTTAGTTTTTCCACATTCTTTCAGTTGAGAAAGGTGTTATCAATAAGCCGTATAGACAGCATAGCTATGAAGTATAATTTTTTATAAATTCACATTTTCTCCCTATGTGAAATCAAGCAATCTGTCTTACTTTCAACTCAAATATTAAAATAATCTCTTATGGTCCTACTGAGAAAGCACTTTACAAATATTTCATTAAGCTTATTTATATAAGACTTCACTACTGGAACCTCTGCATCTATAAAGCAGCGCCTTACTGCAGCTTAATTTAGGGATTTTTCTTTTCCTTTTTCCAGAAATGGTACCCACAAAAATAATGAATGCTTCAGTCAGAACTCCCACAGTTCCTCATGAATACCACAGGGACCTTATTGCTAATTGAAGAAACAGGTAATACGTGTCTTCAGTTCAGCAGCCTTTATGTATTTTAGGGATATTTTTCATCAACATTCAAATATTTTCTGTTTGAAATTCTACATGATTTAATGTTTCCCATCTGGAACAACTTGAAGAAAAAAGGGGGGAAAAAAAGTAACAACATTTCTTTAACTCCTGTGTCAGTAGTACCAATTAGCTACATGCATTTTCCATCTGCTTTCACTAAAGAAGAGGTGAATAGCTGCACCCTACAGGAAGACAACCCGAATCAACCAACAGAAATCATCAAGCACCTGGTCATTTCCTGTCACTAGCTCTGCCACTGCTGCAAGCAGCATATCAGAGTGCTCAGGCCTTGAGTGCTAACTTTGAAGAAGCACTTCTGAAAAAATGCTTTTTTGCTGTTATTCTGCTTCCTCTAAGTAAAATCTCTTTGCCTATTGATTTAAGTGTTTGGGGGGTTATACTTTTCTTTATGGGCTTTCAATTGAACTACATAATGCCAGATTTGTGAAAATTTATGGGCCTCATAGCCTCCTAAACAACATGTACACCAGACTAACGCTGCAAATTAAAGAGAAACCAATTATTTTCTTTGGCACACTCTGACTCTGCTGATAATTGGTAATATATACTGTCTTGGGTGGTTGCATCTCATCTATTTATTTGCTTAAAGCATTATCTACCACTTTGCCTTTATGCCTCAGATTGTACCATACAAACTTTCCCATTCCTCATATTTGAAAGGATGTATTATTTTTTTCTTAAAAAAAAAAAAAAAAGAAAAAAAAATGTTAATAATACATAGACATTACAAAACTTTAAAATACTTGGTTAGCTGACTCATGCACCTGAGAGTACTGAGGTTTTCAGATCTGGCCCTTTTGTTGCTCCATCCTGCTGAAAACGTTGACAGAACACCTTTACTCTTGCACGTTGTTGAAGCAATTTGCTTACTCACATGGTAATGTTTGGCTTTCTGACTGAACTGTTGGAAGGTTTACAAATACGTAAAACTGCCTGTAGCATAAGACAGAGTGTTTTCTGGAATTGACAGAAGGATTAGGAAATTTCTTATCTTTTTAAATCTAGGGACCCTAAAATGTTGGCCTATTTTGAGAAATAAATGATTTTAAATGCAGTAGATCATTTTTAAAGTAGTATTAGTTGTCAGAATTTAAACTCATGCTCAACGTCTCCAGAAACAACATTTAAAATTTAAGCAATTTCAGTGCTGCATTTCATCAAGAGTTTGTGTCTGAGTAAAAATGGGCAACATGAACTTCCTGCACTATTAAATTTGCTGATACTACGACTGTGGTCTTGCAGACTTCTGAGTGGAAGACTGTCTTCTTCATATTATTGTATGTTTCAAGACCTATGTTTCTTTTGGTTCCAAATGGTCCCAAGTGTTGGTTTTTGTCTTTTTTTTTCCACAGTTTCCACAGTAAACATCATTAAAAATATCTGCTGCAGCACATGGCTTATATTATGCGCCTCATGTGCACTGTGAGAATGCAGTCAGTTTTGTGATGTGTCTATTCCTAGAAGTGGGGAGAACATTTGAGTAAACCTTCCCTTGCACTCTGTGAAAGTCTTTATCACACAGATTTGTTCTCTGCTGTATTGGCTGGCCCTTCTGGGAAAAAAGTCATGAAAAGAGCATGTAGCACTGAAGCTAGCTTCTGTGTAGGACTGCAGGGAATAGACTTACAGAAGCAATGCATGTGCAACATATCTTTGTGACCTGGTATATCTTCTAGATCAGTTCATACTGGGATGCATGGAACAGCAACAGCCACTTTGTGTTGTTTCACAGAGAATGAGATATTTTCTGCCAGAAGTTTACTGTTGCACCTCATTTCTACACAAAAGTCTATCAATCACACTGTTAGCAGGGTCAGAACTAAAATCACTATGTACCTTGGCTAATTGCTGATGTTCATCCTGTGAAAGCCACTCTTTGTTTGTAACATTTCAAGGTATCATGTAAGTTTGGGGTGAACAGTCTACTCTCACACCTGTTTCTATAACTGTCCCCATGTCTACTCTTCAATTTTTTCTTTCACAGTTGAATGCCAAACGATTTTTTTGTCTCAGCTTAAGGAAGAAAAAAATATCATTGCAACTCTTCAGTTTATGAGGTTGTAAGAAGAACTGAATAATAATATTGGGATGGGAAAAGTATGTATTACTGGCATTACTCAACAAACTAAAATTCTGATGATGATTAAAACTCACAGCTCACAAAACCTCCCCAAGATGAAAAATAAAATAAAACAAAAAACCTATTTTCTGAGTTCTTGTATGGTAAGTTTTTCCAGCCTTCAAAATTTCCATGCATTTATAACTATTAATAAATCTGTGCTTTTTTAACAGTATTTATCGACGTCCCTTCCTTAATGATTATCTGTAAATAAGATATAGAAGTATCTGCTTTTTAGATCCTGAATCATTAGGTCATTCTATTACAAGATTTTTTTGAAGCACAATGTAGAAATACACTGTCTACAAGTACCTTTCTTCCTTGTAATCCATTCTGTTTTGCATGTATCTCCTTTCTGTTTTTCTCTTCTAGGTAATTACCCCTGACAATAAGTATATCCTGACAAAATTATTCGTTCTATCTGAGAACTGAAGAACAGAATGGGAGACTCTAGAATTAATTTTCAGAGAGAAGATAAAATATCCATAAATGAAGGGCTAAGATGCAACATATATTCTTCTTTGTTATTAAAGCTATTTGTGCAAGGTTTATTCCTGACTCTCATTCAATATCTCCCAGACTAGGTTTAGCTATATATAGGTTCCTGCTTCAAAAGATTTATAATAGGCTTGCCATCTTCTATAAAATAGGATCCAGAGACTCTACTTTTGAAATTCTGCACATATTCAGCAAGCTCCCAGGTCTCACATACTTGCCTTAAACACTTCCCAAACATTATTAGTCTCCTGTAACAGCATAACTCTTTCAATAAGACTTTTTTATGACAAAACCTCTGATAAGACCTCCCAGTACTTCAAGCTTTGTCATTATTGCCACTGCTATAACTGTACCTCTCTACAACACACAAACAAATTGGCTTTTGAAAACTGTTTTAGATTACTCAAATTGTCTATAAGGCTTGTACAGTATGTCATTTATCTACACTGGATAACAAAAAATGGCAACAAAAAAAATCATCCACATTTTTTTGGCTGAGGATCTGTTTTAACGGAATCATTTGTGTTTTACTGACTGACTCATTGATCTAACTAATCAATTCATGAACAATTATTCAGGTTAAAAAACTGAAATAGGAGGCGTATTACCCTGTACTGCTTTTGTAATAAAGCAGAAGGACTGAGACAGTGTTGAAGTAAACTTGTTTCTTTCATTTTACAGATCCAGCCATTTTGCAGTGTTTAAACCTCGAAGATTTAGTGAGGTACAGAGGTTCATAATCTGAAGCATCAGATAGTGCATGTAAGTAGATGCAAGGCAACATTATTTTGATTCTATAATACCAACTAATTAAACACAACTATACAGCATCAGCCACCAATTATTTTGTCATTTCTGATCAAGTATAAGGCTCTGCTGAGCTAGTTGTTGTACCAATAGGGAAATATTTAATGTCTTTCCTATCAACTAGAATTCTTTTCATGCAATCCCCATGGTTACTGCCAGGTTTAATGCTGGAGGCAGCAATAACAGTCCATGAAGAAAGGTGAATAGGAGGTTCCAGAGTGGA
This sequence comes from Odontophorus gujanensis, assembly GCA_013399175.1. Lineage (NCBI taxonomy): Eukaryota > Metazoa > Chordata > Aves > Galliformes > Odontophoridae > Odontophorus > Odontophorus gujanensis. Next base: position 32,073 of record VXAB01012941.1, read on the forward strand.
AGACTGAGCAGACAGAGATATACCATATACTCCCTCCTGCTACAGCCATGCAACCTTTGTCCTCTAGGTTCTGGAGAGCACTGCAGAGAAGGTGATAATGAAAAAGAGACAGTAAAGGAGCGAGAATAAGAAAAGGGAGAAAGGGAGAAGAAAATGACTGTTCAAAAAGTGGGAGGAGTGGTGGTGAGGGAGGGAAAAGCAGCTATTAGCAGCAGTCAGCTATGAGGAGCTGTGCAAGGGATGGAAAAAGAGCAGCTTAAAGGCATTGGTTTGAAAACCATAGGTTGTGGTGTGGGTTTTGAAGTGGTTTTTCCTCTTGCTGCCACTGTGGTTGCTCTTGTTGCTTACATGTATCACTCCCAAAAGTCTGAAGGAGAAGGCAGGTTTTGCAGTATCACTGGGAAAGTGTAAAAAAATGGACAGGAAGCCAGTGGTCTGAGTAGGGGAAAGGCAATTCTTGCCTGTGATGATGTGCTGAGCCTGTCCTGCTAGCAGCTTTGTCATTGGAATCACCAGAGCAACAGCCAGAGCTCCTCCAATCATCCCAGCAGTAACATGCTGTGAAGTACTGTGCATGGAGCTGTGGTCTCTTGGACAGGAGGATCTGTGCCAGATATCACTCAGTGTCAGTGGGAGTGCGTGACGGTGGATGGAAGACTATGGTAGCTCTGTGAATAATGCTTTGTACTGGAGAGTTCACAGCTTTGTCATAAAGGTTTCTTAAGGATGAAGCTGACAAGATGGTGCTCAGTGACTAGTTTCAGGCCTTGCAAACACAGTGGATGCAGGATGTATTTGTGTCAATCAACCAGCAATACTTTGTTTGTTCTGCATGAATTATTTCCCTTGTTTCCCAAGTCTTCATGCATTTCCTGTTTTAGCAATATTATATAGGCAGAATCACTGCTATAAAAGTTCCGATCTATTTATCAAAGCAGTAGAACCCAAACTATATCTTACCAGCACTGTGTAAATGGCGAAGACTAAAAATAATTCAAATTAATTAAAAAAAGATGAGAATGTGAATCGATTGTTTCCCCTGGCTGCAATTTTTTCTTATAACCCTTTATGCACTTGCTTGGTGCACTCATGTGAGAAATAATGCAGCTCCTTGAATCAGTTTTCCAAATTCTTTTCAAGCCTACTGTGCACTCCAACCTTTAACGACAAGCACTTAAACAAAATGCACTGTTCCACTGGATTTACTGTGAGCCTCTTAAGAGATTCTTCTGGTCAGCAAACTCACTTGAGAGCTTGACAATCTAGCCTTTTTTTAAGTTGAAGAGGAGCTAATTTAAAATCACTGGAGAAATAAAATGTAGGAAATTAAAGCCACAAATCAACAGTGCAGGTGAACAGAATGAAATGGCCACTGATTTAACTCATATTGTCTCCTCTCATTATGAATATGTCCCTTCTCTTCTTGCCTGTACATCTTTAAGATTAAGGGGAGGTGCAAGAGATAGTTGGTATGCATAGTATACATACAAAATAATCTTAAAATATTTTTCCATAAATGCCTCTATCTTACTTCATATCACCACAGGGAAATAAATCAGAACAAGCTGTATACCTACACTGGCTTCCATGTAACATGATTTCCAATGAGCTCACCCAGCAGGAATTAGATAGTAATAGAACTATGTCTGGATGTATTTCTTCTTTTGAAACTTGTTACAGGCCTATTTTTTAGGCCATAACCCTCATATAGTGGTACCGAAACTAGTTACAAACTTGCTAAATCATTTTGGATTTTTTTTTTTTTTAAAGCAATCTTCAAAGTAGGCTTCAGCAAACTGAGGAAGAGATATTGATGCTATCTATGCCCATTTCATCTTCTAACTCAGGGTTGTGTGGACTCACCTGAGATCAGCTCATTCTTTCCCCTAATGGAGACTGTAGCCTACATCTCTCACAGTACCACCCCTACCAACCAACATGTCAGAGTTTACTGCATTTCTGAAGTGATACATCTCCCTGCTTCTATCTTGTCAGCCTTGAGCTTGCCTCCTTGGATCAGCTGCATGAAGGGCAGCAATGGCGTAAGAGAGTGGTGGAGATACAAGGGCAGCTATGCTCTCCCAGAGTCTGTAAGCTCTGGGCCTTCTGGGGAATGGTTCTAAACTAAGACAGGAGACTTGGGTTAGATATTAGGAGGAAGTTTTTTCACTCAGGGGGTGGCGACACACTGGAACAGGTTGCCCAGAGAGGTTGTGGATGCCTAATCCCTGAGGGCACTCAAGGCAAGGCTGGATGTGGCTCTGGGCATTCTGGTCTACTGGTTGGAGATCCTTCCCATGGCAGAGGGGTAGAAACTAGATGACCCTTGAGGTCCTAGGCTATTCTATGATTCTATGAAAGGACAGAGCATGAGTCTAGCTTGTACCAAGCACCCCTCTTGATTTGTATAATCTTACTCTCTTTCCTACTCAGTCTCTTGGACCTGTTTATCCAGGCTTTAACCCAAACCAAGTTAGCCTCCACATGCACAGTCTCTTCTGACTGTTGTTACTCACTTGGTCCTTTACAAACTCCAGCACTCACTGCCCACCCCAGCTTTCTTGGGCCAGCCTTCTTCAGTTCACCTGCATTATTACCCCCTTTGATCTGCCAGGGGACCTGTTGGTGAGATTCTAGTACATTTTGATATAGATGTGTCAGGCTAGCAAAACCATGGCACTTGAATTGTTTAAATCAGATAAAACACTGTTTAAAGAAGTGTGCAAGGGCCTTTCACATCTATTTTCCCACAAAATATTCCAGAGACAAAACAGACTTTGCAATAAGCAGGAGAAATGTAGAAGTGTTGTGACTCTGTGACTAAAAATAACATGTAATGAGAATTGTTCTTTTCCCCATGTCTATTGAAATGAGAGTAAAGCAATCATAAATATGTTGTCCTATTTAACAACTGATAAAGATGGAAGATATTGAGCCCTGAGATCTAGTCACAGCCTGTCAAAATTACACACAAAGGCTTTCATAAAATGGAAAATAAAAACTATAAACCATATTTAGGCCTTTCGGTTTCTCAATGCTTTGTTTTGTTTTTCTGTACTGTGCACCAACTCCTCTGTAAAGAATAACCTTATATTTTATCTTCTTTACAGTAGACTGAATTTTCAAATCGTTTTGCAGAAAAAGAGGTTCCAAACAGTAATTGTTCCTGGCTCCTTAAGCGCCTCAGCCTGGAGAGATGCACATGCAAAGACCTCATGGTGCTATCTTGAACTGCTCTGTGATAACAGCCTCAGTGAGACCTTGCCCCTCTGATCTCAAAGGCAGCATGACATAGACTGCGGCAGCACTGAGTTCCCTCCCTATTTCCAGGGGCAGTCTAGAGAAATGTAGCTGAAACACAAGCTTCCCTTTGAATTTAATGGATGAGAAGAGGTTGAGGGCAGACTTGCTTGCATGTCTAGCTTGCCTGGCTGCTGCTGCCATTCTATTTATTAATTCTGCATTCAGTATTTTATAGGCACCATACAATGCCAGCTGAAGGTTACCACAGTAAAGTAGTAAAAAAGGATAAGGATTACAAAGCCATTGACAGTTTATTTTAATTCAGCTAGAAAGAGCAACTTGTGCTTTTATCATCCTTTGTATCTGGCAAAGGTCAGAGTTTATCTTAGTTTCACAAGCTGCCAAAACGCTGAGTAGATCCTGCCATTGTCTCAGTGAGCACTGAATTGCATATTAATTGAAGATCTAAGGTTCTACATCAAACAGTAGAAGTATAACCAAACATTGTAGACCTGGGACATGAATGTCTCTGGAGCTAGATGGGAATGTTTGATTTAACAACAGTATTGTTCTGCCCCTTTAAATGCTTCCAACAGAAATGTTACTAAATCCTTTGAAAGTTTGTAGTGTTTTGCTACTAACTGTAGTTGAATGTCTTTCTGGAGATCAGTGCAGCTTGCTCACCTTCTGGTCATATCCAAATGACCTGTGCCAGACACAGCCCCAGCATCCCAGCTCCCAGGGCTATTGTAGACTACTTATGTCATGGAGATTAAACACCTCTCCTCCTACAAGGTCTATTGTTTGCATGTATGACCATGTTCTTACCTTACTGTTTTCCAATAAAAGGAGAAATAAGATGAGGGCCTAGAGAGGAACTATCTCATCTTTACAGGATGTGTATGAATGCTGTAAGAGCAGAAAAAACTCAGAAAAGAGGAAGAAACCTAAACCAGCAAAGGAACAGTGGCCTGCTCCTTGAATAAACAGGTAAATTCACAGCATCTGTTCTGAACACAATGACACAACATAATGTGTGAAGAATTTATACCAGCCACAGACAAGAACACATCTCCTAGATGTCACTTTATGCGTGTTCATAAAATGGAGGAAGAGAGAAGTGAGCATCTATCCCACTTGAGATACTAATGGAGTTGGACACTGAGAATAGTGCCAAGGGATGTAAGTGATTCAAATCCAGAAAATAAACAGGTACGATAATGATTATAATATATCTGAGTTGCACAAATTGTTCTAACAATTGTCTGGATAGGGTTACCCTTTGATAAAATCTCGCACTGGATCTGGGTCCAGCTTTGCTGCTCAGTTCTGGTCTGAAACATAGAATTTCAGCATTTATAAATGCAGATGTTCAGGCCCAGATTTTTTTGTGTAGTTTCTTCATCCAGTGAAACACTGTGAATAAACAACATCCACAACAATATAGAGGTAACAGGCAAGATTCAGCATCACACTGGCTAGTATGTTATTAGCTTTAGATACAAAGTCACAAACAAAGTCATAGCACCTTAATTGCATACTAGATTTAAACATCTTTCTCTGGATCTAACCCCACCTGGCTGCCACATGTATATTATGTATCATTTTCATACATTTTTTTGGTGAGTAAATCTCTTCACAACATTTTTCTCGTTATGTTTGTAGTGTGGAAGTTAAACAGTACACAAAAGTGGACTTGCAAGTGTAACTAAGTAGTATAAAGTAAGTAATATGTAGTTTCAGTGGGCATTCTTTTAACAGAGAATGCAATTTTCAGTAGGCAATGGAGTAATTTTAGATGCAGCCCAAAATGCCAGGATTCAGACATTTGAGCAGGAAGGAGCTTCAGTACTACCTTAACGTACTAAGTAGCAGTCATCATTTTAGACTCTGAATCCTGCAAAATGCAGCCAGAAAAATTTGCATCCCAAGATTGGATATCATCCAGAGAAGATCTTCAGGCTCCTAAAACTTCCTACAGACTCACCATAGCAACTTCTGTCTCTGATTCATCCATAAAGCTGCCTTCTCTCCTTGTACTTTAGGGGTGTACTCATTGATACCTTTTAGCAAACACATAGGGCAACTGACTCTTAAGATAGCAAAGAAAGGATTAGTGGACAAAAAGACTCTATTTCCCTATTCCATACACATACTTTATGTAACAGAGGTTTCTCGAGTTTCTTTCACTTCTTTTCTCATGGGCATATAACTGATCCATTGAAAAAACTTTGTCCTACAGTCCTACAGCTATCAGAGTTTGAACAAAGAGGTCATGGTTTTGAATAGTCACTTATTACCTGTGAGAGGTGAAAGAAAAAAAAAAAAAAAAGAAAAAAAGAAGCAAAACAGACAAACAAAAAACTGAGCAGATAAGACAGGAAAGTTCTGCCATCACATGGAAATCTCTATCTCTTTCTCTTATCAGTTTTGTTTGTTTTTGCATTTCACTTCATTCTTCCAAATGTTGATTTATTTGATATTTACTATTTATAAACACTATCATTTGACATACTATACGCCATAAACAAATCATGCTTAGCACTGCTGCTGGAATGTAAGTTCCAAAAATAAGAAAATATGTGTGAGAGCATCGTCTCTCAAGGAGAAAGTTGTAACATAAAATTGAGTCCTTGAGATAAAAGATACTCTTTGTGATTTATCTCTATGCGCAGAGGTGACCCACACTCCAGTCACACTCTGGGGCTAACACAGAACGAGAGCTTCCTAGTTAGGTCTTCCAAGACAAATTACAATTCCAAAGGAAAGAGCAGCTTTATTCACAAAATGGGTCACCAGCAACAGCTGGAAGGAAGTGTATCAAGCTAGAAATATGTAAAAAAGGGCAAGTAAATGTACTGAGATCTCCTTAATTATATACAACACAGAATCTCCACCTTCTCTCATTATCTCTGAACTAATGTGTAGCCTTGCTTTTCTAACATCAGCTACTGAAATTTCAGTTACAGAAAAATAAAAAATAAAAAAAAATTACTTTGATTTTTAGTGTTGTTTTTTTTTCTCCAAGGGTGCTCCCCAATGTACAAAATCAACTCAAAGAAATCATAAAATCTTTTACAAAACTTCACCAGCATGTCACCAAACATACTACAAACAAAAACAGAATACTTAATCTCTATTTTTTTTAACTTCCTTATTTGCCACTGAATTAATTCAGTCATATAAATTGAAGACTGTTAAACATGCGCTGAAACCTTCCCTTCAACTTGTTAAAAAACAGTGAGGTGCTCAGCCTTTTTGGAGAGCACAGTTAGGTGGGAGCCCCACTTGCACAAAAATATGAATCTAGTGTTGGCCTGTTCTTCAAAAGTGCACTCTTCTTTCAGCCACATTTGCTAACATGTTAAATGCACCTCCCAGCCTGCATGCAACCTAACAGTGTAGGTGGGGTGTTTCAAAGAGATGGCCAGTTTTACTTAATTACCTATGGAGTTATACAGGCCAAGCTATTAAGGCTAATGGAGTTTCCTGCATCACACTGTAAACCTATCCATAGGAGGCATCCGTCTGCTGATCTAAACAGCTGGTGCGTTTTGCCTGTCATCCAACAACCAGTGGGCAGAGAAAATGTGACAGCAGCAGACAGTTCCCATTCACTGTCCACTGCAACACAGCACTGTTTCTAATGTTTCCCCACCAAACCTAGAGGGACACAGGGCATTTCACTATAATGTGGCGGTGGCTGTTGTGTTTCAGCTTTGTAACACTAGCCATTTGTCTGCCAGTACAGCTAACACTGCTTTCCCATCCCAGATCTGGAAGTTCAGCCTAACAGTTCAAAGTTAAATGTGGATCTGCAGGATTCCCCCAGGTTTTTTGCAGACACATATGCAGCACTGGACTATCCAGCTTGCTTGTTCTACTGTATTTCTTTTCAAAGAGGAGCTCTACAGGGACGTTTCTTTGGCTGACGAATACTCTGTGTTTTCTGTCCTCACTAATCATGCATACTGTGCAGTGTAAAGTTTGCACTGCTAAGCACACTGTGATTCACAATCTTATGTGGAAAAAAAAAAAGGAAGGACTGTTGCACTTCACATCAAAATCAGTTAGTTTGTGACTGCTGGGACTTCTAATGATTGATGAGTGCTTTGGCATGGTTTCTGTTTGGAGAAGAGAGCTTTGAACTGGTGGATGAAATAGTAAGAGGAAAGACTTACATAATGGGCCCATCTCCCCTAATCTCCTCACCAAAGAATACACCAGGAAGAAAAACAAGAAGTCCCTTGTAACCCTTGAAGCGACAAGCGCCTTGTTTAATGTATTCAGTTAATTATTAGACCTGAGCAGACCAATATAAATCTAGCACAACAGTGTGCAAAGTCAGCAGGGGGTCTGAATCCTGATGTTATTTTTCCCACTGCTAAATAAATCATTCCAGCCACCAGCTCCAGAAGCTTATCCTCATTAGCATGTATGAAATGAGTGGAAGAAGCACTGGGAGATTTATATTCAATTTAATTAATAAGAGACGGTACCAATTTCTGGAAGAGAAAGGCAGTACCTATAGATTCCTGTGCATCTTTTACTGTTATTAGTGATATAAATCTATCACAGTATAGAGATCTTAAAAGGAGCCCTCATCATTTTCTAATCCTACTGACATTCATTAACTAGGCATTTTAGCAACCTGAATATTTTAATTTGTCACTATCATTAAGGTCACTGTAGAGTTTTCATTCTAAGCCCCCTACTTACCAAGGTCTATAACTCTGCATGAGAATTTAAGGATAACCACATATTGCCAAGAAACAACTTTTGCAGTTATGGGACTATATTTTAAATTCTGGGCTGAACAAAACAAACAAACAAACAGAAACAATAATAGTAATAATAAATTAAAAATAGAAAAAAGAAAAAAGAGAAGCACCATAAATAAATTAACAATTTATCTACAGATGTCTGACACCATACAAACAATCCAGGTAGAGCCACTCTGAGAACACTTTCCCCCAAAGGCAGGAATGGGATATTCATTTCATTAGTGGGAAAAGTAGTATGTGTCTTCTTGTCTAGTCCATGGTATATGACACCACACAGAGTGAGGTCATCTGCAGTTCTGCCACGGACTCTGCTGAGGCTGACAGTTGAAACAGTTAAAAGGCACAGTCACAAACTAGTTAACGCTAAGGATTCTGCATCCTGGGTGATAGACTGGCCCTATTAAAGTACCGAAGTGACAAAACTCCTGAAGATTTCTGTAGGGTTCTTTACCCCATGTGCTTTAGTCCACATCAAATATAGTTTATTATAAATCAACTTTGATTTTTTACTCAATTGAACATCCAAATTACAGATTTCAGTAAAATAAAGGCCCAGGCTAAAACTTAATACGTTTAAATCAATGACTATGTATGTGTAATTTATGTCTTTGATGCAGGACATAAGAAGATACTAAAATGTACATATGTTTTCTGCTAATTTTCTGTGAACACTAACGCATATTCCACACAGGGTTGAACATAAAGTCCAAGCAAAACACACAGGAAGTCCCTTCCAAGTGTGAGGAATAATGCTGTCTTCAGGACATCCCAAACAAAGAGTTAGTTACCAAGAATACTGCTATAAATTATGCCCTTGGCAGTAAGTCATGAATTATTTTTCAGCTAATGGGAGCTTCATCACGAATAGCACATGAATTAAGATAGCCGTGGTTTATGTCATGCAAGTACATGTTTTCTTCCACATTTCCTCTTCAGTATATATTATCACTTCTGCAACTATGTGGTCTCCTTTTCTATCTACTAAACTGCCACACAAACTATGTGGTCTCCTTTTCTATCTACTAAACTGCCAGACATGCAAAGATAAGTGCATCCCAATACACTGTCTTTGGTGTGAAGGTTTAGAGGAAGGACGATTTGATTCAGAAACCAAATATGTGTCTCCCAGCAATGGAAACCCCCTTCATGGTGAGTCAAGCAGGCTTCTCCACGCAGTTTCTGCACGGTCTCTTGCCCTTTGTTTTGGATTAGCTACAAATCTTCCAAATGGCTTTTACTCACTTCCTCTCCATTTTGCTGCATTAGTATCAGGCACAGGGGAGTGACTGAAACTTACTTGAGCAGAGCTGGAATTACTAGGCTGTGATTTACCTGGGACAGTCACACCCAGGAGAGGCTGAGCAGCTAATGATTGCCAAGAACAAGCAAACACAGGAAGTCTCCACTCTCCTTCCTTCATTCCCTGTGCAGGCTTCATTAGCAAACACTTTTTAGCTCTAATAATCACAAGGAAACTCCATACTACAATCAGCCCAGAGGTCAGGGTGGGGTTGCTGCCATTACATAGTGGTAGTGTTGTTGTCATTGTCATCCTAAAATGGGCCAGGAGCTATCACCTTTGCATACAGCAGGAACCATCTAACACTGCAGGTATATGTACCAGCTGCAGAGCAACTTTTTGTGGAGGAGGGGCTTGTCAGAAACAAATAACATTGTCAGAGTACAAGTAGTTATCTGGAAAAATCCAGACCACCAAATTTGAGTCCCCAGAACTCTAATTATTACGCTTATTATTATTACTTTCCCTAACGTACTGCAATACAAGGAAAAGAGAAAGAGAGCCCTCTCTGTGCCAGTTAGGTGAACTATTGCTAGAACTATCATCTCAGTTTTGATCTTAAAAAGGGGATTATGGAGAAGCAGAAAGGCAAATAACAATTTCAGCTCTTTTTCTTGAATAACAATGTTGTGAGATAAGGCATGCTGAGAAAATCACTGACAAGACCCCCATCCGTTCCCCAACACATCCCATTAAACCCACACTGAGTCCCAAAGGACAGCTTGCTCTGCATTCCACAGTGAAGAGGAATTGCTTCCCGCAGCTCCCCATGAGACATGAAGGATGCTGAGCTGCGCTGGTGAGAGGCATGTTCCCCCAAGCCTTCCGCTTTTGTCCTGCACACATCTTTGAGCCAAGAGAAGCCTAGCTGCAGGCATCTCACCCAAAACGGTTCTGGGTCTGCCCGCTGCCTGTTCAGGGCAATCGGCTCCCCAACCCACATACTGGAGCATTGTTATTTCTTGGCTACCCTATGTCTTTTCTCCCAGTAAAGATTAGGTCCAAATAGGCTGTGTGAAGAGGTGACCAACACAGATGAAAATTGTTTTGCCAAAGGCAGGACATGCTCTTTTCTTCCCAACTACTCTGTCTTGCCTTTCAACAGATTCTTCAGTCACTTTTCTGTGTCTTAGCAGAACTTAATGCACCCAATATTAATTTCTCCTACAGAATGTAAAAATATTCACACACTCTGATTTAAAAGCAAGTATAAACATAGAGTAATTCAACCTCTCATTTACTGTTGTTTTAGTTCATTGATCTCACACAGCATAAAACCTGACTAAAGGATCATTTTCCATCACCTGCTCATTTGTCAGTGTTTAACCAATACCATTTTTTCAACATTCCTTTAAGGCATCTCACTAACCTTATACTTTCCTTCTTTTTTAGTCCCCTTTCTTCCTTTCTCCTTCCTCTCATTACTTCTCTCTGATCTCCCTCCCTCTCCCCTACTGCACACTCTGATTCAACAATTTTCTCAGCCAAAGCCTTTTCCTCATCTCTTCCATTTTGTTCTGGCTGCTCTTTTTCTCCTTGTCCTCTTCCTTCCTCCATCAGTTGCAGACCCTTTCTTCTTCACACTGCCATCAATCTGAGGGTTAAAAAAAAAAAGTCAGCTGGATGAGATTTAATGTTATGAATTAAAGTGTGTGTGTTGGGGAGGAGGCTGGAATAAAGCCTCTTTCTTTCAGCTAGTGAAACCATTAAATGTTTCTCTTTGGTCATACTGTATTGCCTGGCAATTCCACTTACTGAGTGCTCCTAAGGGCTCAGTTCAGCTGAAAGGACACTGAGAGCAATGATTTTGACTTATTAAACTAACTACTTCTTATCATTTTAAATTGGATTTGCTTTCAGTCTGATCCTCTAAATGTATTTAAAATGTTTTTATTTTAATATTGACTTCTTCCAGTGCTACCTTTTCACTTATGGTAATTTTACATTTTCCTTAGTTCCCCCACCTAGATCTGAAATGTACATTGCTGCACTGGAAGCCATGGCAGTGGTTCAATTTGCACCACATTCATCCACTGTAAGAACACAGGCAAAGCCGAAGTAAATCTCTTTTCTCACCATTTTCCTTAAGCTCTTGAACAAAAGCCTGATTCTATGGAGTCCTGATGAGAACAGACGATTTACCCCTGGAAAACAGTATGAATTTGGCTTAACTTTCCAATGAAAACTAACTTTGCATGTTTTCAGAGAGTCCCTCTACACCTCTCTCGTTGCCCTGCAGACAGCTCAGTAGTTGGAGTCCAACCTTAATAAAGACAAACAGCAGATGAGAAACGTAGTTTACTCTGGTTCCTCACTGTACTCAGAACAGATGCAAAGTCTACATTCAACAGTGGAAAGGCTGGAGTATTAGAAGGCACTTATGAAAAAGGGAATTTAATAAAGAGAGCACAAAACTTTGAACTAAACTGCTATGAAGAAAGTGAGGTGCATGCCACTTTTTCCTATAGTGAAACTCAAGGGAAAGGTACTCTGGAAAATCTTTTAGGATTGTCCCTTGACAGTTCCTGATTAATTAATTTTCCTCACAGAAGTTCTAACCAGAAGGGACAGATGTGAGATCACTGAATCATAGAATTAATGTCTTGGGTTGGAAGGGACCTTAAAGCCCATCTAGTTCCCTGATCAGGGTTGCTACCCTCCAGATGAGGCTTCTCAGGGCCTCACCCAGCCTGGCCTTGAAGACCTCCAGGGATGGCCGACTACTGCTTCTCTCACTCTCAGTAAACAGTTTCTTCTTAACACTTAACTCAAATTTACTCTCTTTATTTTAAAGCCATTCCCCTTTGTCCTATCACTATTATACTGGGGGCCCCAGGCCTGGATGCAATACTCCAGATGGGACCTCATGAGGGCAGAGCAGAGGCAGACAATCCCCCCCTGCCTGCTGCCACCCCTCTGTTGATGCAGTCTGGGGTACTGTTGGTCTTTTGAGCTGCAGGAGCACACTGTTGGATCATGTCCAGCTTTCTATCTATCAGGACCCTCAGTTATCCTCCAGGACTCCCACATCATCCACAGATAATCCACATCCGTTACATAAGTAAGCTTCCCTTTACGGGAAAATCTGATAAAGTTCAATAGCAAAGAATTGTTCTGCCTATGGAATTCAACATATCAGTTCTATTCCTGTTAAGAAGCACTATAGGGTAGTTAAAAATTATCCTACAGTCCTTTCCCAGTGAGATTTGACAAAACAGATTGTAAGCAGGTGGAATTGATACGGATGCATTGACATTAATAGGATTATGATAATTTACGCCACAGGAGGATCTGACCTATATGTGTTAGAAGTAATTTGATAACAAATCTATGTAAGTTTCCATTAATTTTAACAGTGTTAAATTCTACACCACTTTCCCATACTGATCTTCTAGGCTAAGTTTTGTTTTTTAATATGGAACCTTTCCACCACATGGGCCACTACCCATGCTATTCTATTCTTATTTCATGATCATGTAACAGTCTTCTCCGGGAACTAGATGACACAGTGCCACGTGAAAGTCGCTCAGCAAATAAAAAATGAATTTCTTCTAATTTTTCTGGCACAGAATAGCAGGGACTCACCAGTGCAACCTCCTGCATAAACCATTTGGTCCACAACATGGTTCACTTTCCAAAATCTCCCATAGTTGTAAACATCACCCTGCAGAGAACTGGCACAGAAGGACTATCTTCATTGGATTTCTAGTGAATAATCTGGACTACTTCTATGAATTTCACATACTTTGGGCACCTCTACTGAGCGTACCCCAGGTCAGCCGATGGTCACCTGCGTATCTATGCTTTAGTGGAAAGATAATGTGAACAGATTAAGAAAAGTAAATCCATGCATCCTATCCAACAACACTAACATCTGTTATTTTTATAGGAGCTTGGATACAGACTGATTTTTTGCAGGGATTCACAAACCATTAAAAATCATGTCCACAGAATAAACTCATGGCCTACCTGGTCTTAATTTAATCTCATTCTATTTGTTAACAGTGTCTGGAAAATGTTATAATCCTAAATTATGTCCCTGACCCTGCAGGAGCTGCTTGGGAAAAAAAAAAGCCATTGTTCTCTTATGTTAAGAGACCAAGGAACAGGCCCGTGCTGTTTTTCTTTAACTTCATGCCCAAGAACAGCTATGTGCAGACTAAAATACTGCCCACTTTCAACCACATTTTTAGAGTACAGCTGAGCTTGGTGAATTCCTCTGAAGCGATCAAAATAAAGATCTTTTCTCTGCGTAGGAGAAATTACTTTGCCAGGCTTTCAATAATGTGGCCTCTACAAAAATCATATTTACAGTTTGATGAGCCTTTGTTGTTGCTGTGACATTAAAGAAGTCAGTGCTTCTTTATATTAAGATAAATCTGCACTCAGCATTTTATTTTTATTTCTGGTAAGGTATAACCCCACAGTAAAGGCATTTCCTATGTTGATGGGAGAGCGAAAAAGAAGCCCTTCCTAGCACTACATGCTTTGAGTGCCTCCTGGACATCAAAACCATCTCCTACCTTCTTTGGGGCCTCTCATGTTTCTCATACTATGTCAAAATCCTCTGCTTAACCACTCTCATGGATTGTTTCTTCAACACAAAACTCTGCTGTGCTTCAAACCTCTGTAATAAGTGCAATAAGGAAATAATAAACTGAATCTAATCACAAGTAATTCAGAAAGTGGAGAATGTGACATGGGAAGACAATGAATGTGGCGGTGTTCAACAACTGTGATGCATCACCGTATCACTCTGATACACCAGATCCTCAGTACTGCCACAGGATTGGTAGAGTGTGCATATTTAGCGTGGGGCTCACCCACTGCTTGGAATCAAACTTCGCCCAAGCCAGCTAGACAGAGCAGCCGCCTGCAGCCAAAGAGACTCAAATGCCCTTCCCCAACACAGGCCAGGCACCCCACCAACACCAAGTCAACACACTGTACGTGATTAGGAAGCAAAGGCAGAGACAATATATTCATGTCAACTCAAGTTAAATCTTCGGTAGATATCCTGTCCAAAGAGGAGCTGGAGTGCATGGAAGAACTCTACGACTCGTGAAATTTTTCAGATAATGCACAGCTCCATGGAGACCTCAGCAACAATCCCTTACCAGATGGAGATTGGAAAGCCACTGATGCAGCTGCCAAAGAACAGCCACTGAAAAAATATGCTCCCATCAATAAGGGCAATAATTCCCTTCCTCAGGCTGGTGTGAGTAGCCCACAGTTGTTAACTAGTCAAGGCAAAAACAGATAAGGTTGTGTTGTGCATTTTCAGAAAATCTGACAGCACGGAGAATTGAAACTGTTCCATAAAAACAGCCCAGTATAACGTGTTGGGAGAGAAAACATGAGGATAGTTTACCAGACTGGGTGCAGAGAGAGAAAGGGGACAAGGAGTCAGGTGGAAGAAAAGAGGGTTGTTTTTTAAGCCATGAACACACATCTGATTTAGCAGAATTTTTCTAGGAAGTTTAGAACAGAAAGAGCAGTAGGGGAATAAAGGACGGGAGAGCTGACTAAAGTTCTGGCAGAAGGATAAGTGAAAATGGTTGCAGTGTGTGTTTTAAAAGTTGAAATCAGCCAGCGCAGCCTTGGAAATTAAATACTGAGGAAGCAGATTAATGAAAAACACTTCTGTAAAGGAACCTCAACAGAAACTTCTCGCAACTGGTGCCATAGCTTATACCAACGTGTACAACACAGGATTTTCCAGTGATTTCTGCTTCTTGCATAAACTAAAAATCTAGTACCTATTTTTCAAAACCCTAAATAAAGGGAAAAAAAATGGTCTTTGTAAGAAAGCCTTTGTAATTAATGAAGAAATCTAAGTGTAAAACAAACTGCTCAGTACTGCCAAAATACTTGTGAAGTACGTGAAGCACACAGCCAGGGCTCGTTCTAGATCTGCTTACAATTCAAACCACAAGAAAGCCAGTGGAAGTCCCGAGTACCTCAAAATGTATGTAGCAATTGAGGATGACATAATGATTGAATGCCAGTGTTTGGTACTGCTGAATGGATACTTCCCACAAATCCAGACAGTGTTGTCTGTGTTCTCATTTCCCAACACAGGGAGATGTAGTATGAGATGATCCGGAGCTCCCTTTGGGAAGAAAAAGGGTTAGGGGTCTTGGCAAACCAAGGTCCATTCAGTCTGGTGTATCTTCCTGACACATGGTTGGGTACCCAGAAATTACTTGTACTAGTCCAATTTCTCTAATTGCTTTCAGAACTAGCTTAAGTTTGTTTAAATAAAATTTATCTGCTCCCAGCAATTATTCTCTTCAGTGCAGAACCACTTCTGTTTCAGATTTTCAGGGCAAGGAAGAAAATATATATGAAATCTTAGTTCCTTTGGTTAGAAATCATCCTAAGTATACATTCAATGTAAACTGTCTGAAAGAAGAAACTTCTCCTCAGTTCAGATGGATGTTTTCCCTTGTAATCTACAACTATAAATTGAACGAATGTGTGTAATTTTAGATCCCAAATCAAATACTGAACCGAAACCAATTTATCAGAGTCCTTTCATTATCTGAAAATAAAAGACAAGGAAAACAGCTGCTATAAACAAGGAATTACTTTAATTTTAATGGCACACGTTGTGGCATGACACTAAATCCCTTTGCTCTATCTGTCGTTTCACTTCTCTGGTTTAGAGAAAAAAATAATGATTAAAAAGGAATAAGAAAAAAAAAGTATACATCACGTTAAAGCAATTGNCGACAGTGCCGGCGGGGATCCCGCTCCCTCGAAGCGCAGCGCAGCACCGCTGCGGCGACTGCCCCTCCGGCGGCACGGCACGCCGCGGCACGGCACGGCACGGCACCGCNCGTTAAAGCAATTGCACTTATAAGCGACTCCTGCTGGCAGCAGATACCTCCACGCGGAAGCACCAGAGGCTCACCTCGCAGCTTCACTCCAATGAGACGTAAAGAGTGGAAACCGATGTTATTCCACGCCACGGCCAAGGAACAGCTCTGTCCCCGAGCTTGCAGAGGTCAACGCGAGGGGCCGGAGGGCCAGACCCACGCCCGCGCGTGGCAGTCGGGGGAGACCGGCGAGTGGCCGGAGTGCTGGGATGACCGCAAGCGGCTGCGGGAGGGCGGCCGAGGGGCTGGGGAGAGAGATTAACATATTAGCGCCGCTCGCTCCTGCCCCTCGCTGGATCGGCTCCGAGACGGGGATTNCACGGCGAGCGCCGCCAGCCTCGGAGTTTTCCTGGAGCAGCCTTTCGCACCAGGAGCACTTTTGGTAGAAGGGGAGCAGGACGAGACCCCGAAATGACTTATCTCCCGAGGCACGGCTGAAGGGGACTTACTGGAGTGGAATCGTAGTGGAATTTGTGTTTGGAGAGGAGTTGCGAACGCTTTTTTTCTTTCTTTTTTCTTTTTTTCTTTTTTTTTTTTTAATATATATTTTTTTTTCACTCCTGTTCCCTCTTTTCGCCCGTGCCTGGAAATGAACAAATTGCATTTGCAATTCAGAAAGTAGAAATATTAAATATTCCNCGGGGCGGGATTTGGGTGGGGGAACGGTGGAAAGAGAAGAAGACGGCCGAGATCGGCACCAGCGGCAGCTGCAGCCGCGGTCCCCGCGGGGACGAAGGGATGTGCCGGCAGCCACCGACGCTGCCCGCCGCCAACGGGCGCTGCCGAGCTNTGCGAACGCTTTTTTTCTTTCTTTTTTCTTTTTTTCTTTTTTTTTTTTTTAATATATATTTTTTTTTCACTCCTGTTCCCTCTTTTCGCCCGTCACTGGAAATGAACAAATTGCATTTGCAATTCAGAAAGTAGAAATATTAAATATTCCATCCCCTGGGAAGCACATATGTAGTAATGACAAAGGATTGCAAAGGAGAGAGTGGCTCCAGTTTCCCAGAGAGATCCCCTTAAATGGATTACTAAATGGGACACACCATCAGCTAGTTCTGTCCTCTAGCTGCCCAGATACATGCACCGAAAAGGTACAGTACTCCCCGTCCCTATCCGACGTTTTGGGTTGCGTGGAAAGAAGGCGCCCGGCCGGTGGAGAGCCGCGGGGACGGCGGGCGGCGGCTGCGGCTGCTTCGGCAGCGCCGATGGCAGGAGGCGAGGAGCCGCCCGCAACTGCACGCGTTGCACTCGCCGTTGCCACTTTCCAGGCATCTGGTGGCTTCGCCTTTCTTTTCCTTTTTTTCCTCTTTTTTTTTCCCCCCTACCCCAAGCTGCTGAACGCGCCGGCGCTCCCCAGCCCACCGGCACCGTTTGCATGCACGGTGTTCGGGCTCCTGACCGCCTTCTCCGGCTCCCAGCCCCGCGCCCAGTTCGCAGCGGGCCGACTGCAGGGGGAGGGGAGGTGGGGGCTCCGCGGTCACCGCGCGGGGCTGGGAGCTGCTGGGGTCTTTGTTATAGGCACAGTGCGGGAGCTCCGTGCAGAGGCGTAACCCACGGTTTCCGCTCTCCAGTGCGGGGTTGTGGTGATGTCTTCTGGTTTTGTGGGCTTGGTGATGTGTTTCGGGGCTTGGGTTTTTGTTTGTTGGCATTTTTTTTTATTATTATTTTTTAATTTTCGAGACTGATGGAGGCCGGCCACCGAGGAAACTTCGGTTTCCCCTCTGTGCTACCAGCGGCTTTGTTCGCGACTGTGGGCTGAGGCCGCAGGCTCCCCTCCCCACTGCACCGGCCTCCCTCCCTCCGCCCCGTCCCCAGCAGAGGGGCTGCGGGCTACCCGGCTGCGGCGGCGGGGAGAAGGGAGGCTGCCGGGCAGGACCCTTCCCCACCCCCTTCCCGGGAAGGTGAGGGCTTGGTCCGCCGCTCCTTCGTTCCCTCTCCTCCTCGGGGAGCCGAGGATCGGCCGAGAAAGTTTTTCTAACGGGGCAAGAGCAGGGCATGCCGACGCGAAGGAGCTGCCGCAGCCACTCTCGGAGCTGGCCCGGCGCAGGCGGCTCCAAGTGGCCGGCAGCGGGCAGCTTCGCGCTGCTGTTGAAGAGTAGAAGACGGCCCCACTCCCCCCGGCCCCGTCTGTGTAGGGACTGCGGGCGAGGCGCGCTAGGAACCTGCCGCCTCTCCCCCCACCGGTTCTGCTGCTCCCCGGGGCGAGGCGTGGTGGGAATAGGCTCGGGTGGTCCCCCAGGCGGCCCGGGGTCAGCGCTGCTCCGGGCTACACCGCCTTTCCCGCGGAGGGTGGCGGAAAGTTTGGCTTTACTTTGCGACAGAGAAAGTACCTGCAAGAGCTCGGCCGTCCCACCGCCCCTCCTGCCCGAGGGAGGTGCTTCCTGGGGTGGCCACCGGCGGGGGAGCAGAGCATTGTGAGCGCGGACCGCCGCGGCGGTGATGTCCATGTCGATGTGCCCGCGGGCCCTGCGAGTGTCCTGCCAGCCGTGGTCCGGGAGAGCGTCGGGCTGAGCTCGGGAAACGGGCGGCTGTGTCCTTGTTAACAGTTAGAGAGGGAAATTTGTTTTCCTTCCCCTCTCCTGAGCGAATTGCTGCTTTTGAAGTTTGTAAACCTTCACTCGTGTGCCGAGGTTTGTGAAGCACGCATCTTTAGTTGATGCGGACGAAAAATTATTGGACTAAGCAAAGGCTTTCAGTGGTCCTGTAAGAGATGGTAAAGCACGCAAATTCCTGACTCTGCAGGGTGAACACTTGGTCCTCTGAAGGGGTGGACACATGGACTATAGGTGTAAATACGGAAAAGCTTAATCTTCACAACCATTTTCTGCCACAGAGCTGTGTGCAGTGGCTTACTAATTGACATAGATGGGGCTAACTTTTGCTTAGTATTGTCTGGCACCCCTATTAATTATTAAGCTAACCTCAAAGATAGTGGGGAAATCATGTCTCTTGCTATTCTACCTCTGCAAAAATTATGTGTGTGCAATTCAGTGAAGTATTCTCATGTCAGTGTTCTCACGTTTACTTGCCGGGTAAATCCTTTGCCATCAACGTGAGAAAGCCCGGCAAAGTGAGGTTCTCATCACAGAACCTAACAGATTTTGACAAGTCTGTGCCACCTCTCTGACTATAGGATTTATGCAACGCTTATAATGTTCAGGGCTTCCTTTGCCATTTGTTTTCAGACAGTGAAACGATCCTGCTCTGGTTAACTTTCGTTGTTTTTCTGTTTGTTTGTTTTTAATGAAACTAACCTTGAGTATTGTGAGGAAAATTGGGTCTCCTCCAGCAAACCCCTTTCTTCATGGAATTGCCTCATATGCATTTGAAAGTGAACGCTATACTGTCAGTAAGATTGGGGAGGTTTGACACTTAAAAAAAAAAAAAAAGTGCAGTTGCCAAAGCCTTTCAATGCCTGGGGTGTAATTTGGTCTGAAAGGACCTTGCTTTTCATGTGGTAGCTTATTCTAAGATTTAATGCAAAGAGAAAATACACTAACTCTCTTTAAAGCGAAACAATTTCCTGTGCGTAAAAATGTTGATCTTGGTTCTCTCCCACTCTTCATTGAAGAAAATCTCAGGCTTTAAAGTAAGTTTATCTCAGGAGCGGAACGCCCAGATGAAGTTTCTGCCTGAATGCAAAATGAATTTTAAAATAGCAATTAATACCATAAAGTATAATTGCACTGTTTGCTTTTCCTGTAGTGGGAATCGAGTGCTTGAAGCATGGATGAGTACTTAAAAGGAAAACGAATCATATGGTTACAGATGTTCTGTATATTCTCAATTAGTCTACATCAAAACTGTTATTGTTACTTCCAGTGGCAAAACCAACCTTATGAGATAAACTTGTAGTTCTTGAACCAAAAAATAGCTGGATGCTAATGACTGTGAGAAACATGTTGATCTAACATCTCCAGCTGCTTGAAGATGGAAGTGAATGTTAACTATAGTGCCCTCCTAATGTTTGCAAAATAAGGAAAGCAAATATTGCTGTTTAGAGTAAAGAAGGAGGTAGGTTGGGTTGGGTTTGGGAGAAGGAGTTGTCCTTGCTGACTTTTTTTTTGGGGGGGGGAAAGCAGAGAGATCAGATTAATGACCTGTGTTAAATCCAGAATAGAACTGTTTGCATTAAAAAGGAAGTAGGTTATTGTGAGCTTCCTTGTGCCTGTTTTGTGAAAGGAAGGGGAAGCTTGTCATCCTGTTTTGAAGAGCCATACGTAAATGCTCATGAAAAGAGTTCACATGGTTTGCAGCAGGAGAGACATAAAATGTTTTTGGATTAAATTGACCTGAGCTAATATATGTCTTGCATCCAACTTGTTTGCAAGAACGAATTGTTACCGTTCCTGGTCACATGCTTTGTGTATAGTATCTAATTCCCATGCACTATACCAGAGTGCTGAACAGGCACAGCATATGCCAGGGAAGAGTTGAACTGTACTAGAACAGAAATTTTCAGTATCTTAATTTGATACAGATGCTGCAGTGTTTTACTTCCTACTATTCATTTATTAAGGAGGTCAGTCTTTAGCCCTTGTCCTTCCCAGTCTTGCTTGCCCAGCTCATCACTGGTGGCTGGAGTAATTGGATGAAATGAAAGGCAGTTGCTGAAATATTATTCAAATAAGGCCACTCTTCTATCATGTGGCTCCCCCTGCTTTCTGGAGAGAATCTGTGCTTGGTGACGATCTGAAACTGTGGTCTGAGTCCCTTTGCTATGGGTCAAACTTCAGCAATCAGACTTTGATCTGCATCTTCTGGACCAAGCAACATCCAACACAAACCTGCAAAAAACTGTGGCAAGCATTGCCTGGGCAGAGAAACAGGAAAAAAGAGGAGTAAGCAATGCTTTCTACCGCTGACCATTTCACTGCCGTTAATTCTGTACATCAGACCACCCTGATGTGGTGACGAGTAGGGTAGTACTAAGAGACAGCCAGCAGTGGAGTCAGGTCCTGCAACACAAAGCAACCAGAAACAGGGTTTAGTGGCAAAAATAAGCAGCTGAGAGAAAACTCAGGCCTGAAAACAAAAACTCCACATGTGCGTATTTTCATTTTGAGCCTGTCACATCCATCTCTTAAGTAAGGAGCAGCTTGGATAGGTTTCTGCAAAAGCAGAAGTGCACGTCCCAGTTGACGTGCAAACCGAACAGGCCAGGGTCTTCATTTCCTTTATGCGCTGCCTTCTGAGAGAATGAAGCCATGGAAGTAGCTGAATGTTGACGTTTATACAGTGTTAAGGGCTATGTAACTGGTCTTGGCAAATGAGTCTTTGAGTTTAGGTCTTGACTACGGCATGACAATTATGGCAGCACGGCTCAAGCACTGCTTTAGGATTTCAAGGGAAGAGTGCCACCTACTGTGTTGTAATTATACATATTGCGTCCTGCATGCTTTCTGGAGTTCCCAAGGTGCCCACTTGCCTCTCCTATTTTACCGACTGGATAGGAAAAAATTCAAAATTCAAAGTGATATGGGAACTGAAAAAAAGAATATCTTGTAACATCAAGATATTCAGAAAGTCTTGGAAATGGTTTATTAAAAGACATGCGGAGATGTATTTGCTATTTTTGTCCCATCAGACTTACTGAAGCTGTTACCAGTTAACGGTGGGTGCACAGGAAATAGGAAAGGGGATTGGAGTCTGTGCCACCCTGCATAAATTTATCATAGTCTCAGCTTTCATGAGCCAGAGGAACATAAATGAAGCTGCCAGATTTATGTCCTGTGGAATCTAAAGTTTAGGTCCACTGTAATTTAAAAATAAATAAATAAACCCAGATGTCACCTTTTGGTAAATAGCTTCTAAAAATGAAGAAGAAAATCAGTAAAAATGCACCATGAATTATCTCATAATTCACTGTCAAAAAGAAAGAAAGAAAGAAAACAACTTCTGATAGTTAACTCTCCCCCAGTATGGAAATGTAGTTATTTATCAGTAGAAAGAAGGGGTAATTTATACTCTGTGTGAATACAGAGTCATTTCTGGGTGGAAAGAATTACCCCCAGTCCCCAAAGTGTTTCTGTAGTGGCTGAAATAGAGATGTAAAATGAAGAAGATAAACCAGCTATTAGCAGAACTGCCAGTTGCTGTATCTCTGGAGAGAAGACATATGGTAATTCTCTGCATTCTGCAGTGACCTTTTTGTTAAAAGTATTGTTAATAATAGGCATTTCTGTATACAGTATTTATAACAGATACTTAAAAATTCCTTGAAGTTCTTATTTAAGACTACCCCATGCTTTTTTTTTTTTCTTTTTTTTTCTTTTAACCACTGCAGACTTTTAATGAGGAGCTTCACACTGAAACAGACTTTTACACCATTCATGGTGTACCGAAGGTAAGCACCTCCAGGGCAGGTGCCCACCATTGCATGTACACTGTTTTCCCATTGGGAAGACTTTGGCTCCTTCTCTCCCTCCCTCCTTCCTCGGGTGCAGCCATGCCTTGGCTGCATGATTGTACCCTTAGTGGTAAGGACAAAAACATGTTCCTGTACTTCTCTCATCTCTGTAGCCTTTTGTGAAAACTGAATGTTGATTCAACTGGAAATAAGGAATATTTTTATTACATCATTTCATCTTGATCTGAGGCCATCTAGTGGATGGGTAGTATGATAGTAGTATTTATTTTTTTCTGGAGATACTAGTGGGAGTTCATGTGCTTCTAAAAAAGGTATTCCTAACCTGTCATCAATTTTGCCATGACCCTAACCAACTTGTGGGGTCTTCTAGTAATGAAAATGCATAGATAATGTAATAGAAGTAGCAGGGAGTTCCAGTTCAGCAGATGGAAAAAGTGCACTCTTATGTGAATCCCCAGCACAATGGAGAAAAACTGTGTCCCAATATATTCCTACCTGCAGCCAACATTCTTTCTACTTTCTTATCTCCATCTACTCACCTTCACTCAGGTATTTTATATGTTCAGCATTTTTACATATGGCTTTGATAATCTGGAATATGCTGGAGATGTGCTGTATTGGTTCCCTCACTGTTGTTTCTGGACATTTGTCAATTGCTTGCAGCCAGGGCAGTCATTCTTTGAGATGTTAGTGAGAATTTGTAAAGTTTATAGTTATGTCAATTATTTTCTTTTAGAAGAAAAATAATGTGGTTTTGTTAATGCCTTTTGAAATACACTTTTTATTGGTAGATTGAAATGGATTTTATGCTAATTCCTTTCACATTCCTGAAATATGGCCTAGCTAGGTACTGTCGCTGGGATCTTCATCAATTAATCATGGAAGCTGCTTTCTTATTCGGTTGCCATAGTTTCAGTGCCTCAGATAGTGTTGGGGTGCCTTGGGAAAGGCTTGAGATATACTTGGACTTGCAAGCCTTGCAGTTATTTTGGCAGTGGTAGAGCTCTGAAGGAGCAGAGAACAGCATCCAGCATTATTCAGAGTTGGATTAAAAGAGGAAACTTCTGGATATGTCTCTCTGGACCTTGTTATGTGAACATCCAGCTGATACTTACTCCAAAGATTTGCTTTCTGTTTTGTCTTGCTGGTAAAATTGTGCACTTCAGAGACTTAATGGCTACCTTTATGCACTGCGAGAGCAAGAAGGGCTTTTGATTAGTTCTGCTGATAAATGATTGGGTGAATTAAGGGATTTAGAGTTTCCTAAGCAATCAAGGTAATTTGTTTTACATTCTCTTTTAACGTAGCTTCGTAAAACATGACATTGTGTTTGAGACTGAGTTAATGTTTATTGTTTCCATTGTTACCTTAAAGTTAATAAAATGACAATGGGTATGCTTTTGTTAGCTGAAGAACAGCTTGAATTACAAAGTAGCAAAGGGGAAATCAACTTCTGTCAGAACTGGTGTTCTTTCAGCACTGTGTTGACGTTGGCAGTATTTTTTTAATTATGTTTTAGTATCTGTCTACAAATTCAGCACTAAAAAAGTCTGTATTTTCAGAAACACAGAGCTGTCAGTAGTTGAGAATGGCTTTTTTTGACAAATGAGAAAAGTGGTGAAGTAGTAAATAGCAAGAATTAATCTAGCAAGAAAGTAGCTGGAAGATCATGACTTTTCATCCTGTACTAATCGTTAGCAGTTGTGGTCGGCTACAGATAGTGTAAAAATGCAAACGTAATTCACAAGGAAATCAGAGACCTTTTTCTTTTCTCACTGAGGAAAAAAATAAAATAAAATAATCTCTTCCATGAAGCACATGTGTCTAGATATTCCAAATCAATCTCTACTCCGTTTTACATTATAGTGTCTCCAGCATTAAGTGATTTCACTCAAGTTTTAATGAAATTATTTGGTTCTTGCACACATAATCTTGATAGCTATTTTCTGTTCACAAAAAAAGCTCTCATCAAACAAAGAATCACCTTAAGAACTGTGCAGTTTAACTTAAAGAATACAGGATAATTTGAACTAATCTTGAAAATTAGCCACTTTTAAAACTTTCAAAGGGTTAGTTTGCCTCCAAAGACAAATGTTAAAGCTTCATTCTGGGACTTTACTACCCAGTCTTGTCAGTGTTTCAAGTGAGATCAGCAAACAGATTGAGAACATGTGCCTATTATTTGTAATCCACCCTCAGGACTCCTACCAGCTGAGCAACTTTGAAGTCCAAAACTTTCACATGAATTATAATTATGACAAAGTTTGTTTGCTAGTGGTTGTACAGAAAATCTGTATTTCCAGCTTTGAACTCTCATGTAGTTTCTCTTTTGCAGTCTGGCTTTTGCATACTCTGTTGTATATGCATGCTTTATACAAAATGAATCCCACATTTTTTCCTGTTAAACCCGAAATGGATACGTATCTAGCAGACTGACAGTCTGATAGGGCAAAGTAATATACCCTGGGTATTTTGTTGTTACATTTAGAAGGGATCTTGTGGTTGCTAAGAAAATACTGTTTGCTGAAAAGCACTGCTGTCAAAAACAGTAGAAGTTCAAATGCAATTGTTGGGATTTTTTAATTTTTTTTATGGTCTTTTTTCTTCAGAGTTTATTACACTTCATCTAGTTTCGGATTAGGCATAGGATCAGTTTGTGTATAAGTGAGTTTAAGCAGTTCTGTAATTTTACACTTATTAGTGTTCAAGATTTTCCTGTATTGTTTGTTTATTTTTTCATCCCTGAAAAATTGAGATGTGAATGGTAAGTAATTGTAAGTAAACCCAGTGTAGAGGCTTAGCCTTATCCCTGTGGAGAGTTAGGAAGAAATTCTACTGAAGGCCTCAGCAGCAAACCCTTACTTTACTCACAGTCTCCAGTGTAACCCTCTCAGTTTCATTTATGGTTGGCCGTAAGTGTTCCATATCTGTGAGGATCAGTATATGCATCCCATCAAGGAAATAAGATGATTATTACTGGGAAAGTAATATATTTGTGTCCTTTTTTTTTAGCAACTTTTTGGAGTCTGTTTTAGAAATCTTGCACGTATTGAGTCGCATCCCAGTGCCAATATGCTTTTTCATTTTTATCTGCAAGGTGTTTCCTTTTAATTCTGTTGTAGGGAAGTTCAGAATGTTCAGATACGCTGATTAATTCCGTCATGAGATGTGTGTGTTTTAGGGCGGTGTTGTCTTTTTTGCTTTATCCTGTTCTAAGCGTAAGACCTAGAGATACTGCCAGAACACTTCCTTTCCCAAGACTAAAAAAATAAATAAATCCTGTTCCTGTTCATCAGCATGAGTAGTCCAAAATATGTAGCCGACCTGGAGCTAATTGCCTGAAGGCGTGAGATGAAGGATGGTGACTGTGAGAATAATGCAGTTTTGATTTGTCAGGATGTTTTTCTTAGCATGTTATACACAAGTATTAAAGTATTTATCAGAGAGGGAAAAAAAAAAAAAAAAAAACCCTCTAAAATAAAAAGCATTGTGGAATATGTGGAAAAAGTTCCCTGGCACACAAGTTTTGTTTCCTTTTCAGCTTACCTTTCACATGTTTCACAGTCTGTTTTAATTTGTGCATGTTTGCTGACGTCGTAAGCTCTCTCTTGTAGCTGAAATCCTAGAGGTGACATCATCTGCAAAAAACACCAGTCGTTGCCACCTCCAGTGCTTCATGTGAGAGAAGCAGCTCAGCTTGGCCTTTCTGGTAACATCTTGTTGCAATAAATGCTGGTGGTGTGCAGAAGGGTGGAAGATGTGGGCTGTTTGACAGAGTGAGAGGTAAAGGGATCTGAAAGAATGCTTGCATTCATTTACCTTCAATAGCAGATCAGTTCTTTAGAATTTTTTCTCCTATAAAAGTTCAGGAATCAAGTTTCAGTTAAAACTGATTAAAAACATCCACTGTTGTCACAGTCAATAGAACTTACTTAAAGGACTTTTCAAGACCTACATGTATGCCCACACTTCTGATCTCCTTTGTGTCATGCACCCAAAATCTGAATATTTAGATTCCTGCTGTCAGGTTTGTCATCAGAACCAGTTGCGTTACTCATGTAAGACAGCATAGA
This sequence comes from Odontophorus gujanensis, assembly GCA_013399175.1. Lineage (NCBI taxonomy): Eukaryota > Metazoa > Chordata > Aves > Galliformes > Odontophoridae > Odontophorus > Odontophorus gujanensis. Next base: position 58,727 of record VXAB01012941.1, read on the forward strand.
GAGGTTGGGCTAAGGCACAAAAATATACGTTAGCAAGACATAACTTTTAAAGTGTCTACATCATACAGGGAAATGAGGGTATGGTTTTGCTTCAGACACTGTCTGTATTTATTTCACTAGGCATGGGACTTGTCTAGAAAGGCTGTGCTCTAAGTCATTCCTAATAGTGGCCTAACTCTTGCAGACTTCAGTAACTGCTGTTGATTTCTGAAACTTAAGATCTGGGGGAGGTTGGGGGAGGGGAAGTATTAATATCAAAACTTTGAGTAAGGCATTGTTCTGCGATGTAATGGCACCTATATTTTAACTTTTTAGAATCTGTTGCTGGAGATTTTTTCAGAAGCAGAGAGCCTCCCAGTCGCCAGGCTGTCCTGCTGCTCCACAGCTGTGCTTCCCAGACAACCATTTGTGTTAGCCTGCTGTAACAACTGTCTGCATTTAAAATAATACAGTCTTGTGTAAGATTGAACAAAAATCCATTTACGCAAAGAGGAATGGGTCTTAAGGATTGCAGCGTGTGGCATTTACTTAGCCATGTTTTCCTTAGATTATGTGATTGAAATACTAACAGACTGTCCTTGCTGTTGTATAGTGGCCTTAGAAATTTCTCCAGTTTTCGAGAGAAGACCTTTCAACTTTTGACACAGTTTCTAAATCCAGGGCAAAGCTAACTAATAGCATGCAGTCTAAAGGAAAAGAATCTGGGCTTGACCACATGCTTTTATGCTGAAAGAGAGCAATACTCATCTTTTAAAGCTTTCCTGCAGCTTGTTCAACTGGGCTGTTTCATTGTGAAAATAAGTAAGGGAATACACTCTACTTTTTCCTTTGCATGTACCCTGCCCTCTTGTGTTTTAAAATCTCAGTGCAGACATTTCAGGCATCCAGATGATAACTGGCATAGTGAAAAACATTAAGCAATAACAGGAAGTGATGGACACAAGCAACAGTCTTCAAAGGCTCTGTGTTTTTATGTGTGCTGTCTTTCTGTTTACAGCATAAGAAGCAGTATAGCTTTCAGCTTTCTTATGCAGACACAGAGGTGTTTAAAAGTGGGTTATTCAAACTGATGTGCAGAAAAGCCCTTGGAGTGATTTCACATCAATAGGTAGAGGCCATAATGCATTTGATTAAAGCAAGGCACGTTGCCTGCACAAGTAGTTGCTAACAAGATTCTTTCACATTTTTCATGTCTTAGCCCCACTTTTACAGAAAACAAATTCATGTTTAGTTTCAGTGGTTGCACAGTTCTGTTCAGATCTGCAGTACAGATAAGATAATCAAACAAGTGCAACCAGTTAAATGTAAAATAATACAATTTGTGCCGAGCAGAAACCGTGACTGAGAATATTAGCAAAATGTTGTCCCAGCTTAGCATTCACCTGGTCTACCTTGTCCGCCTCCTTCTTAGCTTCTTAACAACAGGGAAAGGTGGCTGAAAGCATAGACTGTGTTAAGACAAATTAGATATATTTTTTGGAGAAGGAAGGATAGAGATTCCATCTCCGTTAAGCTGTATTTTTTTTTTCTCCTGCTCAAACAAGAGGGTAGAATTTGCTCCTAGCTGTTAAATAGTTTCTGGCAGTAGTCTTCGCACTTCCCCTTACTCGTGTGAAGTATATTTTATGCAGCTTAAAAGAGTCTTTATATACTCTCATATTTAAAGAGCCTCCAGAATTTAGAAATAAATAAAAAGTTTTTGCAAGATGAAGAACAAACTGCAGCAAATTCACGCTGTGCCAGTGTTTACAAGAAGTAGTAATTCGTATAATGCTTTATGTTTAGGAATCAAATAGAAACATGCAGACCAAACTTACCTAAGGCCATTTCAATTTGCCAATCACTTTTTAACTTCTTGAGGGAAGATGCTCATTTGGATTTTTCTTCAGGTCAGTCCCATGAGAATTCAGTGTTTGCTTCAAGCCCTTTCATTTATATGCTGCTGAGATGCTGCATCTTTCAGCCTTCATCTTCTTAAAAACAGTCATATTGTGGATCCAGAACAGGTAGAATCCACATTACAGCAGGAGTTTCTGGCCATTACACAGTGACTTCTGGCACTGTAGAACTCAATCCCAAGCACTCAAGTCTTAACAAATTGAACTTGGAGGGAACTGTGTTTGGTTTTTGTTTTGTTTTGTTTTGTTTGTGTTTATTTGTTCTGTTTTGATTTGTTTTGTTCTACTTCAAAGCAAGATGTCCACAGATAGAGTTTTGGATGTTTTAAAGTAATTCTGCTCCCACTCCTGCCGATCTCTTGAGATCTACCTGTACAGAGAAATCAGCAGAAGGGCTTAGTTGACTGGTCAAGTTTCCTACACTCATGCTGAGCTGGGAGCTGTTGACTTGCCTTCTGTTTTACCCTCATGCCTCTACTGAATCTGCTTTACCAGGTATGGTTCCCTGAGTGCTGCTCCAGGGATCCACTGAATGGGGTTGCCCTTGGTGCAAGACCATTTATGAAAGGTGTTGTGTTAGCATCCACATGCTACCATTGCTGTGTGGGCAGATGATTTAAAGAAAACTTCTTGCTTATAAGATGTATTAACCTCTTATTATCCTCAATCTGTGTATCAGTATTAGATCTGCCTGCAGGCACTTCAGACAAAGTCTTAGGTAGAAAGCTGCTGTCAAGCAACTGGTACTGTGTATGGAAAAAAGAGGATGTGAGCATAAAGAAGGCTCCCAGAATTTGGTCTCTCTGACTAGGTCTCACTTCTTAAAGAGGACTGAAAGCAACCAGTTCTTCTCACTATACAACATAGACTTCGTTGGCATCTGTTCCAGATTCTTCTGAGAGGAACCCTGGGAAATAGGGAGAGTGTCTGCTGGAGTGGACACTGAATTTCCAGTGGGACTAGTCCTAGTGAAGGGCTTGCAAATTCAGTGGATAAGAAGAGTTGGTTTCTGTAACTGTGGTGTTGAGGAGAGACAGAAGAGCCACTGAGTGACAAGGTGGTTAATTCTAACTAGACAGATTACCTTTTAAGAAAGAGATGGAATATTAAATGAAGTGTTGCAAGCTTGTGCTAGAACCTGTGATTTCCTAGGAGCATATGTACTTCCATTGATATCAATGGGTGTGAAACAGGGACACTGAGTTTGGCTGTGGCTTAAAAAACAATAGGGTATCTTAAAGTCACTCCTGTCATTCTTTGCTTTGAACTCCACACACCTTTGTATTATAGTTTAAGATACAAAAATATTAAACATTTTTCTGATCAAGCAAGACTAAATGGAAAACTAAGGACAAGATGTTTCCCTGACCTACAGGAAAATCCTTAATTTTCATTGCTTTAAATTAAATCTGCTAGAGCTCAGTACTTAGTGCTATTTTCTGCATTAACTCAGCAGGTTAAAGGATGGGAAGCTGTGTTGTCCTGCTGAAGGATATGTTGGAGGAGAATAAATAATACAGAATTCATCCACATCAATATTTGTGGTATCTTTGAAGTGTTAATAATGCTTGGAAAAGTTTATATGTCAGGTTAATGCCCGCTCTGAAAGCTTGTGGGAGAAACTGCAAGAAAACTATGAATAATTTCCATAAAATTGATTTCTTTCTTTCTTCCATAGCAAAACAGCTAAGATGGCGTAGGTCGAGGTATTGCTATCTTGACCATATATTTTGGACTCTAGCTTCGCTCAAAATATTTTAATGAAAGAAGAGGTTTCTAGAACCTGGGAGTCCAAGGGAACAGTTGCAGGCATTTGTCTGCACTGCTACAGAGGGGAGTGGAAATGCTTTGCTTCATGACAGACCTGCTGTTTGCAGTGGAGTGATTCCTTTGTGATAAGAGGCTTTGTTAAGAGTATATATGAGACTAAGACTGAAAAAAAAGTGTATGGCACAGGAGAAATGGAAGGGACATTGTTTGTCTCTCTGCCTGATTTGATGGAGATTAAGCCCAGAGGGGGACTCTCCTGTGTCCCCTTGCCCATCCTTGCACTGGAAAATCTCACATGAGTCCTTTGACTGCTCTCTCAGACTGCTGGTAGAGAAAAGAAAAAGGGCTTCCATCATTGCCAAGCCACTCCAGTGATGGGCACCTCTGTGAGGCTGAGATTTGTGCACAGTAATTATAATTAGCAAAGAGGTAGAAGGAGGCCTTGCAATATGTGGATTTTGGAGAGGGTTGCTGAAGGGCTGTGTGGTTTTCTTGTTGCTGGGCCAGCGGTGAGGTTAGGCAGCAGCAGCCTTGTGGGTAAAGCATTGGCATCACCCTGTGCAGCTGGCTGGTCAGCTGTGTGAAACAAGTTCATGGCTTCTATCCAGTTTCCACTCAACTAATAAAACTTCTTTTTTAAAAAAATACTGAACCTGGCACTGTTTGGGAAAATTGTCATCAGCCTCAGCAGGGAAGCAGAAGCCTAGGTCAAGCGCAAAGGTTAAGCTCCCTAAAAGTGAGATTTTGATGTGTTGTACCTTTTTAAAAGAGGTAACTTGTGTTTTCTGAGAGGACTGGGCATGGATGGGAAAAAGCTGGTAGCTCTGCAGGCAGCAATCTCAGGCCCTGTTTGCCATCTCTGGTGGACCTGAGCCTTTCACTGCAGCGAGCAAGGACTTGTCCTCATGAAGATGACGAGAATGGTGTTCTGCTTGGCAGTGAGGTAAGGGCATTGTACCAAGCATCATCACTTCAAGGCGTGATGCTGTAAGCCCTGACATGTCCAGATGCATGTACCATCCAAATCCTGTTCTCCAGCCAGGGCCTGAACAGCTGCAGAGGTAACACCTCTGGAGCCAGCGGGGAGTGCTGTGTGCGGGTGGTAGCGGGGCAGTCTGCATGGCTGCCTGCCTGCCTTGTGGTGGACGTGAGCGATCTGGTATTTGTCACAGGTCTTAAAACTAAGACCGAGCATAAATAACGCGCCCTGATGCAAGTGAGCAAAATGTTTTTATAGCCATTTCTAGGAATCAAACCAAACCTAAACCATGAGGGATTGGGCTCTCTGCCATATCCAAAGTTTGTGTACAGAACTTCTTCAAATAAATGCTTTGTAAAAATGATTTAATTCTGCTGTGATTATGAACCTTCACAGACATGCTGTTTCAAATTATCTTTAAAATAAATTTGATTTGCAGCCACTGTGCCTCCTCGAGCCCCCCTTCTCCCCCTCTTTCTTTTCTTTTTTTTTTTCCCAAAAGAAAAGAATTGAAGAAATCCTCAAATTATTTTAAACAAAGATCTTGTTCTTAATTTCAGCTAAAATTTGACCGAGTGTCCTGGTATCAATCAGATGGACGTGCTCATACTTGGATAGGCTACAAAGAGTTGTCTTTAGTTCAGATAGTTTCTTAGTTCAGGGAGCATTGAGGGAGTATTACTTTCTGTGTGCAGAAGACACTCTGGAAGCTGGCTTACTTGTTTGTGGTGCTGCTGGGTGTCAGACTCCTTGAACCAAGCTGCCGTTCCTGCATTGTAAGTCAAACCACATCTCAAGCTTCACAAGTATTTTCTGTTGGTGGTGGGGTTTGGCCCACAGCTCAGCTGGCTTAGTCACAGCACGGTGCTCTGCAGAAGGCAGCAACATTTGTACATAGAAGATTTGGTTTGAAGGAGGCAGCCCTGGTTCAAGGAGTGGGGATGTTCTCCGTGCAGTGGCTTCTGCAGCTTGGATTTCCTCTGGAGGCACCAAATCTCACTTGCTGGGGCAGTGCACTGCAGTGTTCTGGCTGGGTTAGGAGGACAGGTCTCCCCACTCCCAGTTCCCCCAAGCAGCTTTTGGCATGTGTGACTGCAGCATCCTTCAGTGCAATTCCTGACATGAGCAAGAGCTGCAGGCATGGTATGCTGCCATGCAGCTCTGCTAATGAGCTTGAGTGCTAATTAAATAAAATACAAAGTTGGCAGTGCCTTTGATATTTAGTTTTCAGTGTGGCCCTTTTGGCTTGTTTAGAGTTTCAGGGTGGTCCTGGGGGAAGAGGTTTGGTAAGCAGTTGCTGAGTTTGTATTATACTTTATCAACACTGAAGTAAAGTTTTTAAAATACTCTTTTGTTCCATCCAGGCCAAATAATGCAGTATAATTTAAAAAAGTAAAGCTGAACAAAACCAAACTAGCTATTTAGAAAGGAAAAAAGAAAATATGAGCAAGTCCTTTTGTGGCATTTGTTAATGCTTTTGTATATGCCACATGTGTTTGGAGACATCCATGATGTCTGGCAGTCACAAGTAGCCACCTTACTTGCACTTAGTTTCCTAATTCTCCCTCAAGATTACTTTAACCGTTTCAGTCTTCTTAAACAGCTTCAGGCAGCTGTCATTTTCTCATAGGGGAAGTAAAGAGAGCAACAAAACTCCCCAAAATCAAAGCAGCTCAACTAGGGAGGTAGCCTTGTTACCCACCAAGTGAAGAACTTCCTACCTAGAGGCACATTTACCAGGAGTAAAGCTTTTATTTATTTCTTTTTCCTAAGGTAGGGAATGGGTTTTAAACCTATGCTGTCACTTGATATGGTAAAGGGCTGATGGTCAGGTAATTTGTGTCTGGATATTGCTCTCTATCAAGCATCTGTATGTACTCTGCAGTTCTCAGGGCAGGAGATTTTCATGCTTCCGGAGATGAGCAGTCTGCTTGCCTCCCTGTTACTTGACTATCAAAGTGGAGATCATTAATACACCTAAAAAATCTAGGCTGAGTCATTTTGAAATTTACAGTTTTGAGGTAGTTACTCTTTTTTCCTTTATTCCCCTTCCTGTCTAACTCTGTTGACAGATGCTAGCTTGTTAGAGTATTGTAGATATCCACAAAAACATGTAAAAATTTCTATGAATACAGAAATCAGTTTAAGCATGGAATAGCACAAGCATTTAACAATGTTTCTGTTCATGAATCTTCTATGGATGTTTGTTTACGTGGGTAGCCCAGTAGGTGGACTTCTGGTGTCAATGACCAGTATGGTCATGCCACTATCATGGTGTTTTGGACAGTTTGAGATGTGGGCCTTGCTCTGCTGTTAGGCAGAGAGTTTCTTGAGGATGTTTTATGCAGAAGGAATGAAAAAAATAAAAAAATCACTGTTCCTATTCTGGCTCTTTAACAGGATCAAGTCAACAAAATAGCAAAGGAAAAGCTGAGATAACCATATGGCACTTCGGCATTATGGTACTTTTCAGGGATTTTTCATGATGTCATCATTAGTGGCTTCTCTCAGTTACTTCACAGTGCTAATTTCAAGCCCCTGGACTTAAGGATTGCTTACTTATTGGTGTCATTTAACACTTGAGAGAGTGGATGTCCATGTAATCTTTGGACAATCCTTGCAAGTGCTGAATTTGGGGTGGCTGTCAGACTGGAGGTTCATAACACTTGTGTGCTTATGTCTATGTCTTCTAAATGAGAAAATTACGGGTTTGGAAATGGGCATTAGGAACAGATCATGTTAGAGATTGTGAAAATCTGCAGATGTGAAAATTTGTATTTGGAAAAGGTGTTGAAGGATAGATGTATTGTGCAGGATGAGCTCTCTGGTAGTTTCTTCGTAGTATGTTAACATTCAACAAGAATGAGAACTAATCTAGACATTGTAAAGTAAAATAGACATAGAACTAAGTAATTTTTCTTTGTAGGATTATGTAGAAGGTAAATCTGCATTAGGTGTCAGATACCCAAGCTAATTATTTCAACCCAATTTTATTATGGTCTTATGTATGCTGTAATTTTAGCTAGTGATGAAGGCATGCTGTATGACTGCATGAGAGACAGAGGATGAGCATTTCGTGCTGTACATGGTAGCGCTGGACTGGCAGGTAAAGTACTGTAGTTTGTTTTCATTCTACTTTTTTTCAGTTATTGACAAAGATTACTTGGGGCCAGCAACTAAATGCATTGTTTTAGTCCCAGAATACCTTCTCTATGTAGGGATTTGAAGAGGTATAATATTTATTGCCCATTCTGTGTTTGCAGTAAAAGGGGTTCAAAGGTATCAGTTTTGTTATTTTGCTTAATAATAAAGTTTAAGATTAAAGGGAATGTTTTGTTAGGGATGCATGTGGTAATTTTTGTGCTATTACAAATAAAGAGATATTTAAGTTTTACTTTCACAAGGGGTTTGCTCCTACAAGTTTAGCTTGTTTGTAGTTACAGAGGTTTAAAGGAAGTATCACCACTTTCAGAACTGTTGAATTTTCCAGACTTCTTGGTGAAATTTGGCAACTGAAGGTGTAGCAAGCTTCTGAAAGGCAGACCACTGATCTCTGCTTTTTCTTGTAAGAACCAGTCAGCACAAGCCGGTCCTTTAACAAGATCCTGCAGCTCTTGTTTACCCAGAGTCCCTGTCGACCTTTGGAACTGGGGAGAAAGGCTGTGGGGTTGGCTGTCTTTAGAATGGGAGGAATATTAATATAATAAAAGAATAATCTGAGCCATTATCCTCTTTTTGCTGTTCCAGAAAGACTTTGTCAAATATGATCTTTCCTAACATCTAGACATGAAAGCAGGCAACTATGTTTTTCCTGGTGTCCCTAGTATTACAAGATGAGTGTTGCCAAATTTCATTGCCCAAGTCTGCCATATATTGAAACCAGGAAATCTGTAAAGTGTTCAGAGGAGCCACCAAGTTTCCCTACTGCTGGAAGTTCTCTTAATAACACAATTAAAGGAGCTAGAGCATCAAGAAAAATGTCATCATCAACGGTGAGATAAAAATTGCAGACGCTACCAGCACTGGCGCATATGAAAACTTTACTGTTAAGACATAAATATGTCCTGTGGGAACTGGCAGGTGATCTTCTGGTGGATTTGAAGTTACCTTGGAAAAGATGTCAGTTTTTGTCAGCTGTCAACACAAAGGAGAATATGAATAACAAAGAAATGAAGACTTTTTAAACTCTGGTATTTCTGCTCATTCATTGTCAGCTGTCTCAGAATAAGCAATGAGATATTCCCTGTGAGCAGACAGAGCATGGAGTTAATGGCGTGACTTTGGAGCCAGGCTTGTTTTGGGAGAGTTTTCTTGCTTATCAGCTATTTTATCTAAGTCATCTTTTAAACAGCTTTACTTATAGGCTATGGGGCTTGAAAACAAAGTCACTGCAGAATCTGTCCTGTGGCTATTAAAGTAGAAGTTGGAAAATACAAACAAAAATCTGGTACTTTATTTAAAAGCAAAATGTGAGAAGAAAATAAGCACCTGATTTTCTATGTGTTATGCTGAGTGCATCCATACGAGAGGCATCTGAGAACAACTTAAAAAATTCAGGAGTGTTAGGGTAGTATGAGAGGGAATTTGGGAAGAGCTTAACTATTGAGAAATAGCTTTTTTACAACTTGCGGAGCATTTGAAGGGCAGTAATTCAGGCTGTCATCAGTAATCAGACTCTCTCTGGGAAGTAACATCTGCAGTGAACCCTTTTCTTTCTTTTAAAAGAAAAAAAAAAAAAAACCCA